>CM065670.1:2327412-2352412 GCA_033220385.1 Triplophysa yarkandensis | reverse complement strand
AAAGATATCCACCTTTGATAAATACACTTTAGTTCTGTTAAACATTTCACTTCTGACATCAGCTTTGCTTAAATTGTGTTAATATATACACATAATACTGGCTTGCTCAGTGGTCTGTTGTTCTACATTGTACAATGTACATCGTCTCTTCACAGAAATGTGTATTATAAATGAAAACATTATATGCAGACCCCATTCTGAGACTTTTTTTAGCTACACATTATTCATGCCAGATTTGCTTCTGCAAATAAACAATTTGTCATTGTGTCTTTTAAAATAGCCCAGTCTATTTTGAGCCTTGCTATGAGATTCTTTTCTTCTTACGATGATAAATACACCTTGGCCCTCTCGGAGCCTATGATCCCGACATCTCCGCAGTCTTGGAACACACTCTTTTGTGCCACACTGTCAAATTCTGTCCACGTTTATGTGGTTTAATCTATTAAACCAGCTTATTGGACAGATTTGAGGAAGACAACTGGTAAAGCAAAGTGTGTTCCATTTAAAATTCTCCCACCCAGAACTGCCTGTACCCGAGACATTAGATGATTTGCTCGTCGGAGTGAGCAGGTGCTCTAGATATGGAGGAGTCGACTAATAAAAATGCTTATCCAAGAGACAATAACATCGAGTCTTTCCCAAGTGGGCATGAACATGTAAAATCTGCTTCATCTTCACGCCATTTTCCTACCCACGATCAAGCTGCTCGAGCAACACGTCCAATGTGACACAACGATCAGGCCAACTAAAATAACCGGCGATCAAAGGCATTGTTTTTCCATTACACACGATTTGCGTGTGAAGTAGAAATGGATGCGATGACTTCAACGTGCCATAGTAGACAAGGCACAATGTCTTAAAGGGGAAGTCACGAAACTTCAATTATGCATTTTCTGACGTGAATGATTATGTGATTGGCTATAAACCAATCGTTCTAAAAGTTATTGTACACAAATATTCTGAGATACTCACTCTCAACATGTTCAAAGCCTGTATACATTTTGATTTGTTTACTCAAAGAGAAAGATATTTGAAAGAATGATGTTACCCAACAGGCCTTGGACCATTGTAGGAAAAGTTATGGTTGTCAAAAGTACCCTAAAACATATCTGCTGTCCTACATTCTACAAAATATCTTATTTTGTATTTAATAGAACAAAAAATAAAACACACTTTTTCCTGTTATGGTAGTCAATTGGGTCCCAGAACTGTTTGGTTATGTGCAGTCTTCCAGAACGTTAATCAGAACAAAGAAATGTTTACAGATTTGGAACTCATAGGTGTATAAATGATGACATTATTTTTATTATTATCTTTTGTCACACTTCATTAAAATAAAATTTTAATCAAGCGTAAAATCCTAAATTAAAAATAAAACACAATGGATTTGTTTCACCAATTGGATTGTTGAATATGGTCATTATAATATTTGCTATAATTTTTTAATTTATTTCACTTTAATACTGAGTATTTTTCATGGTTCCCCTTTAAAATACACATATGAAATGTCCCTTTGGAAGACAGGAGCTTAGAGAAAGGTTGTTCCTCTTATCCAACTAACACAAAACTTCAGATCCCTATAAAGTTCACTTAACAGACAACAGGGATATAAAACATTCATGTTGGATGGAATGAAACAACAAAATCAATGACTCTGCATGTAATGTATTCCTACCGATATTGTGTCACACGACAAACTTTAGACGGATTATAATCTAAAAACAGCAGGTAGTCTCTGTATATCACACCGCTGCTCTGTTAAACCGAGCGTAAAATATGAACACTCTCCTACTGTAGAAATAAAACTAAAACACCTTGTTTCTCCTTCCAAGGAAATAAAGTTGTAAAACATGCAAAGCAAACAAGTTAAGGCAAAGAATTTGTATTGATAAAAAAAATATGTAAAGCCATATAAGAGAGCCTTGCCGAAACCTACCATCTTAATACACCGATTAAGATTCAACAAACCTTTTCTATATGCCTGAAGCCTTATCAGGTTAATCCCAAAACATCGATAACACTTCAGCTCCTTCCAGTGTGCTTTGTATTCGATTGCACTTAGATGAGAGCAGAGATGTGTTAATACGGTGGAGTCAAACACACATTACTGTTTAACATCACAGTCATACCAAGGGCACTCGACAGACATTATGAGCCAAGTGTAAGACGGTTAACACGTGAAAGTCACTTTAACGTAAAATGTACAGCATATTATGTTGATTCAGCAAGAATGCTGTAGGCAACGGTAATCATATTCAGATGTTTTCAAAACAAGTTCCTGATAAATAAAAGACAAAATCAAAAGGTATGTTATTAAAATATAAAAAATGTACAGATGTACAAAAAACAATTGTGTCTTAATCCCGGAAATGCACTTTTATGCATTCTGTCATCATTTCCCATTGAAGCCGATACAACGCTCCGCCTCTAATAACGTAGTTTGAAAAAAATTATCAAAAAGAGATCCTTTGTTATAGACCGATATAAACTACCGAGAAGAAAAACAGAAGATCGGTACAGTACAGCGTAGGAGGAGGTATTAAGACTGCCCTAGTTATTACAAATCAAACGCTGTTCCTGCTCTGTGGAAATGAGTAGGCAGGTGTGAAAAGAAAGAATAAAATATCTAGCAAACAAACATTCAGATTGAAGTTAAAGACAGTTATTATTATTATCTTTTTTCAAAATGCTTCTCATCCCGTCTCCCCCTAAAAATTCGGAGTTAACGGTGATCGCTTCACCTCATGAATGAAAACAACTGCATGAATTCCTTGGTATTCTTTTCTATGGCCTTTCTACCTACGTTGTTTTTCAAGTCTTTATTTTTTTCCTTTTTGTTCAGTATTTCTTTATACTTCAAATTCATATACAAGTTTATTCTGAAAACAAGTTGGATTCATCTGGTTATCTGTAAATCCATGTAGGGTTTGGGATGGAAACCATCCTGCTTTTCTCCAACGATTCCCGAAGTTTCGTCACTGGGTTCATGCTATAAAAAATTGCGATATTTGTTATTGAACGCTGTGGCGGTGATGCTCTTGTCTTGTCCCTCTAGCGTTCCAGGGCAAGATTCATGAAACAGGCACTGGTCACATATGCTATCAGACCTCAGCATAGTAGCCCTCAGTTATGTTCTCAATTGGGGTCCGAAACGCCCCCCGGTCTGTCATACCCATTCCTGCACCGGGTGTTTGTAGTAGGTGACGTGCTGTTGAACGTTTTTGTTCTTAAACTGGAAGATAGTGTATACGAGGACCAGAATGCACAGTGAGAGTATGCACGGGATGACCACGGCGATGGCGTTTACAGTGCTTGGTACGTCGTTGATGGCCACCATGATGTCAACGTCATTGTGTGGAAGGTGCCTGTCTTTGTTCTTGTCCATTTCAGACTGGTCGCAGCCCATCCAGTCTTTAAGAATTGATTTGGGGTAACCTGGTTCCACCGTTAACTTCTGGTTATCAAACTTCCAGTAGTCCTTTCCCTTGTAGAAGTAGGTATAAACTAAAGAACAAAAAAGAAATAAGACATTAGAACCATTGCAATGTAACCGGTTATTTAATAATATTTTAATTTCTGGAAAAATTGTGCCATTTTGGAGAATTTAGTGATTTATACAAAAATGGGTTGTTGGAATAACTCAATCTTATCATGTACATATGTTCCATATGATTAAAGTGAGTTATTTTAACATTACCTTCCTTGAGATTTAAAGAGGAATTATATAAATACCCAATTTAATCACGTAGAACGGATTTACATGATAACATTAAGCAATTCCAACAACCCATTTTTTGGACAATGTAAATAATAACGTAATGCCACTGGCAAATTTAGAAATGCATCCAGTTCTTTTTTTGGCCATGATGTAAGATTAAAGAAAGAACAGTTACTAAAATGCTTATGAAAGCAAATATTTGTGTTCATGTCAAGGCAGTGATTAACTACCTTCTTAAAAAAGCTCGATACATATTCATGATCGCAAAAATAGCCGCCCTTGTGAAGATTCAATGACTCCTTATTTCAGAAAGTTCCTTCGTTACACAATCCCCAGCAGACCAAGTAAACATACACAGACATCCACGCACAAAAATACAGTGACAACGCTCTCGAAACCCTTGAGATTGTGATTGATGACGCGCTTGACCTTTCTCTCCTTTCTAACTTTCTCTATCCTGTCAAAAGAGACATCTCGGATCAAGTCTACAGAATTCGAGTGACAGAAAAATCATGAGCTACAGGCCCAGCAAACAGTCTGTGTAACTCTCCTTACTCTCCATCTTATGCTGCGGCCCCGTGGCTCTGCTGTCGGAAGGTTATGACACGGCTAGGAGAAAATATGATTCCCTCATTTGAGAACACTCGGGAGATGAGGAATAAATCTGCAAGATTATGCAGACGCTGTGAAAATACAAGACTCTTGTGTTTGCTTAATGACACCTGGGTGTTTAATGCTCCATGAGATTATAACTAGCCATCCATAACACAAAATACTGATTTATGCTTATGCTTAAACACGGCATGACTTTTTAAACAAATACATGACATCATCACCCGATCTTGTTTGGCTGTTATAAAGCTGCTTCTTTATAGATCAAGATATATGATTAAATTCTCATTTGTTTCCTCTATGTATCATATTTTATTTAGGTTTCAAATGAGTTTGAAATGTTTCTTCTAAAATTCTCTGGAGGAATAAAAATAGATAAAATAGTTTATAGTTTAAAATACTTTAAAGAATATTTGCAATTGGGATTTCTGTGGCACCATCGATAAGAATATTCAAAAAACATAGTGTGTTATATTTGGTTCTGTTAAACAACAAAATAAGATATTTTAAAGTATTTAGTAAAAAACAAGTCGTTCCTGAGAACTTTTGACAACGGAAGTCAATGGTGCCCCAGGAAACTCAGTTGCTAACATTCTTCTAAATATCTTTCTTTGTCTTCAACAGATCAAATGTACACTGTATTTTTCCCACAATGGTAGTCCGTGGTGCACCAGAAATATCAGTTGCTGACATTCTTTTAAATGTAATTTTTGTGTTTAACAGAAAAAAGAAATGTATTCAAGTTTGAAACTTGTATGAAGGTAAGTAATTCATGGCAGAATTTTTGGGTGGGCTATGCTTTAAAAATGAAAGCATGTAGATTGTTAAGGTACAATAATCTGGATTTGGGTAAATTTGATAAGAAATGTTTGATTTCATGTTGGGTTATTTAATAATATTGACTTGACACATCTGTGCTTGGTTCGTGACATTGTTGAGGACTCCTCTATAACTCTAATAGAGAAGTTTGAGATTTATTTTTCTCAGAATCAAAATAAAATACACAGAAGCATAGCAATAATCTCTCCAATAATCTTTAAAATAAAAAATCTTCAATCGATTTGCAGTATTTAGAGATTTTCAATTTTGAATTCATCTGATTTACATTAAATGAACTCCTAAGCATGATGTGATCTAGCGGGATGCATTTCATTTACATAAATGACATCATGTGGCCGTAACATGATCTCATAAATGTATAATCATGCATCAATTTGACAGTACATTTTAAAAGTGTCGAGACAGACGATTCCTTTCTTCCAGTCACTCTGCCAAACCAGATTATATAACCAGGGAGGATAATTCAGAGCCAAACACTTACTGTCAACAAAACAATACTGCATCAACTGGGCCAAAAGCACACCAATCGATAACTCTGACTTTTACTACAATCATCTACGCAACATTAGACACACCAAACCAAACTGTCTAAACTGCAAGACATATATAACATCAGGCTGAGAACACTGTGGGTAAAAACACTGTGCCATATTTGTGTAAAATTATTGACTGAGTATCAAAATCATGACTCACATCCTTCTCGACTAATAAAGGCTCCCTGCGGACCCTCTGGGATGCCCCGCCACACGCTGATGGGTTTGGGGTAGCCTGGGTCAACGTTGCGCTTCTCCTCGTTGTAACGCCAGTACTGGTCACCTTTGAAGAAGTAGGTTTTGCCCACGGGTTCCCAGCGTAAGGCTGTGTCGATGCCATCACGGGGCAAAGAGCTGCCCATCTCAACCAGACTGTGCGGGTAGCCGGGCTCTGCTGTAACCTCCTTGAAGATCCAGTATTTGTCACCTGGAAGGATGAAAGGAGAAAAGAGTAGATGATCTCAAGTTCGGCATCATGAATGAGTGAGTCTTCTGAGTCTGTAATTTATGAACTTATACATCTAATTGATGCTAAAAAAGCAATTAAAAGCAGCATTTAACTATATATGGTAAAATGTTAGTTCACCCAAAAATAAAAATGCGTTCATGGATTACTGTTGGGAAAAATCTGTATACATTTCTTTTCTTGGTTGAACACAGAAAAAGATACTTTGATGAATGTTGGTAAGCAAACAGCTCCCATTGACAACCACGGTAGGAAAATGCAGATGGTAGTTAAAAGCAACTCTATGTTGAACTGTTTGTTGTCCTGCATTCTTCCAAATATCTTATTGTGTAACAGAACAAAAAATATCACGTACATTTTCCTACTCTGGTAGTCAATGGGGTCTAAGTAATGTTTGTGTGTAAGCATTCTTCAAAATATCTTTCTCTGCCCTACACAAGATTGAGTGAATGTTTGATTGTGATTTTTTTGGGGCACACTTTCCCTTTTATACCACCTTTAATAAAAATATGATATGAATATTTGAAATATTATTAATTAATATTATTCTACTATTAATCTATGATTAAATATAAATATTGAATAAATATGAGCATCTAATCTAAAAAATATTGAATTGAATAAATGAATGATCAAATTAATCATTCAGTTTGCTATTAACTCAGTTAAAAGGATTCTTGAAAATGATAAATATCACTGCATTCCACAAAGCAAAATATTTATAATGCTAATTTATAAATCGATTCATTGGGCTTGTTTGACATCAATTAATTTCAACACAAATCTGAAGTTAATTGCAAATTTCAGTTTCAAATAAATTTGCAGCTTGATGGAACGATTTATTCTGCACTCAGTATTTTCATCCGTATATATAACTGATATAAAACAAAAATACTTCTGTTATTGGAAACATGTATTAAGTTGTTGAAGCGTCCACAAACATACTTAATGAATTAGGTTGAAAATCAGAAGCAGATTCATTATAATTCCTCTTGATTCACTCTCAGATGTAAGCAGGAGACCAGGGCTATAAATATCTCGCCAAGCTTCTCCTTGCGCAGCAAGACTGCGCCGGACTAATTTAATGAGTGAGGGGGGTGAGAAAAAGCGCTCGGGAAAAAAGTGAGAGATAAACAGACTTAATAATAGACAGAATAGCACAATATTGAATAGATTGGACAAAGATTCCAGATCTAATGAGAAAAACAAATTCAGTCTTTTCATGAGATGATCTCACAGTGAGGCCTTTTATTCTCATCTCTGTGGACATACTGTGCTGTGTGCTTGTGTTTAACAGTATCTGTCAGGCTGACTGTGGTTAAAACTGATCTTGAATCAGCTGAGGGTTTCTTCTTTGAATCACAAAAGACATGTTGGTAAAAGGAATCTGTTGTCTCCAGTTTTGTCTTCATACTTCATAAGGGGACCGTCGATTTTGGTTACATTCTTCAAAATATCTTCTATTTTATTTAGCAGAAGAACAAAAGTCATACAGTTTTAAAACAGGACATAATTTTAATTCCACATATTGAACTTCAGAGGTCACTTGCTGAATGCTTGATGAATGCTCATATACTGCATAGATAAGAAGTCTCACCTTTAAAGAACACAAACTTGCCATCGGATCTCTCGTAAGCAGCGTCAATGCGGGGAGGAAGACCCTTCCAGAACTGCTCAATGAGCATGGGATAGCCTTCCTGAACCTTGTTGTTTCGCAAACGCCAGAACCACCGATCCTATGATGATTATTATTTAGATGTTTAGAACTTCGTGTTTATTTCATTGGGTTTCAAAAGTAGAACATCTAATCCAAGCAATTCACCTTAAAAACAAACATTTCCCGTCGAAAAAAGGCCACCGTGTTGAAATTGCCGTCACAGATATTGGGCTTGCCGTTACCGGAGGATGGACGGTCTCCGGAGGGCGGGCGAGCCGGACGGGACTGCCGATCATGTTTTCTGTCTGAGGTTGAGTGTGTTCGGCGTGCAGGTAGTGTAGGAAGAGGACGGGTGGGCTCCAGCATGGCTGTTGGAATACCTGAAGAAACAAAAGTCTTTTATCTGTTCTTCAACCATTCTGCTTCTTACCAACAGCATTTAATACAGATGCCCCTTAATTAAACTCATTTAAATGTAACAAAATGTCTTTAATTATTTCATTCTTTAAATTTAGAAATCAATTAATGTTTAAAAAAGGGGGTTTAAAGAATGTGAATAATATGTCTGCGTATTGTTTTAAGCCATCTCACAGCAATATTTGGCTGGATTTACAGTGGTAGGTCTGATGCATATATCTGACTTTGGACACCAATATTTAAGACCCAGTTATTTACATTTATTTAAAAAATAGTAAACTTTGCACACAAAAATCCACAAAAGTGCATTACCATACTATACTGTAATATATTATACTATAATATAATGAACTGTAATCTAATATAATAACTATATTTTTAATTAATACAACAATTTTAAATACATTTTTATTTAATTATTATATTCATATTTTTTTATTATATTATTATACTTCAATATTAATAATAGAATGGGTAAATAAAATAATATAATAATAATATAAATTAAAAAGTCATCCCCAAAAACATGTTGATGTTTACATCGGTTTCACATGATTAAATTAAGTTGTTTTAACATAACTTTTTTCAAATTTCAAAAGAAATCATGCTTAAACAACTCTAATTTAATCTTGAAGGACCATGTACATAATACAATTTTGCAATTTCTACATCCCATTTTTAAGCGTTTAGATTTCATTTTTCCAGTTTATATTATTTGATATATTATTATAAATCATTCAAATCCTAAAGTCAACTGTACCATAGATTTTCTGGATGCCCTGAAGATCGTCCAGAGGCAGTTTAAAGTTGTGCGTCTCCATGTATTGGTAAAACGGGGCCATGATGGCACTGGGGTCATTGGAATGTTCCAGACCCAAAGCATGTCCCAACTCATGTACGGCCACCAGAAAAAGATCATTGCCTGTAAGATAAAAGTCAGAGGTCAAATCCACCCTTGAATCCATTTGGAGGACAGTCTGCAGTCATGAATAAATCAGAATTTCAAGTTTAAATGTGATTCCAAGCAACAGTGCTACAGTTTTCCATGTGTGAACAGAATGATGCAGCAGCAGTATTTCATACGCACGGCTCGAGGCACTGAATATTTCATGTGTAAATTAAAGTACATTTTGTTAAAAACACACAAGAATGATAATGGATTCATAAGACCATCACACGCTGAATCAGCAGAGAATAAACCTGTTCTGTTATTCAAGCTTGGTTAAGCCTTGCATTAGCAAACCAAAGGTCACGGGTTTGATCCCCAGGGAACACAAAATGAATAAAAATGCAGCTTTGCTGCCAATTACATACAGCAAATGCCGTTAAATTTTACTTTGTGTGTTATATAGATTCCACATAGGTTGAATACAAAGACAGAATCTGCAGAATACAATGGTTGAACCATTCTTACATTTAAAAAAATAATTCAAGTGGCTTATCACAAAAATAAACAGCTTAATTAACCTAGTAAAATCTAAATACATTTAAATGTTTTTTGTTCAAAGTGATATATTAAAAGTATAGTTCAAAAATCCAACAATTAACTCTTCTAAAATGAACAAAGATTAGTTAAGTTTATGTAATAAAAATATTTTTTATTTAACAAATATATATTTCTAATAGATGTCTAATATCTTTGGTGAATTCTTATAAAAACATTTTAGGTAATCAGATATGCGATTTTATTACATATTCTTATATTAAATATAAAAAGGATGTTTAATACATTTCAAAGCTTTAATTGACTCTTTTTTGTACAAATATTTTTTCATAAAATCATGTAAAATGTTTGTATGTATTTGCATACAAATCAATAATTGCATAAAAAATAGACGTCATGTGGGGGATGAATTCCAGCAATTGTGCATCCTTTGGCAAAAGTTTTCTCCATGAAAACAACAAATTCCCAGTAAACTGCATGTGAAAAGCACGGCTTGTATCGCAAACCCAGAGCACATGCAAAAGAACATCATGTGCATTGGTTATGAAGCTATTACCAGGACATGACTCAGTCAAGTCTAACATCTTTGGAAACAACACAGTGACACAATCCCTCGAATCACAAAAATACCCTGAATTCTGAATCTAAAGTACATTTAGTTCACCAGCTGTTTGTCTTGTTTTCACTTTCAATGCCAAGCCATACCTTGCTGTCTTTCCAATGTACCCATCTAATTCATTCTTTGTCTCTTTCAAAATAACCAACAATGTATTATGCGCTCAGCACACGTCCCCTGATTTCATTCAGAATAAATGAAATCTACAGCCAACGCTTCATAAATACAGATATTGCTTTGAGAGGTTTGCTGTAAAATGGTTACATTTGATCTGTATACACTGGGGCAGATACGGTGTATTGAGATAAATGTGTATGTGTCGTGTGTTCTGTACGTGAAGGAGGTACAGGTTCTGTGATCTATGAAGCGTGTACTTAAACTGCTGACAATGCAACACAAGGCAAAATAACAGGTTAAAATTGCCTTGGGTCCCGAGCTCTCCACTGTCTTATAATTTTCCAGTTGATGCAGATAATCTTTAACTTTGCCCTGGTTAAACAGAGATCAGATTCCCAACAATTAATATAGCTCTGAAGTTTAGGACCTTAGCTCAGAAAAAACCTTTAACCAATCGGTTCAGGATGCATGATGCAAATGTTTACAGGAGGCTGGTGGGAAAGTTAGCCCAAGTGATGAAGAAGACTTCACGAAGGGCACCAACATTCTGGAACATTCATCCCCGAACATTCTAAATAAGATCTAAATCAAGGAAACATGTGGGATTTTTCAAAAGAGCAAGAAAAGTTGGTGAGAAATCATAAAGACTGTAACCTTTTAACTTTTGCTTCTATATCTTCTATATCTATATATTTGATTCTATATCTCTCTCTTTTAGGAATGGTAAATGAAAAAGTGCATTCACATTTTGTTAACGTTTGCTCTACCCTTGTCATTTCAAACCTGTATGGCAGAACACAAAAGAAGATATTTCGAAGAATGTTGGTAAGTGGCACCCGTTCACTTGCATTGGTTTTGTGTCCATTCAATAAGAGTGAATGGGTTCCAATTAGGGCACTAAATACAGTAGTGGATTAGAGATTGTAAATTGATAAGTTGACGTGTCCTTTAGTATTTATTTTGGACTTTTAACTTGCAAAATAACTCCCATGATTATTTGTATATTTACATCATAATTAGTTTGAAATGATTAGAATTTACCATACAGCTGCTTCACACAAAGTTAAAAACATTTCTAAACTTCAATATTAATTGAAAATAATAATCGCAATTGCAATATCAAAGGCAAATAATCGACAATTATGATTTTTGTCATAATCATACAGCCCTAGTTCCAATGCTGCTCAGATACCAACATTTTTCAAAATATATTTTTTTGTGTTTTTTGGAAGAAAGTCAGGATTGAAATTTTCGTAATTTTTTTCTGTAAGGTAGACAGTTTTGAAAAAAAAAGTAGGTACTCGCAAATTAAATATCTTTTATCTATTTTTAACTAGTTTAACTAGTTCAAGTCAAAAACTAGGAGACGCATGGAAGTCAAATCAGCATCACACTCACCATCATGATTGGAGTTTCCAAGCGTCCAGGGCTCATCAGAGTCAAAGTGCGTGTCACCTCCGATCCCCGGACCGGGGAAATACGCGTGAGCTAAAAAACCTCCCTCCCCGTCGAAGGGAGAACTGTCGCCGTGGAAACCGGAGGCAAAGAAGATCATGATGTCCGCCTCTTTACCCTCGTTTTTGATCTCAGAATAGGCCACTTCCTGAAAGGTCAATGGGGTCACGGTTTGCCAGACGTCAAAGGCCTGGCGGATGGCCCTCTGAGTGTCTTTCTCTCCCACCTTGGGGGTGAAATTATGAATGCTGGAAACAAGAAGAGACGAGAGAATATAAATGAAAGAGTAAATGCGTCTGATGAACCATCAAGCTTATACTAAAGACAGCTGTGTATGGGCAGCTGAATTAAATACAATTGAGTATTTGAATATCTGCATATCTGCAAAAAAAAAAAAAAAATTTTAAAAGGTTTGAGGTGAATAATTTTTACAAACTTCCGCCTTTATGACCTTTTTTATCGTGTGCCTTTATTAAACATTTCTCCCACAGCAAGGCTAAATCTTTTTTGCTCTGTAAACAAGTTTCCATAACAGTAGCCTGTACATTTTTAGCCTGTGCATTTTGTTGCATTGATCTGTATGAATTAGCTCTCCAGTAAACTGAATCGAATGGAGTTGAATGCGCACTGCTGTGTTGTTGCGTAAGAATTAATCTGCAACAAAAATTTCCTTGAATATGGGGCAAGAGTTAAACCAGGCCAAACACTAAAGGCTCAAGCAGATGGCTGCATCTGACACAGAACTGCAGGCACACGAAAGTGCGAAAATCATGTTTAATTAACCAGCTACTGTAAACGATCGAAGAACTGGAATTAATAAAGCTTGAAAAGCTAAACAATGTTTGCGTATTATCTAAATGCTTTAATGTTTAGGCCAATGGAAATGTATTGTGAGAATAAAAAGTCCCATAATGCTTTTTTTTTTTTTTGGACTTTAATGCCAAGACTTGACATATACACCAACGTCATTTATTTTGAAAACTATTAGACTATGTTATATTAATGAAGCAAATAAGATGTGACCAAACATCTGAACTCACTATAACAAAATGTTATACAATATGTATTATAAAAATAAATAAATAAAGACTAGATAAATAAACAATGACTTTTAAATATTATTTATAATATATATATATATATAATTAATTATTGTAGTTCCTAGATTTTTCCAAAACCAACTTACAAACATAAAGGATGACTAATATTAATTATTTATGGAAAAAATATCTATGACGTTACTAGATTTTGGAAATATTCTTTTTATTTTTGGGACTAGATATGGGGGCTGCCTATAAGCCCCACAATATAAATTAATATAGTACAAGTTTATTAATAAAAATGGAATATATTTTATTTTCTTTGTTTTAAGAAAAAACATTAATTGTATTATGTTATTATGTTTTCTTATGTTTTCTTGTATTTGATAAATGTATTTTTACAAAACAACTGCAGTTTGATTGATTTTGATTGGAATTTAATTTTGAAAAATAATTTCAATTTGGAAATTGATAAAAATATTATCTATTCATTAATTGGTAAACATATTTAACCATGTCCTTAGACCTAACATAGGATCCTACAAATTCATTTGAATTAGCCGCAATGTAAAATACCTAAGAATTCCAATTAAATTGTGTTCATGTAAATATACATTGGTATATGTATATGATAAACACTTTCTATTGAAAGTGATTTAATTGAAAGCCTGAGACAATCGAATAGGAGAAATCAGTAGATTACATTTTCCAAATTCCCAAATACTACGTTCTTTGAAACATAACGTGTGAACATAATGAACCTCAAAATGACAGTTTCTACAAACATTTTTGAATGATATCTGTCAATGGTTTGACCAAGCTTGTTTATAATGTTTTACCCAAAGTTCCATTACAGCATCTACATACCATCAAACACTTCTCAGCCAATCCCAACAAACATGTAACTCGGTTGTTTTGTCTGGAACCTTAAACAAAGAGACCGTATTTCCGTTGGCACTGTCAGCTTTGCTAAAACCACTCTTCACCTTTAAAGAATAAAGGGAATATATACTCTACCCGATAGCTTCAGCCAGACGCCTAATGGGCCTTCCATTACAGATAATCAAATCACGCAAGGTGAAGCTAGTTACAGGCATATGGAGTTTTTGGATCGCTTCCCTGTGATACCCTACAATGCTCATTGATCTATAATGGGTAAATGTAGTTTTTGAAGGATCGTCTGCCTCACAAAATCCCGAAGAGCAGTCAGTAACTCCGTTTAACTGCTTATCCATTTTACGATTTTAAGACTTCTTTACCTGTATGTGATCTTTTTGTCCCTCCATTTTTGTCCAGTGAGGGCGTAGCGTTTATTTCTCCTGCGGCGGCTGATGTGAGGATGATCGGGAACACCGCAGCGAGGTTTTCTCATCCACCTTAAAGCACAGATATGATAGACATCAAAACAGTTCAAAACACGTTATTAAGATTTAACTTGAAATTCAACAGCTGTTTATCACGATGTTTGGGGAGATTTTGGGAGACTTACTCGATGGTGGTTTGGTCAAGGATTCCTGTCACCGGAATGCCATAAAACCGCTGCATGGCAGCGACCGCCGACTGCATGGCTTTCTCCGTTCGTAGGTCCGATGTCCGTATGTCATGAGGGAGCAGGTAGCCATAGTTCTTCAGCCACGTCTGAGAAGAAATGAGAGTTCTCATGAAAAAGAACACTGAATATTTTGTCGATCAAGCATTCTTACCGTATACGCTTCAATTTATAAAACTATTATGCGAGGACATTTGCGCAATATTTGCCTTATTTATTTCTATTTGTGTTTAATTAATAGTATGCTTCAGTTCTTGCACGATTTGATGGAGTAACTTCTAAATTTAAGATTTGGAGATATTATACCTAGAATCATCTTTGATAGTCTTCCTCTTTGCTGGTTCCTAGACTTCATGTGATTTAAAATTGCATAAATTTGTATAAATGCTCCAACTTACAGGCAAAACAGATTTGCAATGCATATTACATCATGAATGATATAGTATATAAACAGGAAGGTGTGAACAACGGCGGGGATATCAGAGACCCACCTTTAAAACAACATTTGAAAAAGACCATGATTAGTTTTTCTGAATGTATAATTAATGATTTGTGTATAGGTTAAATAAACGTTTGTGTATCGTTCTGTGAATAACTAATAATACTGCTACATTTCAAACCAAAATATTGATAAAAGTTAAAATAATTTCCATTATTTGCCCAAAATGAAAAATGGAGAAACGGGTTAACAGAAAATATGCTCTACACTCTTCACTTTTAGGCCATACATTAGTTATATTTCTACATTTAAAATAAAAATATTTGAATCTGAAAACCTTGACCTATGTCACAGTTTTCAAGCTGTCAGTCTTTCACATTTCTATTGGATGACTTTATATCCCTCGTGAGATTCGATTTGTGCATTGTTTGCGACAGAAACTGCTTAACCATCCTATAAGCAAGAGAGGAATCTCCTACCAACTAATCGAAGCTTTCTAGGTCATCCACCTCATGCACACACTCCTGGTTCTCTCAGTTGCTTAGCTCATGCTCCTTGATCTGTACGCAAGAACATAAAAATAAACTCGAACTAACTTATATGGAACCTTTCAATCCTCAACCTCTCCTTCCCATCATCTCAGTGTTCTCGGCTTTCATCCATCCCAGCGGACCGGCACAGCGGAGAGGCAGTAAGCAAAGCCCTCATTTCAAAGCGGAGCACATGAGGAGAGAAGCTCTTTAATTGAGCTCATGACTTAGGGTCCATTTTCCACATGAATATTTTACTGCCGGAGTTTCTGGCCTTTTTCCTTAACAGCGCGAAGTGAGACCCAGCAGAAACGCTTGGGTCAGTGTGTTAAATTTAGTAAAAATCATTGATACACTGTCCTATTTTTGTTCATGTTAGGAATAGCTGATTTGTAAACCATCTTAGTTTTTCCATTTTAAAATGAAAAACTATTTACAGTTCATTCCCTAGCTACACTATTATCGAGTCTGTAATGATAACATCATTTTGCATATTCATTCAATACGCTGAAAAGCAACTTAACATCACATAGACTCTTCTTTGACACAACTGCCTCAGCCTCCATGGTAACAGCAGCGCTGCACGGCCTCTTGGGAAATCGTAGCCATTAAATAATTCACCAACGCTGTTACTGGTGCGTCATTATAGGATGGCATACAGCGAAGTCTGAAACCAGCCATAGCTCTAACAATACACGTCTCATCCAAAGAGGACAGTGGAAGACTTTGATAAATCTGAAGAACAAAAACGTCGGAGACAGTAGAGCTTTATGAGTCTTTTTTTTATATTATAGAGTACATACTATAGAGTATTATAAGTAAATTAAATGTTAAAGCAAAAATTAAAAATGATGTCATAAATTACCTCCCTTGTTTTTGTTTCAAACCTTTATACATTTCTGTATTCTGCTGAACACAAAGAGAGGTATTTGAAAGAATGTTAGCAGCAACCATTGAATCCCATAGTTTTCCCAAATATCTCCCTTTGTGTTAAACCAAACAAGGACAGGTTTGGAATTGTCATTTTGGGGTAAACTATCCCTTTAAGTGTGCATGTAATCTTTAACAATGAATTCTACAATAATAATTTACCATTAATATAACCCTGGCCTTTGAATTTTCATATGTTATAACTTCAGGACACACCGCAACATTAAACAACATAAAAACATCTCTTTCTCTAAACTCTAGCTGCAGATTCAATAGTTTCACACAAAAGTGAATTAAAGATATTATTTTTATATCGCTTGCTGAGATAAACATTTCACATGTGGGAGGTTTTGTGACATTATTTCAGTCCAAACCTTGTAGAATGTTTTTTGAGATTTGAATAACACACACTTGCAAATGTTTGTAAACAAAAAAAATAAGAAAGAAGTCAAAACACATTTCTGACAATCAATAATATTGTAAATAATTTAAATAGAAAATACAATTTGTTTCAATGTAATTGCTATCAAAATTATGGATGTGCTTACTAGTACACATGACATGAAGCACACTCCTCATTAAAGTGTAAACTAGTATTTCAAATCCAAAGGACTTCTTTCTTTGCACAGCTGTTCCTGAAACTGCCAGGTGGCACAAAGCGATGATATTCTACCTTTTCAAACACAATGCACTTACATTTCTTAAGAAGATCTTATGTCTTCCATGCCAAAACAAAGACAGTTGTTGTAGGCTTCCACCTGTTTGGACACTCATCTTGAGATTATATAAAATAAGATTACACTTAAATTCTTTTATAACCATGGTCCGATTAGAAAATTAAATTGAAAAAAAGGCAAGGTTGACATAAAACATTTCTATATTTGACCAAAGCGAACAAACAATCATAGGCTTATTCAACCTAACGGTGGGTCTATAACACCCGACAACATTTGTTACAGTATATCACAAAGATTGATCCTATCTTTTCAATCTTAACACATATCATCTGTTCCATTTGGCCTAATGCTTATGGCTCCCACAATGACACGCTTCTTAAAATTTATCAACAATATGAGGTTAAGAAGTCCATTTGAGTCCAATTACATTGGATAGCTCTGCTGAAACAGCACAATCTTTTCCCGCGAGTCTGTCCAGATCTCAAATAGCGCGTGATTACCTCATCTCGATATCTGCTGTAATGTAATCTGTGTAAGGTTTCATGTGTTATACATCAAATAAACAACCCGACTCTCTGCTGAGTGCTGACAGATCAAATCAACCATCAAACTGTTTCCAAGAACGTAAGAAAGATGTCACTCATAACATTTAACTGAAGCGCATCAGTGGCACAACTGGTTAAGCGTTGACCGATCAACACCAAAGCAACGGGTTCAAATCCATAAACACTCAATTACAATGTAAATTGATTATGGATAAAAGCATGTTCCAAATGCATGTACAGTGTAATATTGAAGCTTAATTCATAGCAGATAATAGCTTTAGAAATGGTGGGTTTCAAAGTATACAGAACAAACTGTTTAAAAATAGACTTAAATATTATCATTACCGTAACCATATAAATATGTCAATCTCATGGGATGTTTTGCTACAAACCAAGCAAAGGTACAGTTTGAAGTCTACACAAGTTTTCTTAATCATTAGAAATCGATGAACTGTATTTTATTTAAAATAATATTCTAAATTAAAAAAATTCTAATGTGAAAAACAACATGCGAGTGAGATCATAGTGATTTTATAATTTTTTTTGTTATTAATCAATGTTTTTTCACATAAAATCAAACTTATGTCAATTTTGTTGTGTTTAAAGTATTTTTTTTAAATGTTATGGAAGATGAGAATACAGTCCTGTTCCTTCTTTCCTTTAGTTTTTATTTTTACACGTGAAATTGTACTTTGCTTATTTCTATCATTATTTCTTTTGACAATTATTTGACATTTCAGAACATCTAGCAGAACATCCAATTGTTTCTCAGAATATTGAACTGTGTTAAAATTGCAACCTAGAGTATAAATGCATAAAATGTCAAAATAATGTTAACAATTTTCTTTATTATGATCATTCTGTGTGTTTCTGAATTGTTTGTTTTATAATTCAATCTTTATTGCTGTGATGTTTCAGTGGTTTGGTAAAAGTCACACAAATGGCCAATTCCAGCGTTATGGAAGTGACATGATATGTTATGGACTGCACATATAAACGCTCTTAGAATATAATTATAACTCAACCAACTGTTTATATTATACATAACCCTTGTTAAACATCAGAAAAATATCAGTCTACGAACAAGTTTTATATTTAATAAAAAAAGTGCAATGTGCATTACCGAATTGTACAAACTTTGATGGAATTTTAAAATGAATGCTGGCAGTACAGACTGTGATCACAGCCAATTGGCCGCTTGAAATACAAGATGCCCAGATCATGAGGTGTTGTGTGTTATAAGGAGTTTAGTCTGCCGTTGTGCAGACAGTGTGTGTTTGTTTTGTAAGGATTGATCATGTATATTGTGTGTTTTTGTGTTACATCATCATTAAAATAAATAAACATCTCTTTACAGACAACGTAAATTGGATGACGAAGAATAAAGTAATTATTCATTGTTCTATAAATAAATCCAAATAAGACCCATAAAGGATATAAACAACAGTAGTATCAAGCAGGAAGGAAAAGAAGATATTTAGAAGAATATTTGAAGTCAATTAACATCATCCGCCATTGACTCCCATTGCGTGGACAGAAAACCACAATCGCATTTCTTGAAATATCTTCTTTTGTGTTCTACAGAAAAAAAGAGTACTACAAAACATACATACACGCATGGGCTTGAACACAAAAGGCATTGTTAGGTAAAACAAAGGTTTGATTTAATAATTCCATCCAATGTATCTTCTATCATCATTAAACCTAAATAAAAACAACAATACTTGATGTAGGCAATGCAAGAGACAGTGGCGTTGAGACAAACAGAGCAAGACGGAGAGAGACAGGTTGGGCGATGGAGAGAGGCAGAAAACGAGAGCGTACAGTAGATGCTGATGTGGGGGAGGGGAGTGAAGGAGAGATGCTCACACAAAGACTCACATGAGAGATGCTGTTTATGTCTGCTTTCTTTACAGCCAGACAAAGGAACACGCTTTGAAATCACAACAATTAGCATCAACACATGACCATGACTGTCCTAAAATTCATTGTTAGCTTTGCAGCCGATATGAGCAACCCATCCGCCAGGAATGACAACCATTGTATTCAAACAAGCAGATAGACAACAGGTCAACAGCAAGTCAACAAACAGGTTATTAAAGGGATAGTTCGTCGCAAAACATACATTGTGTCTTCATTTATTCACCCCGATGATGTAAATATCTCGAAATGATTCTTTTCTCTTGTAAACCACAAAGGAAGATATGTTGGGAAATGTCTCGGTGGTTCTGTGTCACAGTGGAAGTCAATGTTGTTTGGTTCCCAACATTTTTCAAAATATCTTTTGTTGTGTTATGCAAAAGAAAGAAACTCATATATAGGTCGGGTCAGATATGAAGGTGTGACAAAAGAATGATCAAGGAAATAATTGAGGTTTTCGTGCGAGTTTTTCAGTTTCTGAATATAAATTAGCTTTTCATTGGCCTTGTGCTTTTTGTATGTTTAATTCTCAGCATGTGGCATCTTAAGGAGACACATTCAGGCCAAATTAGACTTTTATATGAGGTAACTGTGTCATCCGTCCTTATATAGTTCCTGGAAGCAAAGAGAAATGCTTTTATCTCACACGGTGAGATCTTACACTGGTATGTATATGTGTATATTCAGATTTGTACATTTGAATATAGAATGAATACCACAATATTACCGTATCTCCAAAAGAAAAATGTATGTGTGAACAATGTGTTGAAAGAGCCTTCAAATGTGATTCAATTACTGATAGTTTTTATAATTGCATTTATAATTAGATTAACCGTGTTGAACACCATTAAGTTTATTCATCTGTTTATTTTTTTATAAAACACATTTACATAATGGGCCATTATTACAATTTAATTCCCAGTTGTATGTGATTTTTTAAAGAATATCACAATAAATACGCCATCAAAAGAACAAGGTTTAAAAACAACAACAGCACAGTTTCTTCACAGCATTAAGGACAAATCCACCGGGGATGGAAGACGTTGCTTAACACACTCCAGAGGCTCTGAAGATGTTCTCAACATCATAGAGGAAAAATTAGGCCAAGTTAATATGACATATTGATATCTACACAGCCTCAAGACTATAAAGCATATTGATATGATTTATATTCATATTTTTACAGTGTATGTGTAAGGTACTTTAACAGAAACCAAGGCTTTACATAATCATTAAAATGATTGAAAAATGAAAATTGTGTCGTCACTCTCTTGTCATTTCAAACCTGCAGGACTTTTTTTCGTCTACAGAACACAAACAAAGGTATTTTGTAATGACCGGTTTCTGTCTATACAATATATTTGAATGGGTTTGGTCGTTGTTACAAACGTTCTTCAAAATATCTACTTTTGAAGACGAGGCAAGTCATACCGTTTTAAAATGCTTAAATTAACACAAATTTTCTCTTTGGATTAAAGTAAGGATGCCATTGATTGAGTGTAGACACCTAGAATGTCTTTGAACCAACAATCACAACCTGGGTTTGATCCCAGCGAACATAAATATTGATCGATATGGATAAAAATGTCTGCCAAATCATAAATGTAAACGAAGAGCTGTCTGTTGATCTACTTTGTCTAATCAATCATAAGGCACAGATATGGACGTTCAAGACTTAAAGTGATTTTTGCTTAGAGCGCATTGTTGTTTATTCATTTCTCATTTCATTTAAAATCCATTTGCATCAATCTTCTGTGAAACCCAAAGAAGATATTTTGAGAAATGTCTTTGGTTTTATATTAAATGCAATGGAGATCAATGGGGGTGCAATGTTGTTTGATCACCAATATTCTTTGAACCATCTTCTTTTGTATTCTGCAGAACAAAAAACAAACACGTTTGGATTGACAAGGGTTAATTAATAATGAAAATCTATTTTTTTCCTTTAGGATTGGTATTGTATTCATATAGTATCCCATACTTCAGCTTCCCAGACTCTAGGACAATCAGGTAAAGAGGTTTCACATCTCCAGGGCCCAGACATGGAGAAAGATATCAATCGATCGTTCGGGGAAAGCACTGAATCAGATTTGAAATTCTGCGGGCTAATCTAGGCAAACCACCAAATGACCAGAAAGCTCCACTATAGCTTCTATCAGCAGTCCATCACGAGAATAACTATATCGAAGATAGCTAATGATTACAGAAGGAAATGGAGAAATGGGGCAGTATTTGGAATCAGAAGCTCAGACTTGTATTTCTTCATATTAGACAAGAATCAAATATGACAATAAAAATTTTAGTTAAATAACTATCCCTGGTGGTCCTATTGACCTAATATACAGCATTAGATACACCCTCGGTGAAAGCTTGGGTACATTTTGATCATTTTTTATATTTTAATATCAAAATATTAATTGCATTTTAAAAAATAAGGTTTCTATGAACATTTTTGTCACCCAGAGATGTACTAAGAAATAGTTGGTTGTAAGGTCACTTAGAAAAGTAATAGTCAGCGTTGGATACAAGTAGTGTTGCAATAGTTGCAATAGTCAAATTAGCGTTTGCTTTATTTTTATGAAGTTCTAATAAAGATTTTGAAGCAAGACCCTTCTCTATGGCCTATGAAGATAACTGCCAACAGCTGTCAGCCATTAAAGAAGGTGTCGTATGGCCTGCTAACCATATCACCGTCATTGCAAGTCATTCGCACCTTGTCGCTAAAACATTTATGAGAGTTTGATGAGAAACTCAAACGGCATTTAAAAAACACTGGAAAAGATGTCATGTGAATTTAATCTAATAAAAAATATACAACCAAACTGTGATTTCATAGAGAAAAGATCAGAAAAACACATTGATCGCAAATTGAATATAAATTCTGTTCTCATTTAGTCATTCGTCACTCGAAATCTGTAAGACTGTCTTTCTTAAAAAGAAAAGAAGATATTTTGGGAACTGGCACACATTCACGTGCATTGTTGTTATGACCATGTAATAAAAGTGTGCGGATGCCACTGCTGTTTGGTTACCAACATCCTTCAAAATATCTTTTTTGTGTTCTGCAGAAGACATAGTCTAACAAAGTCAAAGTCAGGCAGGTTGGAAGTGACAAGTGGTGAAAATCAACAAATAAAAAGAATAGAAGATCTATCTAAGTTGTAGACTGTTGGTTGACCAAAAATGTTATTTCATCAAAACACAATATAAGTAACAAATTTAAAAGTGTAACAACAGTAATTAAAAATATCATCAAATCCAATAAGACAACAATCCAAAGCTGTATAAACTGTAGCATACCGACTGCATGACTCACAAGGTAGAACAGAACGGTCCAAGATGACCGGTTTGAACTAGACACACGGGTTGGCAAAGGACTGGACCCTCATCCTTTCCCTCATGGCGAATCTTTATCACTAAGCCGCTCCGACAAAGAACCATGCGCTGCTTTATGTGTGTCTGGACACTGAAATCAAGACTGCTAATCCAGATTACATTCTCACGGTTGTTCACTTTTGTCAAACTAAAGTGAACGATCCCAAATGCAACACATTTAAATCCACGAGCAAACCACCATCGCTTCAGTGATGATTGATGCTATTAATGTAATTTGGTGGAGCAGAATAAGGCCAAAAGATGAAGATATAATCTATATAATATAGTAAAAGCCGATATTACAATCTTTAAAGATTATGAAGCGAGACGAGAATCTGCACAGTTAAATGAATCATCAGCAGATTAGTTTGGATGGGATGCTGGTGTTGAAGCAATTTTTCTCCATTTTTCAAAATTCCATATTTGAAAGGCCGCAGATAAGAACACAGTAAATGTTGTTGTCATTTCAATCTCATTTGATTGTAAAAGTATCTTGTGATGTAAAAACTGGGTCACGGATGTAACCGTATAAACATATTCGATTTGTATTGCTGTGTTTGTATCCTTTGGTCTTAAATACATAACATGACGGGCACACTGGCTATTATAAACAAGCCCACTACAGATGTCTTAAGAAACAAAGAGATGGGATGGCGAGAGAGGACAATGACCATCACGGCACATATTTTTATTTCCAATCCTTTATAGGTCGTTACATCTCAACGGATATCCACAGGAGAAACTCTCCCGTACCTTTTCTCCATCCTTATCAACCTAACGGGAAGCGTTAAGAGTCAAGATCTCCATTGAGTCAAAACAAAGCTGAATCCAGAACTGTTCCGGTGAGCTTCGCCTCACTCCTCAAAAGCATCCCAGCCCATCACATCAATAATGGAGGAACCTATATCTGGATCACACACCTACATCTCCGCCTCGAGACAAAAGCATTACATGGCTATAAATACGACCCATCAGGAGATGAGAGGTATCGAAAGGTCTTGGATGAAAAGGATGATCTGAATCTCTCTTTGTCCTGTCTTGGCTCGTACCGTTCAACATCATGGTGAACATTGCATCTAAAGCCTACAACAGAGACAAAAGATATAGGGTATGACATGGTGATGCATGCGAGTGGCGCAATGAAATCATCCAATTACTGGGAACCTGATAATGGCTTCGGTTTGCTGTTTTCCAGGAAGATCTCACATCAAACACTTACTGAAACCCAATGGAAGGGAGCAAATAACAGCAATCCGTCGGATGACATGTGGATGAGTTGCATTGTTATGGTTGCAGAGCCTAAAAAAAACACTGTGATACAAAACATCATCTCATGATCTTGTCTTGACAAATGTGTTCTTTGATGCTCCAATTCTGAATGGTTTGCATCCATGCATCCTTATCTGACCCACATCCCAAGAATTCTAATGCATCCCAACAAGCATCAGCCCCCCAACACCTGCAGAAGACCACCATGGGCTCCAATGGGTCCAGATGTTGGACCTACCTCAACAATGAAGGTTTTCTCCTCTCCACAGATGGACACGACCCAGAAGAGGATGTGGAAGTAGCATGTTTTCCAACAGAACCCCGGGAGCCCCGTCTTTCTCCTCCTGGCTCCCACCCTCGCCATGACCGACCCCGAGATCCCCCCACTGTCCGTGGGTTTCCAGGCTGGTGTCCCGTGTCTTCAGCGGAGGTCAGGAGAGAACGAGGCTCCTGTATTCCCAAAACAGAGCCTCAAAGGCGCAGTGGCATCCCGCTTGTGTTTGGGGAGGATGCTCGCGCCTCGGATGCTGTTGAGTGACTGATGCGCATCACATCCCTGCGGCCAGAGAGAGAGAGAGAGAGACAGAGGAGAGAGAGAGAGAGAGAGAGAGAGAGAGAGAGAGAGAGAGAGCAGAGAGAGAGACAGGAGAGAGAGAGAGAGAGAGAGAGAGTCAGAGAGAGAGAGAGAGTCAGAGAGAGAGAGAGAGAGAGAGAGAGAGAGAGAGAGAGAGAGAGAGACAGAGAGAGAGACAGAGAGAGAGAGAGAGAGAGAGAGAGAGAGAGAGAGAGAGAGAGAGTCAGAGAGAGAGAGAGAGTCCAGAGAGAGAGAGAGAGAGAGAGAGACAGAGAGA
>CM065670.1:1953847-2326912 GCA_033220385.1 Triplophysa yarkandensis | reverse complement strand
AGAGAGAGAGGGAGAGAGATAGAGAGAGGGAGAGAGAGAGAGAGGGAGAGAGAGAGAGAGAGAGAGAGAGAGAGAGAGAGAGAGAGAGAGAGAGAGAGAGAGAGAGACTGAGAGAGAGAGAGACTGAGAGAGAGAGAGACTGAGAGAGAGAGCGAGAGGGAGAGAGAGAGGGAGAGAGATAGAGAGAGGGAGAGAGAGAGAGAGAGAGAGAGAGAGAGACAGAGAGGGAGAGAGAGAGAGAAAGATAGAGAGAGAGAGAGAGAGAGAGAGAGAGAGAGAGAGAGGGAGAGAGTGAGTGAGAGAGAGAGAGAGAGAGAGAGAGAGAGAGAGAGAGAGAGAGAGAGAGAGAGAGAGAGAGAGAGAGAGATCATCATAAAACTTTAGATGGATGTGAACCCCCCACGCCTCCAGTCAGCCACTCCCAGTTTAATAGCTCTGCATCACACTGCAAACTTATTTCCATTCAAAATAACACCACTTCAAGTCAGTATTCCAACAGAACTTCAGCCTACCGTGCATAGTTTAGTTGAGAGTGTGGATGAATTCACAGACACAGTATGATGTTCTGTTTCATCTGTTGTTTTTGTCTTGTAAAAAAGCCTTAAACAAAGTGGAAATTTAGTAACCTACTCAACATAGCATGATAAAGAACTGTGTAAATCTGTAATATTGTCTAACGCTCTAGGTGTCTGTAATGCACGCTGTAAAATGTAAGCATCATTTATTTTTATGCTCCACATCCAATTTATTCCGTTCGGTCGAAACAAGTAGTGAAGAAAGGCAGCCTTTTTGCAGTAAAATAAAACGATATTGATGCTTGATACATGGTTGAAAACATGCACAACCCTTTGCTCAGTGAAGCACAAAAGAAGATATTTTGAGAAATGTATTTGGGGTTTTGTGTGCATACAATGGATGCCTCAATTTGTTTGGTTACATCATTTTTTTTAGATCTTTTGTGTTCTGCATGACAAAGAAAGTCATACAGGTTTGAAATTACTGTGGAGCAAAAAACAGGATATTTTGAGAAGACTTTGAGCTTTTGTGTCCATACAATGGAAGTCTGAATGAACTCTTTTGTTTTCTGCAGGAAAAAGAAAGTCACGCAGGTTCAGAATAACATGAGGTTGAGTAAATAATGAAAGTATTACATACACAGACATAGAATGAGAACAGACTCGAGAGGCAGCAGAAGTTAATAAACACGGTTTGGAGTCGTGGATGGAAAAGCCTCATATGTAGGTGCAAATCATACTGTTGCTGAGAGAGGTAGGCGGTACCCCCCACACACCTGCCAATAGTTATAGCCACCAGGAGGCCCTGCAACAGCATAAATGCATGTGCAATATGTGCTCCGTGCTCCAAGGGTTTCCATTCTCATCCCCATCAGAAAGGTCATTAGAAACTGGAGACAGACTGATTGTCTATCATCAGATGAACGTAGAGCGACAGCCTCTCATCTTTTCTTTGGCGTGTAGGCAACATCGCTCGCTCGGTCAATAGATTTAATTGGGCAGCTCAAAGCCCGCTGGGCCGAGATGGAAGACTTAAGAGGAGATCCCGAAATGTATGAGCTAATGATATTTTTCTGAGCAGCATGTTGCAGCCGGCGGGGAATTAGTGAGTTAGACCAGTGTGAAAAGTGTTTTCTTATCCTCCTGAACCTGGACTTGATGTTAAGAATGTTAAGAATTCAGCGTGTCCTGAAAAAGCAGAGGGCGAAGCTGTGGCGTCCATTCATGCATTATGTATAAATATTAGTTCTAACTTATTGATTCAAATCTACAAGTCTGGAATCTTTCGAAGCATCCAAATGCAGTGGCCAAGTTTTTTATTGATAATAAATCAACACGACTTTCATTGCTACAATATTTTATCACAGCAGATTTAACATCGCGCACTTTGTAAATGTATCTCTTAATTTATAAAGAATGTCGACTTGTTGCTGCAAAGTGCTGCACCATCAAGACTTTATTGGGCATATTAAAAAGCTTTTATTCATTGTATTTCTATTCGTATTTTTTTCTAGGTTTGAGTTTTGCTTAAGATTTTCTATAACACAGTGCCAGCGCAGATCTCAGAGAGATATTCATTTTTACTCCCTGAGCAAATGGGCCTAACAACAACCTTCAGAACTCCTCAAGAACTTCATTTTAATTCCTCCCGCACACACTGTCCTAACATGCTCTCCTTCATTAAGTACACTAGACAGCACAACAGGAAATTGTGGCCAGATCAGATTCTGGGCACCCAGGAAGTTACCGGAGACCAGAATGGGTCTGAAGGTGAGTAAATTGGGATATATGACTGCGAGACTAACAGGTCGTGCTTTGGTTCCTTCAATCATTTTCTTCTTATCATGATCTCAGAAATGACATCGATTATTTTTTTCTCTAAGGTACAAGCAGCAGTTTGCTCCTAAAAATGGATGTCTCATCATCTTGCGCATCCTCCCCTCCTGTCATTCAAAACCCAATTGTTTTTATAATCCATGGAACAGAAAATTTATTACGATATTTATATGTCTAGCTTTACATTGATTGGTTAAAATGACCAGAACAAAACATAGCTAACATGCGTGATGACTTAATGGCAAATATTTGTCATTTCTGAACCTCAACAAAGCCTAAACTGCATTCTTTTTATGAATTATTTATATTTTACTTACATTTAAAATCAAGGACACATGGGTTTGGAACATAAGGAACACTAAACACATATATGAAAAAAATATGTTCGGGAATTAATATATATAAATAAATAATATTAAATATTATTTAGCAAATTAATTTACCATTTATTACTCTAAGTATTTAAAACAATACTAAATGACATATTGACAGTCAATATGAAAAAAAGAATTCTGTCCAAATGAGAATAATAATATTTTTTTCTTTTCCATTAACAAACCCCCACGCCATTTTTTTTCAGTTACTCCAAAAATGAAGACCATTTCTTTTGAAGATCCAATGAACGATTTTTGAAAATTTATAAATTAATATTAGCAAAACAAAATTGGACCCCGTTGACACTGGTTTTGTTTCCATACATCAAAAGTTAATGGGGACTATTGCTTAACAAAATTCTTCAAAATATCTTCTTTTGTTTAACAGAAGAAAGTCATACAGGTTCAAAATGAGAAGAGGGTGATAACATCCATATCATTTTGGGTTGAACTATGACTTTAACAGTCAAACAAAGGGATTGACTCACTTTACCTGACAACTTCTCCCACTTCGGATCTTTCATTCTACAAAGTTTGAGAGTTCGACCAATTTATAAGCCTCAATTGATACCAAAACACAACTTCAACTTCAATTAACACCATCCGCCTCCTTTAAGCTTCACGAACCCCTTTGCAAACAGCTGCAATTATGAGAGAAGTTTAATCAAACCAAGTTTTGTATAATGAACACCATATGAGTAGTCACAATCATCCACGATAGATTACGATGGTGAAACTCGCTCACCTAGCGTCAACGGAATATTAGGTCCTCTGTACCAGGGCAGCTCCCTACTGGTTCCACTGCTTAACTTCACATGGAAACATGGCTCCAACCCATGACTTCTCTTTCAATTAAAAGTGCTCAAACAATGTCTCTCCCCACGGGCCTATTTAATGAGAAGACTAATGTGTGTAAAACCAGCTTCACCTCTGCGTTGAGGAACCGCCTCACTGGCCTTTTAATACCAACGTATCTGTAGTAGAGCGGTTTGGGACCCCCTGCAGTTTGACAAGAGTGGGCTTCCGGAACAAAGACCTCAGATGAATCCGGAAGGCCGCATTTTAAGTGTGCTGAGACGATGACCTAAAGACTCTGTTGATTAGTTTTAACAAGATTAAAGGAAGAGTTTTATCAAAGAAAATAAAAGTTTGGGATTTACTCAACCTAATAATGTGCATGTTGTTATTTTATAATGAGTCTACTTGAATTAACTATTCCTCTACAATGACAGTTAAAGAAACCTTTACACTCCAAAAAGTAGACCATGTGTCAAGAAATGTAAAAGTCATAACATTTTCTTTATGCAAATTCTTTTACAATTTACTCTCCCCCTTGACATTTCAGACTTTTTTCATCTGGAGGAAACAAAGAAGAAATTTTGAAGAATGTTTGGACTAACACCCATTCATTTGCATAGGTTAGAGCGTGAATTAGTGCCACTCCTGCTTAGTTATATTTTATTTAGTGGTTCTGTAGAAAATAGAAAGTCATAAAGTATTTAAATGACATAAGGGTTAAAAAATAATGAAATCATTTTTATTTTCGGGCAATTATCACAAGCCAAGATGTTACAATCACCTAGGTTTTTCATTATTCAGGCAAAACAAAATGTATGGAATTTTTAGTCAATTTTCAACAGGCTTGAAACAACATTAAGGTGAGTAAATATTGACCAAACTGTCATTTTCGGTATGTTAAGCAGTCAAGGTCTGGTAAACGGTAGAGAAGGTAAATTCAGTGAAACTTGAGCAAAGACTGAAACCCATTTCTCATTTCATGAACTGCATGAATCAATTTTGATGCACTACCTTGGACATAATTTAATGATTGTGTAATCAATAGTCATAATCTTATGTGCTGAGCACATTAAGAGTCTATCATTTCAAAAAGCGCCCACACGAATGAGGCCTGGACCATAATGTCTGATAACACCCTCAGAGGCATACCGACACTACTTTTCATAAGTGCTGACTATGACGGTTAATATATTTTTGATTCAATAACACAGTGGCAGAATATAGTGAATTAGGGAGACCTGGATGAGCGCTTCCCAAAAGACCAAAATTAGATTTCAATTTTGCAAAGAAATGGATTAATATATTAAACCGGAAGAAGAAATAACATTGGATTTAAATTACGTCTAATCATTTCCTGATTAAACTTATATGACTTTCTTTCTTCTGCGTTACACAAAATCTGAGATATTTTGAAGAATGTTGGTAACCGGACATGGTCCGCACAATTTCACTTGTTTTGAATACCGGCTTTTTTTCCGTTACCAACATTCTTCATAATATCCTCCTGTGAGTAAGCAGAAACAGTCAAAAGAATTACACACTTGAACTTGACACAATCTTACAATTTTATTCAATAATTTATACATTTTTGCCCAAATACATTTGTAGTGTGGTTTTTGTAGTACTCATATAACAATAAGACAACAAAACATTTAAAGGAACACGAGTCAGTGCCAAGGGAATTGGGATTGAACAATTTATTTATGTGTTTCAATACCAATTGTATATACAACATATCAGTGATAACATTGAAATTTTGTGCTTGTGGGCATGCTCTCCCAAACAAAATGTGTCTAATTTCTTGTCAATATTTGCCAGACGTTGTCAATAGAACAATGCCATATGATTGCCTTCAAGAAAGTCAATCGAGTAGAATGCCAATTTCTGGAACTTTTTGGGGCGAAAATAATGAAATAATCTTGACAGTTAGACGCTGCATGTCAAACTCCATACAAAGAACCTGAGAGTTAATTTTCACCATGAATGGAGTGTTAAATCATACATTGTCCGTGTCACAAAAACAGCTTTTTGTCGTCTCGGTAAAATTGCGGGGTAAAATTTATGAGATTAATTAAAGAACTCTTGCTTTTATGCTATGAAATTATTACATGTCAGACTGTTAATAAATTGGTTTTATACTTGGTTTTATTTCGTTTTTGTTCATGCCAGGTACTACAGTGGTACTATTTAAGTGTTTTACAAATTAGACATTTAACCATTTAACATGTTGCTGCCAACAAAGTTCAAATGACAAAAGAGATGCTTCCATATGAAAGGTTGTTTTTAAGTTATTAAAGTAAGGATTGTCCACATTGTAATCATAAACTACGGGTTTCCATTTCAAAAAGAAACTAAAAACCAGTATTTTAATTTATAGAAAGCGCAGCATTTGTCTCTATTTTGCCCCTCAGACCCTTCTGGGAGGCACGGCAGGAGAAGTGCACAAGTGTAATATAAGAGGAGATGAAAAATAAATAGCATTTTTATATGATTTTCTACGCTCCATATCAGTTTGATAAAAGTGATGCAATGGGATGCTATGAGAGGTTTCTGTTGTAAAAGGTATTGGGAGTGCAGAGTAATAATCTTCTCCTTCTCTGGCCACTCAGCATTGATCTGTGCTAGTGAAATCATCTCTCGGCTGTTATTAAATCATCATCGCACAGCGGTGCACCACATACACACAAACACAAAGCTGGATACAAAGACAACAATACCTTAATACTTTTTGTTTTTCTGCAGGTAGAATCAAAATTTGTTTTATATCAGAATTCAAGAAATCAGTGTAATTGATTTTTTTTAAAGAGAGAGGATTTTTATAAGTCTTACATTATCTACACCGTGTTATGAAAGTCTCCGTGTAACCACATATAGACAATCTATACAACAAGTTCCCAAACCAGGGCACAAATTTGAAACCCTTTGGCCTGTCAAATCACAGTATTCCACATGGATACATTGGCATTCAATGTCTGCACTGTAGCGTTTCGTATTTGGTTACAATAAAAAAACAAGGGTGCACGGAATTCTCAGAATAACAATGAAGTAAGGCAGGGATTGTGAACTGCTGGGTCTTGACCTTAAAATAAAAGAGCAGGGGTAAAGGGTGCTTATAATAAACTGCAATTATGCATCTGTGCGTGACTAAAGATGGCACAGGTCATGTACAATCAAACTTTACAATCTTTCCAAAAATTCATTTTTCACTTGACAGATGCTGTGGACCGAAGATTTTAACAGGTTGCCCCAATCTTGAAACCCAGAAGCAAGACTACAAAAGGTTAAATAAAATATGACCCAGACAAAATTAAATATGGGTTCAGTTGCAATGAGGTGAAATTCTCATTATATCTTACATCAATGCTGATACTTTTTTGTTGCATCTGTTTGTGCAATCTACATAACATATTCTACTGCCGTATCGGAATATTCCATGACCTAATGCATGACCACAAAACAACAACAAAAAATACTTAAAGTCATCCTCGTTTGGTACAGAGGAGATACATCGATTTATTTTACATTTTGGCATGTTTTATTTAACTTAATCTCACTAGAATTCAAAACTTTTTATGAAGATCCTAATTCCTATACATTTCTATGTAATGAAATCAGAAAATGTATAATGACTATAAAATAAACAATACCGTAAGACCCCATGGCACGAAAGAAACACCACAAAATGCATATATACATACGAATTAGACAAAACTAGTCACGACAGATGGTGTTGATCTTGTGGTATTTTTGTTTGGTTAAAAATTCTCATACCATTAAATATTCTAAAATATTCTCATGATCTGATTCTGAACAACGTAAACTAGCCAATCACACCAACGTCGGCCTCACAAATGATGCAATGACGTCTAGGATGGGACCTTGCTTTTGACCAACCATTGGATAAATGGTTAACACCATTTGGATTTGAAAAGCAAACCATTTAAGAACGTTAAGAAGCTTTAAATTAATGTATCCATGTTTGGGTAAAGGTGACAAAACAACAGAATTTCTTTTTTCGATGAACTATCCCTTTAAAACGTCAAACCATAGTTGACTGCCATTATTGTTTAAATCTACAAAGGCTTTGGATGGATTACAGGAATTACAGGACACTTGACACAGATTCTGCTATAGTAGAACCAAACCCCTAAAGGTGATCTGATCCTGTTCTTAATTATAAATAGCACAGCTCAACTGAAACCAGTTGGCTTCTGTTTTATGAAAGCAGACGACGTACACACAAGCTGGGTGGACACAAGGTGGACCGACACCGCTTTTCGATGATACGCAAAAGAAGCATGGAAAGGGAGTACTCTGCTATACCAGAGATACTGCTTCTCCCCACTGTGTGAAACGGGCGCTCGCACCTCTCCTGCGGGGCAAGACACATCTATTGCCTAAAGAAAAGAGATGTCTTACAGTGCCACTGAAAGGCTTGCAAAAAGATACAAAATCCCTCCTCGGGAAAAAAAACATGTTTTGACAGTTAGATCTAAAAGACGAGACTTTCTCGTGGAACTTGTGAGAGATGGATTTGGAGATGAAAGGTGAACGCCAAGATGGGGCATTTTGTATCTGAGAAAACATGTTTTTGCACAGAAGCAATCACAACAAGGATTTGGGAGATCTTCCCTCTTTGATCTTCACTATTGTCAATAATAAGCCTGGAAGACGGCGTTGAAATGGCGACCATGATTCCCCGCTTTATTATATCAGAGGTCAGGTGAGGACAGTGCTAAAAAAGCCACGCGGAGCTTTCGAGATGAAAGAATCCTGCTCCTCGAAATCCCCCTTTATTTCTCGCTCCCTGTGAAAAGTCTCCTCATCAATAAATAAGGGCCAATGAGACACACACGGGTAACCACCTCTGTAGCTAAACAGATAATGGATTAACAGATTATGCCATCTGAGCTGTGGAACCGCGGCTTAGACGACTTCACAGTACGTCAACATCCGGGTGGATCAAGGCATTGAGTGGCTAATAAATGTAATCATTGGCTAGTCATTGAGTTAGATAAAGATTCAGACAGGACGACTAGAATTTAAGGATGACGATTAGAAGACAATTTACTTCAATTACCAGTCCCAGAGATTGAGAATTTACTTGTGGAGGTGGCAGAGAAGAGTGGCGTGACGCAACTTTAAAAGAAAACATTTTTAAGATCAATTAATGCTTTTATTTTGCAGTAATGGCAGGTCCATAAAATCAGAGCATGATATACAACCGTATAAATGTGAACTAGCATCTTAGATCTTAAGTTTTCTAATGCTGTTTAAAATCATATTTTGTGCAAAACTGATATGTGCAATGTTAAGTACGAAACATGTAGTTTGCTTTTCCATATGGCATTATTAGTATATAAGCATATCGAACATAAATGGTAACATTTCAAAGGTCCATACTTTAAAATACGGATGCACACGAGTTTTCAAATGAGGTCAGAAAACAATGGAAATTCATGAAGAAATTTGAATTTTATATACCTGGGCACATCACAATTTACCTGGGCACATCACAATTTACATGGGCAGCCCGCCGTCAATTTAAACTTTGATGATTTAATTTGTTTAAGCAGAATACAAAAGATATTTCAAAGTTTGTTCATAACATAAAACTGTTTGTCCCGATTGACTTTGGAGCATTGGTTTTGTGTAAATACAATAGAAGTTAGAGGAGAACCAACAGTTTTTGGTTTGCAACCTTTTTAATAATAACTTCTTTTCAGAACTTCAAAAGAAAGTCATGCGAGTAAATCATGTCACATTTTACACATCCATGCATTTCTGAGATTCAAACCCATGACCCTATAAGCCCGTCTGAGCTTCCAACCACTGTGACACCAAACATTTGATTAATCTCAAAGTGAACATGTTAACTTTGGCAGTCCTTGTAAAGACACAAACAGACATTATCGCACATTTAAAAGAGCCTGAGACAACACACTATCTATTGCCATTGAAAAGGTAGAACTCCTCATCAGACACGGTTCAAATCAGCGTGGCTGTCGCTCCACATGAGCCTGCCAATGCCCGTCCTCAAGGGAAGAACCTCAACATGGGCTTGTTCACTATTCATCTGCCTTGCTACCCCCTGGCGGTACTGGGCATGCTAAACCCAGAACGAGCAAATAGAACATTATCTCGGATCCACGGATCACAGCTTAGCACAAAAGCCTTGGGAGCAGCGGGGAGGATATGGAAGCGTGTGGCCAGGAGGCAGTGTGAGGAGCGGCGATGAGCAGTCAGTCAATTGTGACTTCTGTTTCCAAGTGCCATATGCTAATGATGTATGGCCCATCTCAGCGTCATGCTGTCTCTCCTAAATATATATGTATGTATGTATATATAAATGTATGTATATATGTATAAAATACTTATATGTATACATACAAACATGCATACATACATATATACACATTTTATATATCAGCAACAGCCGTGTGTGTGTGTGTGTGTGTGTGTGTGTGTGTGTGTGTGTGTGTGTGTGTGTGTGTGTGTGTGTGTGTGTGTGTGTGTGTGTGTGTGTGTGTGTGTGTGTGTGTGTGTGTGTGTGTGTGTGTGTGTGTGTGTGTGTTCTTACTGGTCACTTCTTACCGGTCGGTCAAAGTCTTAAAACTTATAATAATGATAATAATAATTATGATAGTTATGATAATGATAATTACTATAATGATAATGAACATTAAAGTTTGGTTTCAGACATTAAATTTAATTTTTTATCTCAATCTTTGACATGGAATGTAAATATATATTGAACATATCGAATCTATTGAATATATCGAAAGATAGATTAACCTGCGTCATAGATTTCACAAAAAAGGAACATTTTCGGACACAATAAACTTCTTAAGATTTCTGTGAATTAAAATCTACAAAGCAGAATCAATAACATCCAACAATCGACCAAGGGATAGCTGTTTGTATGACATTAAATAATGACTATATGTTAGCTTTCATGTGTCTGTTTATGAGCAAAATGTAGCAATTCTGAAAATAGCCTTAACTTTACTAAGAATAATCATGCACTAAAAATAGAAATAATGCTCAACAAATTTAAAGAAATACCTCACATGAGTATTTGAACAACCAAATGTTGACTTCTGAGCTATAAGTATACTTGAAACCTTTGGGAAAAATATTGATATTTTCTGGGTAAGGTTGACATTTCACGGAATTGCCCAGAATGACTTTTTGTAGAAAACCAAAAGTAAATCACCAAAAATTTAGCAGGGTTACATCTATATCCATATTTGTTTAAAAAAAATTACATTAAATTACGGACATCTGATAATGTTGAAAAGCATGTACATTTATATAAGGAGATAAGCTTTCATAAACATGTTATGTTAGCAACACGCTCAAACAATGTTAGCAACACGCTAAAACAATGTTAGCAACACGCTGAAACAATGTTAGCAAAACGCTGAAACAATGTTAGCAACAGCAAAGCAAATAAATTAAATCATGCAAACGTATTTTTAATAATTATAAAACAAAAAAACGAAAAAAACTTTCTCAACCGACTAAAACTGCTAAATTCACTAACACCATGTGAAATTGAAAATATAACGTTACCATGGAAATATGTTTCTGAGTGGAACGACATCAGGGACAGAAGCGGATTGGACGGGGAGTGGTTTGGTCTGCCATGTGATACGCTAATGAGCAAGTCTCACTTAAAGTGTTTTCAAACCGTTAAGTATGAACCGTGTTAAAGCCGCAAGCATCGAATTAACTCTTATTCGATAAATAAATATATAATAACTATAATATATCCATACATGTCTTAATAAGTGTGATCAATATTTACAAATAAAAGCGACACTTTCTCCATCACAATATCCATATTTATAAAAATAAAGTATTTTTCACAACATGAGATGCACCACTTCGGCAAATGACTCTAGACGTAATGGCGTGCAGGGTTGACAACACTAGCACAACTCATGCATAATAAGATCTAGCTTTGTGTATGCATAGATGATAAAGTCTGTTCACACCAAAACTTTGAGAGTTGTTTAAAGTTTTCAAGCAGCCCTCTTGAGTATGAATTTACTGCTATGAAAATGCTGCCGTATTACACCAATATAATACAACATCAGTTCAGAACAACGAGAAAATATTTTTATTTGATCTTTTGTTATTCAGATCAATCATGCAGACCGTTTCATTTCTTCTCCTATTTTTATGGACTTTTTTCTCCATCCAAGCTTTTATATGAGATCAGAACAAAAAACTATGTTCTTTCATACATCTAAATCAATACAAACCATTATCCTATACAGTATGTTATGTAAATCACACAACCTCAATATACAGGATATTTTAAGAAATATATCGAACATTACTACAATTCTACAAAATATCTTCTTTAGTGTTATGCAGGAAAAAGAAACTAATAATGATTTTGGAAGACATATGACATATGTAGTTTTTAATTAATTTTGACGATGATCCTGTCTATTTTGCATATTTATGCTGGGTCTAAAACGGTATTTGACATATAGGGTTAAAATACAAGACATGTGTGCATTTGCTAGACATGGTGACCTCTAACGGTGGGGTGGTATATCACTCACACACAAGGAGATCTATATGCATTACAATTGCAATAGTGGAAATTCTCTTTAACACATCCTGACATCCAGGCCATCTCTCTTGAGATTAATATGACAAACCTGGTTATAATTTTCTCCATTTAAAAACAGTTTGGCTGAATCAGCTTTTGCCAGTCTGAGTAAACTAGGGGCATGTACATTTACATTTAGGCATTTAGCAGACGCTTTTATCCAAAGCTTTTATCCTTGAGAAAGTTCATTGAAGATTCAGGAAGACTTATTGCTTTTATTATCAGTCGGTAGAATCAAGCGATTGATTTTCACAAAGTGTTTAATAGCTGAAGTTATGTCATTAAATTGCAAACTTTTGACTGTACAGTACATATGAAAGAAGCTCATTGATAAAACACTAAAAGTACAATTATTTTGGAATGAAAACCAAGAGGGTTCCTTTCCATACCCAGATTATAGCATACTTACTCATTTTTATGCTCCTTGCTCAACCTCGGGCCAACACAAATCATACCTGTTCTTTATTCTGGACTTCATTGCGATGATCCTTCTGCATGAGGACCAAATGACTGATTGGATTAGACCTGTGAAATGTTACAGATGGACAGAACCATTCCAGAGAAGTTTGCCATTGGTCCACAGACAGAGGCTAATCGATACGTTCCAGTGTTTAATCTTTCAGAAGCAGATGAGGGGAAAATGAAAGCCAGAGAATCAATCTATAACGCGTCTCAGATCTAATGAACTGTCCTTCAGCTCCTATCAATCTCTTCTTTAGTGTCAGATATGGAGTTCACAACGTGCATTCATTTGAAGCCACTGGGATGCAATTGTGATGAATGTTTTCTTGTCTAACTAACCAAGGCACACGGCATCTAGACCTGCCGGCTTCAATCAACCATCTAGAAATTCAGATAAACAGTCTGCAAATATTCAATGGCACAATCTTAAAGTGATGGTTCACCCCAAAAAATTATGGCATCATTTACTTTCCCTCTTGTCATTTCAAACCTAAATGGCTTGAACTCCAAATATTTTGTAGAATGTTGGTTATTGGCACCAATTCTCCTTTATTCGATTTGTGACCGTACAATACAAGTAAATGGGTGCAACTGCTGTTTGATTCTTTCTTTAAATATCTTCTATATGTGTTCTACAGAAGAAGAAAATGTACTGGAATGAGTCATTGACAGAATTTTCATTTTGGGTGAACTATCATTTTAAAAATGTTGGGTTGTTTTCTACTGATTGGGTAAAAGATAGACAAACCCGAGTGTTGGTTGGGAAGAACCTATTTATTTTTATGGTTTTACCCGACCATGGTTAAAACCATCCAGCATTAAAACGGGAGAATATTAGAACTGTCAAAATAATTAATTGTGATAAATTGATTCCAAAAAAGGATTCTGTTATAACAAATATTTACATATCTATATAAACAGTTATATTTAAGTATTATTTACATTATTAATATATAAATAACGTATATTTTACCAATGTTTCTTCAATGTTTTCTGTTTTATTTAAAAATAAAATATAAATGTCACACTCAAATATATTATACTATAACTCAAACATGTATTCTGGAATCGATTAATCGTATTGATTAATCACGATAATTAAATTTGCAGCACTGGTTACCCGACCTAACAGTTGGGTTACACAGTATGCGGCTGCAGATTAACAAAAAAAGTGGTTTTCCTTTTTTAATGGGTTTACACTTAATGTGTCATTTTAACTTCGGTAACATGTTCTTGGTAGCTGGTTGAAAATGTGTTGTGGGTTTGATTTCCAGGCAACCCAAGCTTCAATGTGTTCAACTGTCACGTGTCAAACGCTTTCAACATAAATATGATTCTTCTACATTTTGCAATAAAAGTGGATCTTAAATCCATATAAACCGAAACTCTACTTTGACTATTTTGGTGATGTAAATGTACCCAAAGCATGTAACCTGTGACAGTTTTATCTTAAGTTTAAACAGTTATAGTGAAACTGTCAAACCTGTTCTAAATACAGGATGGCCTTTCGGAAGGCAGAGCCTTACCCTTAGATGACAAGGCTTGTCATAACCCTATGACAACTCAGGATTATAGAAAAAACTAGGAAATTAAGAATAGCACTCATTATAATGGGACGCCCCGCCACATGTCACCGCCTCTGTCTGTTGGAGAACAGGACACGTCAGGGTGACAAGGGGGTCTTGCATATTTTCAGACTTGTTTACAGTTATTGTTGGTGCGCCTCTGAGGTTGTGCAAAGTTTCAGTGACAGTTGCTCGGCGGTTATATTTGGGCTGTTGAGTGTCACAAAGAAATAGCGTGGATATCATCCCAACGTGTAGAGATGCAAAGCCACATAAAGCTGACAGATAAGCATAGCCTGTATGCGGCCTTTTACTCACGATCTGCAGGGAAACAGACGACATCTCAACCGTCCGTCAAGCTAGCCTGGGTTATACGTAGAGTTCAATGGAAGAAAAACTGACATGAATATACAGAAATGCATAAATCTGTCCAGACAGAGACGCTGAGTTATGGGATAATACGTGTAATTTTTATCGACTTTATTGTGCAGTCACCTCTAAAATTTGTATAGTATTTTATTCATCAATTTAGAAGAAAATACATTGCGGTGCTCTAAAATATTGTTCGAACATTAAAACCAATCTGACTTTGCCTATATATGAAGATATAGATTATTTCTTTAACACAAAAAAAAGATGTTTTGGAAAATGTTGGTAAGTAAAAGCACCATGTAGTTCCATAGTGAACACATACCCAATGCAAGTGACTATGGACCAATGGTTTTCCTGTACCAACATTCTTCACAATATCTTCTGTGGGATGAACTACCCTTTTAAAGCATGGATTTGCCAGCACATTTTGTAAATTCTACAGAAAACCAGCACAAATTCCCTTCGGGAATTTCATAACTCCCTTACAGATTTTCATAACATTAACAACCTCACAAACATTTACTTTCTCGAAAGAACACCGGAAATCTGCACAGGGTTTCAAGATGGGAGAAATCAAGGCCTAACTGTAAAAAACATCCAAAGTCTAGACCAACCCTAAAGTCATTTCCTTTCAAACGACTGTAGAGCGGGGTAAAAGCCAATCCAAGGCCGACATTTCACCCAGAAGAGAGGTGTTAAGTGTAATCCCACTCAGCAAGACCCCAAGAACAACTGCCTCACAGAACATCATTCCATTAAACTTGACATTTCCCATCAGATATACGTCTCTCGCTGCAATCTCATACACTTGTGAGCGTCTTATGTATCTTTTTCAAGCATTTAAGCTTTTGTACTGTTACAGAATGTCATTTTATGTGTTTTTATATTGTTTTAAAGACTATCAGATTGTGATGCATACCGTATTCAGTCATCTATACACTCAGTTATAGGAGAAGATATTTTAACATTTAGATTATTACCCAAAGCCTGTTTGTCAAAAAATTAAGTACATTTTAACGTAATCTGAAGTTCACAAACATTTGTTGACTTATAATAAGATTAAAATAATAAAAAAAGAAAAAAAAAGAACAAAGAGCAAGTTTTGAAAAAGTAAAACCAATATACCATCGCACGCTGTTTCAAACAAGAACACTGAACAAAGACAGAGCGGTTGGTTCCATTTAAATGCAATCTCTACCTGTGCCAAGAAATAGCAGGAGACGATGAAAGAGAGATGCTTGAAAAACACTTGAGAATAAAGACATATAGCAGAAGCTTAAACTATTTTGTTTTCCGAACGATCACAATGATGAAAGCCTAATGTCTAAGTTCATGTATAGCAATGATAAAAACATCACGCTCTTCAGATATACCTTATGGTCAGAACGTAACAGTGTCTAGACTTGAGGTGTTAGTTATAATAAAAATGAAAATTGTGTCAATTACTCTTGTCATTTCAAACCAGCATGTTCTTTATCAGAACACGAAAAAATTTATTTTGGAGAACAGCGTAGACACAAAACCAAATAATTGGGTGCCAGTTACCAACATTCTTCGAAATATCTTATTTTGTGTTCTACAGAAGGAAGTAATGGGTATAAAAAAGCAAAATTTGAAGTAAATGGCGACAGAATTTTCCTCTTTGTGATTAAGCTCTTTAAGACAACATAGAGCTGTAAGTCAAAATACAAAACAATTTGTGTTAATTAACAATTACTAAATGACACAACTAAGTAAGGACATTCAAAGTTATTTTTATAACCTAATTTTAATCAAAAAACCTTAGTCAACAAAAAAATGGAGCGAGATTATAAGTAACCAAGGGATATTTGATTTCATGTGGACGTAAGGGCAGTATTCCCAAAATTGACTGCAGACTTCATTGTAATACAATTAACAAGGCATATATAAATGTTTTGTTTTAATATGTATGTAATTTAACAATATACAGACAGGGGTTTTATATTTATTTCTTATCAGTGAAAAATATGAACCATTTTGCCATCTACTGGACAATATATGCAACATTTTATTACACATTTGAGAGGCACACTAAGAGCATCAGATGACAGCACCTGTTAAATATATCTTTTCATGTTGTTCAAATCAAGAATTAATTTCATAAAACAAAAACAAGTATGATTGTTCCTTCTCATTTCCAATATCTGGACATTTTGCCTAAGGTATTTGATTTTGGGTGAATAATATTCTTCCTGTAGCTGCAACACTTTTTCCTGTCTGTGGAGCCCAGATATCTGTGATCTGTTTTTCTGCCGATAGTTTGTTTGAGGGTGAAAGAGGCCGTCTGAGATTTAAAACAGTTCTCATGTGGAACATCCAAGACTTCAGGAACATCATCCAGTGTTTCTCATCCTCTTCTGAGATCACACATTCATTTTCAGTTATTATTTCGTAAGAACACAAAAAAAAAAAAAAGTATATTAAATGCATTTAAATTTGTGGTTCAACGACTTTGAAGACTCCCTGATGTCATTTCCCATGAATAACATATCAGCATTATGTTACAAGCTATTTATTGGCCTTTTGTAATATATAATCCTGTCCACGCACCAATCAGAAAGCACAGAAGAGCACGAGCATCCATGTACATTACAGAAGAAGTCCTTGTGAGGAGCTCGGCTTTTTCCAAAAACCAAAGAATTTTCCCATGTATGGATGACATGATTCTACACTAGATTCAAGATTAACATATAACAGAAACTGGCTGTGAAACCCCTCCTGTGTCTTCCAAGTGCTCCAAAATCTTTTCCAGTAATTCTATTCATTTCCAGCAGTTACTGTGCTGAGATCCAACTTTTAACATTGAGAACAATCAAGAGACACATTTATACAGCACGTGAACATTCATTTAAAGTGGATGTAAACATCATCATGAGAAATTTAAAACCAAAATTTCAGCTTTTTACGGATTCTGCATTTAAAAAGCAAGCACTAGATCGTTTCTGTCTGAACAAAAAGCAGTTGAGTTTTCTGTATTTAGTTTTGTGATATCATGAAAACTTGTTGTGATACTTGGGATGACATGCAGTAGTGCAGCAAAGAATTCTAGAAATGATCTGCATATGTGACTGTATACAGGAAAGTTTGGCCATGTAGAAGAGCCGTGTGAGTGTGGAGAATACAGGGTGTTTTATTTTCTAATACCTAGAAGTTCAAAACTCTGGGTTAAACTGTTTCCAAGTTCATTCTACTTAATCTATCAATGTTATTCCCATGTAAAATTTCCAATTTACCAGATCGTCGTAGCCCAAGGCCGAACCCACCTTTAGGCATGACATCTGTATCTTCATCATAGGTGCTATGGGGTTCTAAGAGTTTGGTATCTTGTTCTCCAGATTGACTTGCAAAGATGTCAGTAACTCCGTTAAACTCTTTGGTCTGTGGTTTTGTGATGCTCAAGATGGAGCGTAAGCGAAATCCACTAGAGTTAAATACAGAGGTCAGGTTTCTGGAATGGGTCACTATAACTGTCAAATAGGTCACTTTCAAATTTTTCCAAAAAGAGTAAATGTATGCCACTGCACTCACTCTTTATATATCATTTATTTAAAACTAAAATCACTTTTTTTCTCTTCTACATGTTTTATCTTGCCTTGGGTAACAACCTCATTGTAGCACACGTTCGTCTATTGTTATCTCTGCTCCGCATCATTGTCTATTCGATTCTTTTGTGTGCTTTGGATAAAAGCATCTGCTAAATGCCTAAATGTAAATGTAACTGTTAATGTAAATATAAATGTAAATATAGTGTTATGTAGCTCCACACAAACACAACATCAGATATATAAATGTGTGCCAATATAATATTATAATAATTATGATATTTTAAATGTGATATCATATAACAGGAAGGAAAATACTCATGAAAATAGCTAAACATTCTAAAATATGATTCAATAAAATAAAAAATATGATAATATAATGTAATGCTTGTAAGCAGTCTTGTGTACCCTGCCAAAATGAGATATTATTAACATTGAGATTTAAATAAAGATTTTCAAAAAAAAAGAATAAATAAAGAATAAGTAATGAAGTAATAAAGAAAAAATAAAGAAGATTTAAATAAAGAAGTTATATTATTTAATCAAAACATTCTTCTCCTAAATAAAATAAAAAATAAAGAAGATTTAAAGAAGATTTAAATTAAGAATGTATATTATTTAATCAAAATAATCTTCTAATTATGCTGGTTTATTACTGAAGAAAACGACCCCCAAACATGGATTTAAAGTAATACAAAGTATATAAATATCACAAATATATCATCTTTAAATTATATCATAATAAATATAAATATAAATATATATATATAAATATCACAAATATATAATCGTTAAATAACACGAGGATAATATTTGAAAATAAAAAAACATATAGTTATAGTATATTTATATCCAGGAAGTGATGAGTAATATACATTTGAAGCCGTTTCCTCCAATTGTAGTCCAACACAAACTTCCGTCGCGTTGGAGCCCGCGCGCTGCGAAGGAAAAAAGAACTACATTTCCCAGAGTGCACCGCGTCGACAGTTTCCTCGCCGCGACAAAAATGGCGGCCCCTTTAACACTGCTGCTAATAGTGGCTGTTACAATAAGAGCTGTTTTATTCCGATCCAGTTTGGCAGAACTTATTTCAGAGAGGGTCGAGGTGGTGTCGCCTTTAAATGCGTGGAAACGAGGTTTGTTTGGGTGTTTTGTCTGCATGGGTTTGATGTTTTTGGTGTTGGTTTGCATTGCATGCTGAGCTGTCAAATATAGACATGCTATAAATGCATTGACAGGGCGTGATGCTTTCATTCTTTATTTATCATTTATTGTCATCAATAATATTGATTTGATTGTTAAAATAATTACAAACATTTCACTTTAAATGAGGCTCTGTTGGGCAGATATTGATCATAAGAATCTTATTCTATATATTGCTCATAAAAGTGTGTAATTGTACATAAACATCATTATATTTAATAATTCAGTGTATAAAATGAAGTCAGTGTATAAAGTTAAAGTTTATAAAACAATTGTGTAGATGTCACTCAAAGTTATTCTTTATAATGTTGAGTTGATAGTACATAAGCAATAATAATCATCTTTTAGTTTCCCATTCTGTTTATATTTTATATTTAATTCTGCACATTTAATTGGAAATACTTTGTTAATAATGAGATTGGTTTGTGTGTTTTCGGAACAGTTGTGGAGGGTCTTGCCTTGTTGGATCTGGGGGTCTCGCCGTACTCCGGAGATGTGTTCCATGAAGTAAGTTTGTGAATATAAAGACTAACAACACTATTATACATTATCTTCTAAATCAAGGTTTGGAAAAATATACAAAAACATCATATCATCTTTAATTTATAATAATTTATCTTGTAAATTAAGGTTTGTTTAAGAATAAGCAAATACATCTTATTTTTAATTTATAATAATTTATCTTGTAAATCAAGGTTTGTACAAATATGCAAATACATCATATTATCTTTAATTTATAATAATTTATCTTTTAAATCAAGGTTTGTACAAATATGCAAATACATCTTATCTTTAAGTTATAATAATTTATCTTGTAAATCAAGGTTTGCAAAAATATACACATACATCTAATCTTTAATTTATAATAATTTATCTTGTTAATCAAGGTTTGTAGAAATATGCAAATACATCTTATCTTTAATTTATAATAATCTATCTTGTAAATCAAGGTTTGTTTAAGAATATGCAAATACATCTTATCTTTAATTTATAATAATTTATCTTGAAAATCAAGGTTTGTAAAAATATTCAAATACATCTTATCTTTAATTTATAAGAATTTGTCTTTTAAATCAAGCTTTGTAGAAATATGCAAATACATCTTATCTTTAATTTATAATAATTTATCTTGTAAATCAAGGTTTGTAAAAATATGTAAATACATCATATCATCTTTAATTTATTATAATTTATCTTGTAAATCAAGGTTTGTAAAAATATGCAAATACATCTTATCTTTAATTTATAATAAGTTATCTTGTAAATCAAGCTTTGTAGAAATATGCAAATACATCTTATCTTTAATTTATAATAATTTATCTTGCAAATCGAGGTTTGTAAAAATATGCAAATACATCTTATCTTTAATTTATAATAATTTATCTTGTAAATCAAGGTTTGTAAAAATATGCAAATACATCTTATCTTTAATTTATAATAAATTATCTTGCAAATCGAGGTTTGTAAAAATATGCAAATACATCTTATCTTTAATTTATAATAATTTATCTTGTAAATCAAGGTTTGTAAAAATATGCAAATACATCTTATCTTTAATTTATAATAATTTATCTTGCAAATCGAGGTTTGTAAAAATATGCAAATACATCTTATCTTTAATTTATAATAATTTATCTTGTAAATCAAGGTTTGTAAAAATATGCAAATACATCTTATCTTTAATTTATAATAAATTATCTTGTAAATCAAGGTTTGTAAAAATATGCAAATACATCATATCATCTTTATTTTATAAAATAAATATAAAAGTTATAATAATGTTATATAATATCAGTTTTGGATTTGGTCTATACTTTAGAATATATATAGAGATTCATAATTTTCTCTTATAAATATGTCTGAATTCTGTCTTTCAGACACCCATTATGATATATCTTTTTCATTTTGTGGTCGACCATGCGGATATGGTTTTCATAGTAAGTACTTGATATATATTGTCTGAGAAAAATATATCTTCTGCATTTTTCATATTTTGGGATTAAACAATTTTTATATTGTCATTGTCAACAGATTGCAGATGTTATAACAGCAGTGGCCCTCTATCTAGCAATCCAGACTTATAACAAGAATGTGGTGAGTTTTTTTTTTGTTGCCAATTATAAGTATAATATTTTTTGTGAATGAATCATGGTTATACCAATATTTGGTTGGAGTACTACAAAGTAACTTGCTGCTTGTCTCTTGTCTTGTCACATAAATTGTGAACTGGAAGCTTCTGTAACTAAAACAAATTCCGTGTGTGTGCAACACACCTGGCAACAAAGCTTATTGCATTGTATTTTAAGTGCTTTTTAAGTGTAAGCAATCTTTTATTACGAATAGTTTAATTTGTGTTTTTGTGGTTTGGTACTTCACAGTTTAGGAAACAGAAGTATGCCTTGGAATCGGATCGGTATCCGCACGACTGTTTGGAGCTTCTCCGCTCTCCGAAGGAGATGTTCTACATCCCTCTCAAGGTTGCCATGTTGTAAGTGCTGAATTCTGTGCGATAACAATACAGTTGTTTTCAACCCATGAGGTTTAATGTATTGTTTGTCTTGCAGTTATTTGTTAAACCCCTTCACAATTCTGTCTTGTGTGGCCAAGTCGACATGTGGACTGAACAATGCCATTATTGCCCTCTTCATCCTCTGTACGATAAAAGGTAAATTCTCCCGGAATGTTCTCACAGTCTTAATTTGATCTGAGGATTTTTTGCATTTATTTCACATTTGAGAAGATGATATTATCCAAAGTGACTTTTCAATATGATGGCATGTAACTTTTGGTTAAAAAATGTATATAATGTTTAACTTAAAAAATCGGAATAGTTGAGTTGATATGAATAATGGCATTATACTATTAGATTGTATGTATTTATCGTATGTTGCTTTTGTTTGCTACAGGTAGTGCCTTGTTAAGTGGGATATTTTTGGCATTGGCAACGTATCAGTCCATCTATCCTCTGACCCTGTTCGCTCCGGCTCTACTGTTTCTCCTTCAGGTGGGATTCTAATACATACACATTAACATCTTTTTCAGAACAGTGATCCATAGGTTGGGCTTGTATCTGTGCTGGCTCATATAGAATTCCAGAAAATAAATTATTCAAGGAGGGTGGATGGACAAAATAATGTTTATTTATGTAGTGCTGGTCAACATGTTGAAGTTATCCTAAGACAAGAAAGGGTATTTAAAATATATGCGTAAGTTTAATGAAGGTTCGATCCAATTTAAATATTTATAACCATTTGTGACTCCAGGAGCAAAATGTCGTGTCAACCTGATTCCTAAACTTCTAAACTAAATAATGAAGAATATTAATGTTGTATCCCTCTGTCTGTTTTTCAGAGATTGTATATACCGGTGAATTTGTGGAGGAGTAGTTTCTGGCTCTTTACTCTTCAGTATGTGTTTATATATGTGGGCAGCGTGATTGTCATCACCGGACTCTCATTCTTTCTCCTTGGTTCCTGGGATTTCATCCCTTCGGTTTATGGATTCATGTGAGTTCATAGATCACACTGATTTTAAAGGATTTCTTTTTTCTTGCTGATCTTTCTATGCTTTTATAAAAGGTTAAAGAGATAACAGGTGAACTGTTGCTGTTTTGATTTTTTGATGTGATATCTTTTATTAAACTTTAAATGATATAGTTTGCATTGTGTGATTGTGTGTGTGTTCCCCAGTTTGTCTGTTCCAGATCTTACTCCAAACATCGGACTCTTTTGGTATTTCTTTGCCGAGATGTTCGAACATTTTCGTCTCTTCTTCATCTGCGTCTTCCAGATCAATGTGTTTTTTTACACCATTCCTCTCTCCATCAAACTCAAGTAGGTCCTCATAACAATTATAAATGAGTAGTAGCATCCCGGCAATAGTTAAACTTTTATTTATGCAGTCATGTGACCACATAAATGTTGAGTTAATTTTAAAATTGAAACCTAGAGCTGTGTGATTAATTGTAATTGTTTTTCATTTCAATTTTGGCTTCCAACAATTATAATATAAAACATTTTGAGGTAAAGCAAATATTGTTACATTCTATTCTGCAAGGTTTATTTAATTTATCTTTTTTATATTTAAATTTCTGATTATTTATTTAAAGTAACGAACAAAAATATTAATAAGAAATTGTTTTCAATTCCTATTTTGGCTTTCAATAATTATAAAAACCAAATAATCAATGTAAAAGAATGTTGTGCTGCATTCTATTTTGGAAGAATTGTTTATCTATTTTTATATTTTATATGATGATGTATTATTTTAATTAACAAATAATATAACAAATATATTCAAAATACCAACATTTATTTCTAATTATTAAATTATAAATATTGATTTCATTTTAAATAGTTGATTATGTTTGTTATTAAATCCAGTGTGGATTTAAAATATTTTCTGATATTTAGTAATTTACTGATTTTAAAGTTTACAAAGTCAGAGTTATGATTTTAAATCATTATCTCTACTTTTGGTGACATTATTGTGATTTCTATCGTGATCATTCAGCCCTAGCAATAATATAATTACAAGAATATTGTTACACAATAAAATGTAAAATATAAACACCAGGAAACCACAGTTGTCAAGTCAGGATGATGTAGTTTAGTGTATTGAAAATTTAGCATTAAAGCAAAATTAATCACAAGTTTAAATTTATTCAGACCTTATTTAAATATTCACTATGTTTCTATTAGTATTAAAATGCTACATATATGGTTGAAAGTTCATTTGCATCTCATAACAGAATCTCTTGTACATTCTGGTCTGAGAATGCATGAGGATTTCCTGTAGAGTCTCATTTGGATATATTTGACTTTCCACAGGGAGCATCCAGTGTTCCTCATCTTTATGCAGATTGCCATAATCTCCATCTTTAAGTCATACCCCACAGTGGGAGACGTCGCTCTCTACATGGCATTTCTACCAGTCTGGAGTCATCTCTACAGATGTAAGTATCTCCTCATGCATCTGCTTTAAAGGACCTTATGGGTATCACAAGCACAATTTACCTACCTGCCTCACATTTGCATTGCAAACGATTTACCTCACAGTCTGGCTTTTTTTTATGTAAAACATTTTAACAGGAATGTATTTAGATGTTTATAATAAAAACATTTAAGTTGTATTTTTTGCTTCATAATATATTATCTTCATTTTTTTTCAAGTTTTGAGAAACATCTTTCTGGTTTCGTGCGTGCTGCTGGCGTGCTCTGCTCTGTTTCCTGTTCTTTGGCATCTTTGGATCTATGCTGGCAGTGCCAACTCCAACTTCTACTATGCCATCACATTGCTTTTCAATGTGGGCCAGGTAAAACAAAACAATCTTTTTCATAAAAAGATAAAAAGCTTTGGAGCTATTTACACCCAAATGAAAACCTTCATGGAAAATAGAAAAGCATAAGACCTGTGTTTGTGTTCAAATGAAGTTATTTATCTAACTTTTCAAACAATATAGTGGTACTTAATATAGTGGCATAACCTAGCTATTGATGTAAAAAGGTTTGGTTCAGATTATGTTTACAACTACCTAGCTGACCAATTACATGTTGAAAAATTGATGTAGGAACAAGGTTCATTATTCATTAACTTGTATTAGTTTCAGTCAAACAGGCACGTATTAAGTTCACCAGAGAGAGCTATTTATCTCAGAGACACCTATCTTATTTTCTGTGATGAATCACGTTTTTTCCATATATATTGTGTAGATAAGGATTATGTAATTTGCAATGACCAATTCTTCTTCAATTTATAAAAAAATAAAATAAAACTGTTTTCCGGATTACTTCAGTGTCGGAAAACTAAAAGCAAGAGGTTTATCTTACCAATGAACCTTGTGTTGTTAAATTAAATCTAATTTGAAATTCACAGAAAATTACACATGAACTAATACGTTTTTTATCCGTCTCTTTGCGCCCCCACAGATCCTACTGGTGTCAGACTACTTCTACGCCTACCTGCGACGAGAACATCACCTGACTCACGGCCTGTACCTAAAGAAGAAAGATGGCACTGAAGCCACGCTGGTGTTGAAATGACCCTCCATTATGAACTGAGAAACCTCACCGGCTGCCTCACACTCCCATATACCTGAATGCTCCTCTTTAATTTATTTTACTTTCCCAGTACATTTTATTTAAACGGATTCCGCTTCTGTCTGCTCCTACTTTCATTTATTCTTTTGTACATCTGTGAGTTTTACTCCATGTCTGGATTTTGGACCAAAGCTGTTTTGTGAGAGATTTTACAAATTTTCTTCTATTACCAAGGGAATTAAAATGACAGGTGGGTAGACAGGATGTTCTGAAGTGTATTTTGCTGTTACATGGTGCTTTCATTGACCGGTGAGGCTTTGGTTGGACCCGCAGTTGGCAGTCCTGGTCTGCAGAGGGCATAACATGACAACACTAACTCAGATTGAGTGAAGCCCAAACCGACTCAAAGCTTTCAGGGAGATTTTACAGAAACGTCCAGAATGGAGAGCTTATAACCTGTTTTTTTTTTTTTTATACGCTTTTTTGGTTATTGCTTAACCCATAAATTTACCATTTTGTTAGAAATGTGAAGTTTTAAGGAATAGTTTACAACAAAGTAAAAATCTGTCATTCACACACACACACATGATATTTCAAACCTACATCACGACTTCATTTCTTCTGCAAAACCGAGAAGAAGATATTTTGAAGAATGTTCTGCCATTGATATGCATTGGTTTGTGTCCATCCTTATTGACATTCTTCAAAATAGTTTTTGTGCAGAAGAAGCAAAGGACATCATTTACCTTCCTTTATAATTTTAACCTGTTTGACTTCCTTCCGCAAAACAAAAAAATGTTTGGTCTCATAGATCTGCATTGGTTTGTGTCCATACAATAGAGGTGAACATGGTTGACATTCTTCAAAATATGTTGTTCGGTGAAGAAGAAAGAAAGTTATACAGGTTTCAAATTCAAGAGATTGAGTAAATAAAGACAGAATTTTCATTTTGGGTGAACTATATTGACTTATAAACTTTAAAGTTAAAGAGTTTTTTGCACAGATTTTTGTACGAAATGGGGAATCATTCCAATTCCGCCCTTTCTCAGATTTGGTCTTACTGTCATTTGTTTGAGATTAGAAACTACACGACTAGACCACACCTTCAGTGAATACTGACCTACGCTCCCAGCAAGCTTTTGACCCAGACTAACATGTGAGACATCATGTGACCCAAACAATTACTCTGCTATTTGATAATCCCACTTTTTTATGTTTCCCGAATGATGGAACTTTCCATCGTCTGTATTGCTTTGAACACGTTCCTTTTCTCAGATAATCTGCCCTTTGACCAAGGAGGAGGATGTAAACATGCCTTAGATTATGAGGTCATTTGATCCAAAGTCTAGTGTGTTAAAGTTATCGCTCAAGTCATATAGAAGCAGATAACCAAGGTTTACAAACAAACCATTACGCACCCGAGCATTTAAATCCAACTTCGTGTTGATAATAACATAATGCAAAATATCATTTTTAAATGATGGAACAAAATTGTCATCAGTATTGTACTGTACAGTAACAACTGTTGTTAACAAAACTAATATAGTCTATTGTCTGAAGCTGCTGACCGTGAAAACATCATTATTCCTTCGGATGAGAATTTATGATTTATCTAAGAATGTAGTAACAAACGGTGGCTTGGTGAGAGGTACTTTGTTCATGCCTTTGCTTTTATTACAAAAACTATGCTTATAATAACGGGACAAAGTGGTATTCTAAAACAGAAACATACATTTTAGTTTAATGTGTTTGCACAAACAATATCATCAATATGTTGTCGGTACTAAACTGGACATGTTGTGTATGTAATGGAGAATGTTTAAGTGGATAGCATGTTTAAGGGCTTTTCCTGCTCATATCGGAGATGAAACTGCAGGGATTCTTTTTTCATTTTAAAATCTTTCCTCTCTTTCTGAATGACTCTTGTGGAACCATACACACTGTAGTATTTTTTATGACTTATGTTTCATCCCGGCCCTGTTTCCTTTTTAAACAACGAGCGAGTTCGGCTGCCTTGGTTGTCATAACACTGAATTTACAGGATTTGTATATTATATGATAAAAATGCCAATAAAAATATTTCTTGTTTTCAGCCACGAGCTGATAACCGCTTGCCACATTTTGTAAGACCTCCGGAAAACTTCTTAACCCGCTTTGTCAGTTATTTGGGTGCATTCCAAGACGTCTTAAGATTTGTTTGTTTTCTCAACCAGGTCATTATTTTCAGCCTTTTAATGTCATGAGTTTTCATGACGAAACAAGAAGTATAATCTGTTCTGTCAGCAGTGATTTTATGTTAGAGTTCAAGGGTAAACCATTGCCAATATCAGATCACAAAAGAATGAATATGAATCTGTCAGTTATGAAATGCTTGTCATTGAGGATCATCCTTAACCTAAAGCTTTGAAGGTATTGATGATAGATTTGCTCTCATGGGAAGGGTGTGTCATAGTTTAAACAGGAAAAATCTTGTGGTTTAGCATGTCCAAGCAAAATAAAGTACATTTTAATTTAAAGGTGTAATACACAAGTAAAATGTAGTAGTCAATACATCTTTAACTTTGTTTTTCGAATAATGGGAATAAAGCAAAACAAAAAAATTGAAATTTTCTCAACCTCAAGTTGTTACACGCTTGAATACATTTCTTTGTCCTGTTAAACATAAACAACGATATTTGGAAGAATGTTAACAACTGTGATTTCCGGGGCACCACTGACTACTAGGAAAATTCAAATGGTATTCAAAGTGGCCCAATACCAGTTTGTTTTATAAATTCTTTAAATATCTTCTTTTGTATTCAGCAGCACAAAAAATGAAAACATTCTTCCATGGCTGTCAGCATTGCACCGGATATCTCCGTTGCTACCATTCTTCCAAATATCTCCAATTGGGTTTAACAAAAAAAATGCATGAACGGAACAATGTTGTGTGAGTAAAACATTTACTTTCACTTTTACCTCGGTCATATCTAAAATCCAGCATTTTGCCACATTTAAAGATGTCACGTAGAAAGAAAACGTGATATACGTGACAATCATAATTGCAAGTCGTGTAAATACATTGATATGGTGCTTTACGCCTTATGATGTAAATGACAATGTAAATTCTACGACCGACCAGAAATGCAAAACTTAATTTTATAAAGTACGCAACACAGCATCCCGTCACCAGGTCACTTATATTTATGTCAATGATTGTCATCATAGGTTTCAAAAAATTGTCTGTAGTAATAAGAATATTGAAACTGTTATTTAATTAGATGAATTATAAGCTATTACTATAAGACTCTACTTTAAAAGTCACAATGACTATGCACATTGCAACCAAACTATTCAAATAAGTTTCCTGTGTATACATGTGGGAGCGTCCTTTCACCTTATTCAATGGAGATACAATAGCTATTATAGGATTGATAGGTAGATCATAATGATTAGGCATTTATTTATTTATACAATCAATATTTTATATTCTCTTTAACTTTATAAAACTTGACAGTTACTCCCTTTATAGAATAAACAATATTTTTATGATTTTTTCATGTATCTTATTTAGCTTGAGAAGTAAGTTAACACTTCTTAACAATTCCTTGAAATGAAACCCAAGTTTACCCAACAGAACAATTCACGTGTTACTTAGATCACAACACATTGTCTGGATAATGTTGCATAAGCATTTAAATAACTTCTCTGCAAACATGATAGCCACACAGGACCTGTTGAATTAGATCTCACATTTATTCTTCTAGCAGGCCCCTATAACACAAATGAACTTTATGAACCATTCTTTTTCTCCTGACCTAGTCAGGCGACATATTGTTTTCACACCGACTCGGTTCCCTTTGTGAGTCCTGTAGACTCTTTGATACACGAAAGGGAAATGCTTGTAGAAGCCTTTTGAAAAGAGCCACTCATCAATTGAAAACTTGTTGGGTCATGTGCTGACCAGCCAGCCAGCGTATGGGGCTCCGGGGTCAAGCGTGGAAACCAAAACCTCTGACAAAATGTTTCATAGAAACCCCTTGTGACAAAAAGCAAAACTGTACACCATTGTTTAAAAAGTGAAACTTTAAACATTCTTCAGAGGTGTGTACAAAACAAGTTACAACAAGAAATGCAACCCGGTTATATAACGGTTATAGTCTTAATTACAAAAAATTAACTTAATTATTAAGAACTGTGCCAAAACACGAGACGCTATTCATTAAACAGGTATTAAATCTTCATTTCAGTGACCCTATTTGAACTTTCTAAACGTTCGATTCAAACTTTTTAACCCATCAATGTTATCATTGACCTATTTATACATACATGTTATGATTATGTCATACTTATTTTGGACGGTGGTATCATATTACGATCTCTTCACATTCTCATTTGTACTCCTCCCCCTTGTACATCGGTGTTCCTTGTAAATATAGCAACAAATGTAAATTCTAATCTCCTGGTAATATCGAAATACCACGGTATTACAATATGGTGCCATAGTATCAAATGAAGGCCGCAGCAGTCAACCCTTTATGTAAATGTCCTTCATATGAAAACCAACATGGCTTATTTGGTCGTGCAGCAGCGCCGTTCGTGTTTCCTGATGGGCTGATGATGACAGGCAGGCCAATCAGGGAGAAGATCATTTCAAGGAGTGAAAAACTACTGGCTCAAGGAGCATGCATCAGCGGGCATTACACCAATCATTATGCCAATCGTACATCAAACAAGTTGAGGGTCATGTCTTTTGGTCGAAAATTGCATGGCAAGAGCGATTTGGTGAGAAATGACAAGACATTTCTTTGCATAAACACTCTTTTAAAAAACATCTGTATCGTCCAAGAAAGTTCTGAACGTTCTGTTCCTCCTCAACTTGAACATCAATGATAGGTTTCATTGACATTTTCACAGATGTGATTAAGTCATATTGTTCAGGATATCCATTGATTTGTTGCCATTGGCCGTACCTCGGTGTTCTTTGTAAATATTAAAGCAAATAAACATCGTTGTCTTCTGGTAACATCCAAACACCATACCCAAAGCACAGGTACGTCCGCAAGATGTCTGCTGAAGATCTGGACAACATCTGCTGATTAAAATCATCTGCAACTACATTAGAAACATTTGATGCACATCCATTCGAAATCATAAGACTTCTGCAGACATCTTATAGAAGTCTGTACACCAATAACACCATGGGGTCATTCATGGTCTGTTGGTTAGAGAGTTGGACTTTAAGCGGAAGGTTGTGGGTTCGAATCCCAAGGTCAGCAGACAATACCTGAAGTGTCCTTGAAGACATCTTACCCCTGTTTACTATAGTGATGATTGACTAATGCATAATACTGTAAGTCCCTTTGGATAAAAGCGTCTGCCAAATGAATAAATGTGAATGTAAATGTAAACCTCTGACAGCAGACGTCTCAGAGAGGTATTGCAGAGGAGTGCAGAAATAAAACAAAGATGTCTGCAAGATGTACCGCTCTCTACGGCTTCGTTGTCTCCTCGAATCTTTGTAAGCGTCTGCTTAATGGCTAAATGTAAATGTAAATGTATCATCTCATACCATTATATCAGAAATAAGACCATGTAGATGTCAGTCACATGAAAAAGTTTTTAATTTCACCTGGATTTAAGTGATACAACATTTATATTTAAATATATTTCATAAAAAAATATACAAGCATGAGAAAAAAATTAATAAAAAAATTAATAAAAAATATTAAATAAAATAAATTTATTAGTTGTTGTCAGAATTGAAAACATGTGATTATGTACATGGGGGTTAATTTAAGGAATTTGCTTTTTTGTCTTTTAAACAATCACAAAATTAAATATTTTTTAATTTTTGAATGCGAATATTCATTACTTTCCATTGCATTTTGTTCTCAATTTTTACGTTTTTGGACATTTTTATAAATACTTCAGTCGCCTTCTGCTTATAATATTGTGTGTTGACATCACGAGACGAAAGATCTAGAGACCCCGCCCACATTACATTCTTAACATCATACATTCCATTCAACACACCGCGTTGGTTGTGTTTCATCACCGATCGCGTTCGCGGATTGGTGGATGCTATCATCCGACCAATCGGAGATCAGACATCCCTCGATGAATGGAAAACTACAAGTCGCAGAACGCGCTTGCGTCACTCGACATGCCACCAATCAGCGGTGAAAACGTCACATCAGTCGGCGTGTGATTGGTTGGCGCGAGGCGGAGAGTGGAGAATTATAAGAGGTTGTTAGCGCACGTTTCTCTACAGTAGCTTCGCGTTTTTGGTGCCGTATGTTACTGTACGATCAGACGCAAACACGGCGTAAAACACCGCTGCATGTTTGTAAGGTTGTAGTGTTTGGGCTCCTCCCTCATTCGGAATTCGGACATTTAAATCTGCATCCCAGGTAAGATGGATTCTAACATTCCTTTGATTTTTAATGAATGACTTTACGCAATTACATCATCGTTTCATTGAGCTTTATAACGCTGTAACCCGTCCGTCATTTAGTCAATCACACTCATTAAGTGTATAACTCATTAAACATTCTTAAATGGGATTCTGCGTAATCTGCCGTCAATGTGAGCCATTAAGAATGTGCGTTAGTGAGTCGATTCTCTAGTGAACAGAAGAGTCGACTCCCGCCGGGGAACCGAGTCTTTTTCTGCATGGACACTATAATGGGAGAAGAGGGATCGGCATCCCATAATGGGAAAGAGAGAAGGGGGAAACGTGGGTCCGATGGTTGTTTGAGTTTTTCAGGGATTGGGTTTTGTAGAAATGTATTTAGTTTTTTATTAAAGGTGAAAGAAGTTTCTTGAAAAAATGTAAGAAAAAAATGCATCGAAATTAGTATTTTGTAATTATAAAAGTTACAATAATTAATGCATACATTTTTTACAATTGATAAATTGGGATACAACAAAGCTGATACAAAAAGAGACATTTGGGAGTTTCTTTAAAAATTCTTAAATATTATACTTTTGGTAGAAATTGTGATTTGTAACAGAAAATCATTAAAATAAATCATTAATAAATAAATAATACACTATTTATATACGACTGCTCAAGGGGATTCAATAAAGGCTGATACAGGTAAAGAGCCGATTATGAGTTTTTTTGAAAATCTGAATTTTTTGTAGAAATTGTGTTTTTTGCAACAAAAAATGCATCAAAGTAAGTTTTTAATAAAAAATGTACAGATAAGTAATACATTTGATACACAGGTGATACAAATAGAGCCATTTGGAAGTTTCTTTAAAAATTCTGAATTTTTATTAGGAATTGTGTTAAAAATGTTTTATATAAAATGCACAAATAATTTACAAATTGCTAAATTGTGATCCAACAAAAGGTGATTCATATAAAGAGCCAATTGGGAGTTTCTTTAAATATTTAAAAAATGTTTAGTATTTGTAGATTTTGTTTTATTTTGTAACAAAAAATGCATTAAAATAAGTAGTTTATCAAATATGTAAAAATTTATAACACACAAATAATTGACAATTGCTAAATTGGGATACAATAAGAGGTTATACAAATAAAGTGTCATTTGGGGGTTTCTTTTAAAATCCTGATAATTTTATTTTTTGTAGGAATTATGTTAAATAAAATAAAAAAATAAAATATATATATATATATATATATATATAATGTACAAATAATTTACAATTGCTTAATTGAGATACAATAAAAGGTGATGCATATAAAGAGCCAATTGGGAGTTTGATTGAAAATTCCCAAAATTGTATTTTAATTTTTAATTGTGTTAAAAAATGATACACAAATCACTTACAATTGCAAAATTTTGACACAACAAAAGCTTTTTTTGTCATAGGGAGCCTGAAGACTCGCTTCTTCTGAGGGAGTCGAATAAAAAGAATCGAATCTTTTAAAAGAGTCGGTCTGTCCGTTCAGGCTCCTCGCGCATCCTGCCAGTTAAAGGGGGCGGAGCCTCCGCTTCATCTCGCGCGGTTATGAAACGGCGCAACCTTCACTGACAGCAGCGTGCAGCTTCCTCCAGAAAGTTCTTTTGGGGGCAAACTGTCCCAAATACTTCATAATACTTCATAATACTTTATTACACATAATCTCGAATTACAAAGCAAGCTTTTCAAGGCTTATTTTGTGAATGATGTAACGTCACGTGTTGTATGACAACCTTGTCATAAAAAAGACACAGAAAACGTTTTGCACGTAACACTCATCGTCAGCCACGCCCCCTCAAACTCAGCACACACACGCACACACGTGTTAAAAACGACATGCATGTGCAACATGCTGTTCAGATAAGATATAGATCTTTCAGTGTGTTATATTTGAGAACACGTGTTGGCACACAGTTGAAATTCTGTCACATAATGTGGTCCCTGTCAGAGTGACTCAGCAGAAGTGACTGGCACGAAACCTTGGATGAAGATTTCTGCAGAGTCATTGTTAACCAAACAGTGATGTTGTTATAGCAACAGTGCAGCTGATTCTCAACACACACATGCATGGAAGCTTTAATGCAGCTTATGTAAACACTTTGTCTTTGAATAGTGTATTTAGACATGTTTAAATTACATTTACAAGTGTTTTCATACTTTACTAACTCAAGATTATGATAATTGGCAATGGAGTAAAAACACTGTGAAAGAGATATTTAAAAAAATGTGTTAGTCATGCCAGTTTTCTCTTGACTATATTTTCTTCTTTCAAAGGGAACTACAAGAGGCTTTCTCTCCAAACATCTATACATCTCCAACCTGTTTTTAGCCTCAATGTCATTTGTACTTTCCACCAATCAGAAAAGTGAGAGCGATCCAACGTGGTGGTGCTTTAAAAAGTGTTTGTTCAGTCTTTAAAATGAGCGCTTGAAACTCTTACAACTTTTTTTGGGGCACGGATGAGCCGATGAGACCTAGATCTTGGGAGAGAAAACACAGACTGGACATTTGCATTTATTTGATTTGTATTCATTTATAGTATGAGTTCCTGGTGTCATATGTTGCACATTCTCTTGTTTTGGTTTTCTCTTTCAAACCAATATTTTTCTATGATGGAATTGTGGCGCTTTGGTAAAAAAACTGAGACACTTTGAATTTATCATCAACAGTATTGCTTTCATTTAACAAACATTGGTTAACATGTGAAGATCTCTTTTTCAAAACCAGATACGTCCATATTAATAGTTTTCTGACAATTACGTTTTTGGCCTGGACCCATATATTTTGTAAATATTCAATTTATCCTGTTAAAATCATCTGTTTGCTCTGTCTGAACATGCTTAATAATGCCTGTTAGAAATAAATCAATATTGTATATTATACATCTAAATTCTTTTTTACAAAATGTTAAAAATCCATCCTTTATTTTTGGTTTACAAAATAACATGTAATGAATGACATCATGGACTCTTACTATAAATGAATATACATCAAATAAATGACATTGTCCATTTTTTACCCCCAGGTGTAAATCTCACTGGCTCATCCGGTCCATCAAAACTGTCAATAGAGTTTAAAGCGCTCATTTTAAAGACTGAACACAAACAAAACGCCATGTTGGAATGTATTGATCAAATTCTGATTGGTCGAGAGGACATATTTAGGATAAAAACAGGTTCGAGATCTATAGCAGTTTGGAAAGAAACTGCATCTTGCAGTACAACTTAAACAAGAAATAAAGTGATTTTGAATTAAACATTGCTGAAACAGAGAATAGGTTCCGTACACAATAAAATGGCGTTACAAACTCAAAAATATTTGCTAAATTTGGCACTTATCTGTTTTGCAAATGAGCTCTTTATGTTCAGACTGACCCAACAGACCATTTTTACAGGATAAATTGAACGAAGGAAGTAGTTTTGTATCTCGGGTGGGTGGATTGTATAACTAACAACTTATTTTCATTTTTATTTAACACAGGTGAGACAATATGGAGCTTTATAATGAGGATACGTTTTCTGATGACATCCTGCCTGTTGTTATTGTCGGTAAGAGTCATTTTTACATGTGGTTTGCTTTGGTGGTTATAATAAAAAAAGAACACTTATACTCCTGTATTACACTTTCATTTATGTTGTAAGGCTTTTACTTCTTTATTTGGTCATATCTTATGTTTGGTCAAACATGTTTTTCAAGCAAACCAGTGGGTGTAGAGTGCATTTTTTACATTCACTTACATGGACTTGTTTCTTTCAGGTAATGGGCCATCTGGGATTTGTCTTTCGTATTTGTTGTCGGGTTACACCCCTTACCTTTCACCTGAAGGCGTCCATCCCAACCCCATTTTGCATGACAAACTGTCAGAAAACCCCAATTTGTCTTTGTTTGACCAGGTACATCACACACACAATTACCATAAACACAACAAATACGTCTGTCTACACAACAGCTTGTTCTAATTTTTGTTAGCTTTTGATATCATGCCGTTCTAAATCGAGATGATTAAAGCGCAAGTTTTTATTGTTATAACCATAGCTGTAAATGGCAGTTGTGTAGTATTGCTTGTCAACACATTGTTCAAATTTAATAAAAGTATTTTTGCGCTACAATGGATTTTTATATATGTGTGTAGGACCTAGAATACCTGTGTGAGGGTGTGGAGGGTCGTTCATCGAATCCGGTGGCTGTGCTTTTTGATGCCCTCCTACTTCCTGATGGAGATTTTGGGGTGGACTGCCCCTCGCCATTGACCTGGCGACACGAGCCGGAAAGAGCCACACCCCATCTTGTATTGGGAAAGGGACCACCTGGAGGGGCATGGCATGTAAGTACTTTGTTTACTTTGAATTTATATTAAGTTAGAGGTCAAGCTAAAATGAAAATGGTCATATACCTTTGCTCTGCTTGTCATGTCAAACCAGTATGACCATCTTCTGCAATACAAATAAAAAGATATTTTGAAAGATGTTGTTATATGGCACCCATTCACTTTGGTTTGGTTCTATTCACTAAGAGTGAATTGGAGCGGCCGCTGTTTTATAATCAACTTTCATCATATTTCCTTTTGTGTTCTGTGAAAAAAAATCATTAGGGTTTAAAATGACAGAATGGTGTGTAGAGTGTCTTCATTTTTTAAACAATTATCATAAAGCATGAAAAATAAATATTTACTTGTACTGGGTTTGATGCTAATGTAACTCTTCCAGACAAAAAAAGCAGGATACAAAATACAAAAAAAAGATTTATTAATACATATAAATAAATATAGGCTTTATTCTCAGTAGTACAGCCCTGCAGGTCTGATGTGAAAATGGTCCCATGTGATTTAATGTTTTAATTTTTTTAAACAACTCTTCTATTGAGTGTTAGTATCTGGTGATCTGTTTTTTTACCATTGCTTATAGCAGCATGGGAATTTGTTGATCACTGTGGTTCATGCCTGCAGGCAATGGAAGGTTCGATGTTGACTCTCAGCCTGGCTAACTGGATGGAACTCCCCGGTCTGAAGCTGAAGGACTGGATGAGAGATAAAAGGAGGTATGAGGACGTGTAAACAATCATCAAATCAATAATCATTAAAACATCTAGTGAAAATGAAGGCCAACATACTAGGAAAACAGCATTCCAAGGCCGTTTTGTTTTGACTTCCGCCTCTGCTAGATTCTATCGCTTTAAAATTATACTTTCTGTCAAAATATTCCTTGACCTTTCTGTAGTTTGTACTAGAACTAAATGACAATACATTACTTTGGTTATAAATAAATGTGAAGTGTAGAATACTCTTTGTCTAGACAAAGAAGTTGAAGTTACTATAAACAGACAATACCTCTAAGTTTATGCATTTGTGTCTTTTAGAAATTTACGAAACGACAGAGCCACACCAGCTGAGATTGCGTCCTACTATCAACACTACGTGAATAAAATGGGACTGAGCAAGAGCTTTGCTTGCGGCACCACCGTAACATCAGTCCATCGGGTTTCGCTTGAATCCGGCTGCACTGTTTGGAACATCCAGGGTTGCCAAAAGCGAGCCAAGAGTGATGGACAAGAAGAAGTTGAGATTCCTTTCTCCATTCACGCAGAGAACGTGGTCCTTGCCACAGGCACCCACGACATCCCGGCTCGTCTCTCCGTGGAGGGTGAGAATCTTCCCTTCGTGTGTCACAGCTTCTGGGAGCTGGAGGCGGCTATTTCCTCAGGACGTTTGGATCGCGCTTCCGACCCTGTTCTTGTGGTGGGTGCTGGGCTGACAGCGGCAGACGCTGTGCTTGCAGCACACCACTTAAACACGCCTGTATATCACGCCTTTCGAAGATCCGTGACCGATCCGGCGCTCATCTTCAACCAGTTGCCAAAACTACTTTATCCCGAGTACCACAAAGTGCATCAGATGATGATCCAACAGCAACATCAAACAGACGAGAGGGTCGAAAATCTTTCAAACCCACCTGTCGCTTTACCTGATGATGGTACAATCCCATACACCAGTTACCCTGGTTACCTCAGCTTCCCAAAGCATCGTGTGGTTGCCTTTAAGCCTGATGGCAAATGTGTTCTGGAGGGTGAAGGAGGCATTCAAACCACCCTGCAGGTGTCAATGGTGCTTGTTCTGATCGGTGCCCACCCAAACCTCTCATTTCTCTCAGACCACGGTCGCCAGCTGGGGTTGAACCCAGAGAAGCCGATAAGCTGCCGGCGAAACCCGTTGGACGTGGATCCATATACATACGAGTGCTCCAAGGAGCCGGGGATGTATGCCATGGGGCCATTGGTGGGTGAAAATTTTGTGCGCTTTTTGAAAGGCGGAGCTCTGGCTATTGTATGTGACATTGCACGCAAACACAAAACAAAACAACAAAATAAAGCAGAAAATGTCATTAATAGCTTTTTAAATAATCAGTTGACCAACTGCAACATAAAGGCTTAAAGAGGATTAAATGGTGGGTGAAATATGAGGACATATTTTTATATATCTGGACCTGTTCTAGCATCATCGAATGCTAAAAACAGCGTACGCTTGTGTAGAAAAACTCATTTTCTGTCCAAAGTCATTGAGACAAGGAATTTGACCATTAACATGCAGACTGAAAATGCACTGACACAGAGTTTTCTTGTAAATAACTAACCTGAGCATGAGTCTAAACATTAATGGACGAACGGTGCTTTTCCGACTTCAGGGAGTCTTGCTTGAACGTGCCTGCTCACCCGAAACACTTTTCTAGTTTCCACAGCAGTCATGTCATGTGCCAAATTAACATTTGTACAGTGTGATTAAGGTCAGATCAAACCTTTTCTTCATGTGAGGAAAATTCCAAAACGAAACTTTGCCAGGCAAATACCGTGGTTGTATCAATCTTGGTACTAACATGTTTGTTTCTTTGTTTTCAGAACAATAAGCACAACATCATAGAATGTAATAGCATTATGGATGCAGCATGCTTTCTTTTATCATTTAAAGCATTTATATTCATTCATGTTCTTTTTCAGCAGTATTCATTTGGGTGATAAACTCAAGTTTGTGATCGGCTTTACTACATTTTATACTACCTGTCTTCTGCACGTTAGAATACTGTCCATAGGTTACACCTAACTGGAACAGATTGTTCAAAGTGAGGACTTTGATTCTTGCTGCTCTCTCTAACCCGAAGCCAGGACCTCTGTGAGGTCAGGCTGCACTTAAAATACTGACCACGCGAGGGCTTTGTGCACCCAGCAACTGAAGGCAGATTTAGCTGTCAGACACAATCATTGTGTTAACTTGAATTATATTATTTAAATGATGTGGCCTACATAACATGGTTTTTAATGCAATGCGATTAATGGGCCACATGTGTCTTTGCCTGAGAGATTCACGCTTGACCTCGTGATGCAACTGTTTTTCTGTCGAGTCTTGTTATTAAGAATTTGCTTCAAATCTGTAAAATGTTGCACGACCACGAAACCTATTGAATGCATATCATGTATGTATGATAAAGTATTTACTGTCTCTATTTTGTAACAGGTTTAATTCTAAAATCTCATTTTGCTGTGTGATTTGCCTCTTATGATCCCGGGCAGCTAAGAATTCTTTGTAATTTCTGGAAAAGCTTGTGTAGAAAAAAAGAATAAAAAAAAGAATAAGAAAATGCAGTATTGTGTCATCATTGGTCTATGATACCTCTGTTATTTTAGTAATTAGTACATTGCATATTCATAACCATTCACAGTATGGAGTACAACTAAGGAAATGTAAAAAACAAAGTTGGGATACAACAATAAAATACAACAAATATAACGTGAACATTAATATATGTGAAAATATTTGGAGAATTGATGTACGTCATGAACATACCTTTTAAGAAAACTAATTCATTCATAATCCTTGACTTATAACAGTATGATTTAACGGCTTGTTTTATTTTATTAATATTTTGTTAGCTTCAATTTTATAGACTTTTTTGTTGTTAAATAATTTTATTTATTTGCCAATTTGTTATGTGATTGTTTAATTTTGTTGAGTATATTTAATGAATTGTTTAGTGTTGAGTCATTTTAGTAAGGACTTTCTGGGCCACTCCACTTAAACTGATTTTTTATGTACTGCTGGGTTCAATTTCTGTAATAATATTTACATATTTAATAAAAATGTAAATAATTCAAAATAGTTTTTGTAAATTATAATAACCGCATTTGTCTTAACATGGTCCACAGGGTTCTGTATCCTGTATTGTTGTTTTACCATAAGATGGCAGCAAAACCATTGCTTTATTATAAGAGCATCTGCCTTAGTGCAATAATGTAAGGATTGTTTGAAATAGATGCAAAAGTATGCAAATTTACACTGGCATAGCATCACATTTTTATCTAAGTATTTGTGTGATTTCAAGCAATTACACAATATCTGTGAATGATCAAATCTCTTCTGGACTTATACCAAGAGCGACAATCTAAAACAGTCCTTATTACATCACTACTAACCTACTATAAGAATGAATGATTATGTTGTAAATGGATAGATGCTCACTATGTCCAAGGTGACCTCTTCTTCCTTAGCAGAGAGACAGGCCACTAGAGGACATGATGCTGAATTGATCATGTCTGTGTTGCTATGAGACCATTGAAGTGAGAGGCGGCCTGATTTTCTAATGTCAGGTAATAGCAAAGGGTTGTGCAACATTACAATGATGCTGACTCATAGATGTTATGTGAAAACTTCTTTGTAGAAACAAACATGAAGGATTTACACAACCGACCAGACGTTTTTAAGAAATTATGAAATTATGAATGAAACAAAAGGAACTATTGGAAATATGATATAATATAAAATGATACGTTATATCTAATCATCTTCCATGAGTTGTGGTTTGGTGGTTTGACAGTTGGACTTGTAAGCGGAAGGTTGTGGGTTTGCATCCCAGGGCCAGCAGACAATGACCGAAGTGTCCTTGAAGACATCTTACCCCGGTTTACTACAGTGATTGACAACCACATAGTAATGTAAGTCGCTTTGGATAAAAGTGCCAAATGAATAAATGCAAATGTAATAACATTTTGTCTAAAAATTGCAGGCTGTTTTTCCCTTCTCAAGCTTCTTAAGATCTCAACCCAAGAGCTCTGCCACCCTCCCTCTATTCTGCACTCTCATTGGCTGTTCTTTCTTAAATATTCAAAGTCATCAATTTCAAAAAAATTTCGGATTAAATAAGTTTTCATGTTTGCAAAATTATATTAGACATTTAATCATACAAATAAAAATGGTAAAAAAATATTGTTATTATAATTAATATTGTAAAAATATTTACTCATGATTTATGAGTTTTGAGAAGTTGATCCATTAAAATCCTTTTTATAATAATAAATACATTTAATATAAACACAAACAAGACAAAATTTGCAATGTAAAACGTGACGAGAAAATCCACGCGGACGGAAAAGCACGAAGACGCCCGAAGCTGCCTAAGCCCCGCCCCCCTCGGTGGAGTTCGTGCATCGGGAGCTCCTCACAAACCGCCCGGAGAGCGCGAGCGCGAGACGGGAGTGAAGAATGTTTGCCCCTCACACCGCGGAATGTTAGCAAGGTCGAAACTTTCGTCAGGTGTCGGTCCACCCAAAAAACTCGAGGATATCGCCACGGGATCGAACCATGAGGAATAAAAAGCGCGGAGATCGTGACGATCTTAACTAACGTACCGATCCGAGATTTTCAAACGGCCGCCTCAGGTAAAGCGCGGGATGTTCTTCACACCTGTGATGACGTGGCGCTTTCCCTCGCTTTTAACCGCGCGTGTTTTCCTCTCTTGTGTGCAGACGCAGACGTTAATCGTGGGAAGAAGAAGGAGAAGTGTCGGGACGGCGAGCGGGTTCTTCGGGCTGCCAAAATGGATGCGGGAATGGAGAAGGAGTGCAGCGCTTTGGGAGGGCTCTTCCAAACCATCATGAACGACATGAAGGTGAGTTCACGCTCGATGCGCTGCTGACGTCATCGCCGCGGCCGCTCGCGCAGCGTGCTCGGTGGAAGTTCTCGTCCAGCTGTTTTTGGAGGGTTGGCAACAGTTCTGTGGTTGGCCGGCTGCTGGTCCATGTGATGTCCCCTTCAATTCCCCATCTGGGGGTCTGGATGTGCGCTTGGGGTTGTTTAAAGGATCTGTAGGACTTGATGTTGTTGTTGTGATGGATGGGATGGATGTGATGTGACATATTGCTCTGTATGGTGAACTATACTCAGAAACACTCGTGCTCTGCATTGCACACATACGGAGTACGTACATGCAGTAGTGAACACACACATACACAGTAGTGAAAACAGACACACGCACATCAGTGAACAGACACACAGCATTGAACACACACACACACACACACACGCACGCAGTGAACACACACAGGATTGAACACACACACACACACACACACACACACACACACACACACACACAGCAGTGAACAGACACACAGCAGTGAACGCACGCACACAAACACACACACACACACACACACAAAACAGTGAACACAAACACAACCGGGAGCAATGAACACACACCAACTGTGAACACACACCAACCGGGAGCAATGAACACACAGACAATGTAGGGAACACACACACCAACCGTGTACATACAGTGATAAACACACACATCAACTTTGAACACACAAACACACACAGTTGTGAACACACACATCAACAGTGAACACACACACACACACACACACACACACACACACTCAGTTGTGAACACACGCACCAACCATGAACATGCACTCAGTAGTGAACTCACACATCCACGTGAACACACACACACAGTAATCACACACATTAACCGTGAACACACACACACAGTAATGAACATGCACACCGCAGTGAACTCACACACAGCAGTGAACACACACATCAACCATGAACACACACACACCAACCATGAACACATGTGAACAAACACAAACGCACACAGAACAGTGGGCACCCATTTATCTAGGGAGCAGTTGGGTGTTTGGTACCTTGCTCAAAGGCACCTAAGTCCTTGTATTGTCGGCTAGAGACCCCACAACCCTAGGGTTAGGTGTCAAACTCTTTAAGCACTATACCATGACTTCGCACTGTAAGTAGTGTTAACACATGGTGTGGTATAGAGGTATTTCAGCTTAGAATTATTTATTAGCAAGATGAATGTCAACTAGATCTCTTTTAAGTCTACGCTTTGTGTAACATGGCAGGAATATGAATAACATGTTTATTATTTACCAAATCAACGAAAATTTGATAATGTTCTGTGATACTATTATTTTATACAAATATTAAAACATGTGATATGTTGAATATTTTTGCATAAAAGAGTTTGTTGTAATACAGCATCATTTTTATATCCATAGACTAAATGCATATTATACATTTAAGTGTAGATGTAAGTATATCATATAAGGCTTATTTTATATTCCTAAAGATTATCAGACCTCAACCGTGTCATAATCCGTCTTGAACTTTAAGAATAGCACATTCCTAACATTATATATTTATCTCTGACCAACAGTAGCGGTTGACCCTGGATTAATGTCCTCTTATTTCTCAAAAGAGGAAGTTGCCATTTTTTTTGCACAGTGTAGAGATAACCAATGACACAAAGGCTGTATCAAACATTTCAGCGGTTTTATTTACATACATATGTATTATCATAGACAATTATAATAACTCAAATCGTTTCCTAACAAGAACACACAGGTGTGTGTGTGTGTACAGGTGAGCAGGAAGTTTTTAAGCCTGTGTCATATCCTGCTCAAAATATTGGTTCAATCCATGAGTCAAGTTTTGTTTCAATACACTCCAGCTTTTTAAGTTTTTCGCAACTTTGTGTTTATGCAATTGTGAAACTTCTTTGTCATAATGGAAACTGCACCTCTTATTCTGACGTTTCAAAACATCTAACATGTAAATTATAGTATGTAAAGTATGTTTCGGTTTAATGGTTTGCAAAATGGCATTGTTGTTGATTATGCCTCTTTAACACTCGTGTTGGGTTATTATATGTAAGCATATATATATATATATATATATATATCTTGGTGGCATTTCATTGACTTTTCATGGTTTTGTTTGCACTCATTTGGCGTCATCTTAGAGAAGACATTTGCAGCTAATTAAAGGGCTCACAGTTTATTGCCAAAGTCTTGTGGATTCATTTGTATGCTGGCTGCTTATTTGGAAATAGGTCGGCGGAAGGGGGAAGTGTGCAGGATATCCCTATGATTGTGTGTGTTTGTGTGCACGTCTGTGCGCTTGCATACATGCATTTGTGTTTATGTACTGCTATAATTCAAAGGCTGCATAAGCTACTTTGTGTTTATTAATACTCAAAAAATATCTCAGACCTTAGTGTGCTCTGATGTGCAGGTGTTGGCTCAAGTAATTTTATTTTATATACTTAAGTAGATTAAAAACTGTATATGAATAGTTAAAACTTTGTCCTGCCGTCATTTAGCAGTTTAACGTTGTCCTCTCTTAACACAATTAGAGATTTCCCTTGTTATTTTTTCATATAATGAAAGCATAGGAGTGGCTATAAAGCCCTTGAAAGTTAGTTCATTCAAACTCATGCCTTTGACTTATGTTGCAGCTTGACTCCTTAAATATCCAACAGATTTATCTGTACTATACGTTTGAGAAACTATCACAGTTTTTTTTTACGAGCGAGTATAGTTAATTGAATTAAACTATATAAATTAAACTACTTAGAATTGGCATAAACCTTACATTGCATATGAACGTCTCAGAGATATATGGCAATTTTATGATAATATGGAGAATACATGAGCATTTTCAGATGGTTCATGTATTTTGGATGCGCTGGATGTATTCAGAAATCACCAGCTGCTTGCTCATGTGAAATGTCACTTGCACGAAGAGAGGCAGTCCTCCGTTCAAGCTTGCGTAGGCTGTGCAATCCAAATGTGCCAAGATAATTTACGTAGACAAAATGTCAATTGGATGGTCTCCTAATAATTTCATTCTGATCTAGTTCAGAACATATATATGTATTTAGGAGAAACAAATGAGCTGCACAGGGCTCAAACTAGACATTTTTCATTTGTAGCGCACTGGTGCTCCCAAATACAAAGCGTTTAGGAGCACCAGTAAAAATTTAGGAAGAACCAACAGAAAATTAATAGTTCTAAGGCCTGTCTGAATTCTGAATACAAAAATATTGTCAATATTACAATTAAAACAACCACGTGATGTCTACTGTGTTTAATGAACGTGGCTTTTTGTAATCATATAACCACAAAAGGTCATCATTTTATATGCTTAACTGAGATATGTGAGAGGAAAGGGATCGCATCGAGCTGTCATTCCGACTTTCTCCATTGACTGAACCATTGTTTTTAATTATAACAAAGAGAAACAGATACAACTACATAACACTTTATGTATGATGCTTATATTAAATGTATGGATGAGAAATAAAATAGGTTTTCGTAAAGGTTCATTGTGTAAATTTATTTTAAAAAACGTAATTAGAAATTTCCATAATTTTTCCATCTAGTTCTGTATTCATCACGGCACAGAATAACCATAAAATACACCCACATAACTGTGGTTTCCATTTTATACAAATATATATGAATATTAAAAATTGCCACACATACATACTGGATCTGAGATCAATATTTGTGTTAAATATTATAGCACATTTTCGGACCGATGAAACATTTATGTAAACAAGAGCAAAGAGGTGTTGTAAACTATTAACAGGGATTCAATCATTACTCTGATTATGGGCAATAATCTTATTATTGGTTTGCATGGACTGACATACTGTATTTTAGATACTGTATACCCTTTAAGCATTTGCATGCTTGTGTACTTTTCATTGGTTTGTTGGCCTCATGGGACAACTCAATATATTTTCTCAACAGCATAGCAACATTTGATCTCGAGAATTTTATTCCCACCTGGAAAAATACTGTGAACCTTTGTTTCCTATCATAATACACAGACCTGGGTGAAGGGGTCTTTCACATGGTTCATGAAGTATCAGACTAGACGGTGAAAGGAAGGCCAACAGGTAACATGAGAGTTTTCCCCTGGTGTTACACTGTTTTTTGATATGTATTTTAGGGTGATGTTATTGGCAAGGTAACCTTATTATCTAGAGGTGCTGAATGCTTTGGATAGGGTGTTTGCGTGGGCCAAAAAGCAACCAGGCAAAACTTTGAATAAACTATGAGTTCTTACCTGTCTTATTTTTTATAGAAGTAACTTTTTAACCGCTTAACTTTATCACACCGATCATTTAAAGCGTTTCACCGTTTTTTGTTGACCTCAGCAGGCTCTTCTGGAGAAGTTGAACGTATTGAAGAACCTAATGATTTCTGTCCTCCCCATCTGGATGACGGCAGTTTATGGCCGGGGAGCTGCCTGTGCGCATTCCTGCTCCAAAACGTTCCCATCCCCCCCGACATCCCACGATCTGTCTGTAGTATGTAAATACTGAGACCGCCATGCACAGGCCTGTCTGTGAATCACCTCCCAAACGCTACTGTACCGCGTTCAAAGGCCATCCGTGCATCCTAGGACACGTGCACCCACGTACACATACAGGGCACACCCTTCTGTTGACACACCCTCGCAGGTGCCCATTTGAGGCATGCAAAGCTTTAGCTAATGAGAGACGTTAGATTGTTTAGAGGTCTTTGATATTTAGTTGAAAAGACCAAGGCAGCGTTTAGAATAAATTGCTAGCACACTAGACTTTACTTTGAGGTTTGCATTTAGATTTTAAATGATCAGCATCCTTATTCTGTTATTTTAGCTTGATATTAGATCAGAATTGTTTTTTTCTACTTTTCTGTTTATGCCATAGTTATAGAAAATAATATATTCTACCCTAAAATAAAGATTACTTAACCCTTAAGTTATTCTGTTCAACTTAAAGAAAGATCTACAGAAGAATGAGATTTTTGGTCATCATTGACTACCATAGTGAAATGTCCTTTGGAACATTTTGTTTCGACTTTTTTCAAAATGTAAAATTTTTTGTTAATCTTTACAGCTTGAGGGTGACTTATTTATAATTTATTTATATATTATTTTAAACTATCCTTTTAAAAACATGACTTTTTTATTTTTAGCATGCTAATTTTGAGCTTACGTTTATTCTTCACTTTTCTTGATGGGTTATATGCCTTATTCAGCTTTCTGCCATTTTTAATGGAAAACGAGGTGGGGAAGGATAGTAGTTTAGCTGTGTTAATTATAACGCACTGTTGCGAACGAGATAACCGGCATTGCGAATCACACTGCCACAAAAAAAGACATTATCCAATTTTTCAAAGGATCAAGAGCTTGAGACAAATGATCTAACTTTCAGCTAACAATATTTCATTTATGCTAGAAAATGACTGTCTGGCTATTTTCTGATGTGAGCATAAGTTCAGTTCAAGGTATGGTTCTTAGTTTTAGTCTCTGTTTTTGGACCTTGTTTCAATGTTTGATTTTTTTGTTTATTCAATCACACCCACACAACTGGATGCTATGATACCACAAAAATGATATAAAAATAAAACATGAATACGGGTTATTGTTATTTAGTATTTTTTCTTATTTATAATAGTTAGTTATCCACTATAATTTTGGAAATACTTTAAGAAAAAAAAAATATTTTTCTGTTAGTAATTTAATTAAAAAAAACTTGAAATGGTCTGTAATTCGATTTTAATTTTAAAGAAAATGAAAAAGAAGTTTAGAGCTAAAATCTTTTTGAATCATAAAATTGAGACATTTAGTTTTGTTGTTGTAATTAAACAAACCCTTTAGCTATGGTTTGGGGTTTAAAGTTTAATTAACATGCTCACATTAGAAATTAGCAGTAAGTAGAGGCTAGTTTTAATTTTTAAACAATCCTTCAAACAATCCATGTTTCTGGTACTCTTTGTTTTGTGAAAAACTGTTTAATGTCGTCTAATTTTTTATTAGTTACGATGATGCGATCAACATTTCCGTACGTAACAAATCCCTATAGTGGATGCTGCTGGACTGCTATTCCTCACAGCCTCGTTTTAGATTCAAAATGGCAGCAACCTGAATAAGGCGTAAAGCTATTAACATTTTCTTGATTTCTTTATCGAGGGACACCAACCAGCAAACTACAAATCCCTTAGATACTTCTTAACTGCTATGAGACTACGAAATATTTCCATAACATGTATTATTAATCAAACTGAGTCTGATTCTTTATATTTCAAATGTATCCTTCATTTGGTTTAAATCCCCAGCCTCCAAATGCTATGCATGTATCTGTTTTGTTATTTGATACAGTGGACTGACAGGTTTTGTCTCCGCTTTGTCACCGGCTCGCGGTAACAGCCGAAGATGAGAAGGTTTAAAGACAAAAAAACGATCATATATTCCTTTCATGCGGTCAAAAGCAGAACTCAGGGGAGGTCACTTTTTCAGATGACAGAAAAAGAGCTGAGAGTTTGAGGAAGACATTTTAAAGGCGGGTTCTTGTGGGTGGATCATCCTTTCAAGTTTCTGACAGGCTCAGGAAAGCCCTGGAGCTGTCTGTACAAATCATGGACACTCATTTCGTAAGAGATAAAGCACATATTGAGATAACCTTATGTTCTGCCACCATGGTTATCAGAGAGAGATGGTCAGTAGGAAAATACAAACCGTGATCACATAGTTTATAGTGTATGTTGCTTTAAACTGGTAAAGGAAAGCAAGAGAATTATTTATAAGAGATAAAGTTACAAGATGATATATATTGAACTATGTTTGTTAGGGCATTTACATGTGTTGTTTGTTAGTGTTTGTTGTTAAGCTGAGTGTCTGTTTCCTCTTTAGGGATAAATGCACCAAAAACATGCAGATTTGCATATAATTCAAACTGTATTACTTCCTCTTTCTGATTAAAAATGAAGCTGTAAAACAAAGTCTCATGAAGGGAATAATGTAATCATGTGATTCTCCAGAAAAACATTGACATTAACTGAGAGGCATTTACGTAACAGGAACTTTGTATGTTATGATATAATTTTTCTTATTCTGGAGCCCTGTATGTCGCACAATGAGGGAAATGGTAAACCACAAATGCATTTAAACCATGTCTGTTTATTGTCCGGATGTCGATTCTATATTTAAAAATTATTTCATCAAAACAACATTATCTTTTTATCAAATTATGTCAAATTGGAGAATATATGGAGTGGGAGAAATCTGTTCAAATATACTGTTGTGTACATTTACATTTAGGCATTTAGCAGACGCTTTTATCCAAAGTGACTTACAATAGTCGAGGAGACAATGAAGCGGTAAATTGTGTAACAATGTTTTAGTCATTATATCTGTAGTATTATTTATACAATGGATTTAATAAATAGAAAATGATGTATCTAACATCATTGTTATATATTGTATTTTTGGTTGTTAAAGGAATATTTTACCCAAAATTAAAAATTCTGTCACGAGTTACTCTACCTCAAGTTGTTCTTTTGAAAAATATTTTGAATAAAATATTATATTCATCACTTTTATCTGCTATGAGAGTCAATGATTCCCCAGAAATCTTAGTTGCGAACATTGTTCCAGTTAAAATGTTGAATTAATAACAGTGAGGTATTTGTGCAAATCCAAATATTTTGGCTTGCAGTTATGCCAAAATTATTGCATGTAATCATGATGTCCTTTCATAGTTACCTTTTGTTATTTCATTAGTCATCTGTTGTCACATCATAGTCAGATAATAAAACCACAAATTACTTCTTTATTTTCATATTTTGTAAACCGTTTGGTGTTTTGAACAGATTAGAAAAAGGTGTCACAACACATTTACGCTTTATTTTTGACAGGTTTCATCACATTCCAATATTTTAACACCGATATCAAGATAACTCAGTGAATGTCCATGTGAGGGTGTAGGTGTTATATATGGTTTATTAAGATCTTACCTTGATTTGTGCCATGTGTCAGATGAGCAGATTGAACGGGTCATTAGTGTCAAGGTGCTAATGTTATTCCTAACACTTTACACCAGGTTTCCAATAATTGTCTTTTTTATGAACACATACTGTACATTGGTATAAAGACCAATGTAAAGGTTTATATATATATATATATATATATATATATATATATATATATATATATATATATATATATATATATATATATATATATATTTATGTACACATGCATAAATGTCTCCTCGACTATTGTAAGTCGCTTTGGATAAAAGCGTCTGCTAAATGACTAAATGTAAATGTAAATGCATATATTTAAGTGAAAATTTAGGAAAAATATGGATCTTAAAATTTAGTTGTAGTCAGCATTCAAAAAACGTTCTTAAAGAGTTTAATATAGTTCAGTGAATGTCAAGTCACTTAAATGCAAGTAGTTTGACAAGTGACGTTTCAAGACGCTGTTTAGATTCTGAAAGCATTTCTGGACATTATTCCACTAGAGAAATTTTCTTAAGAAATAAACAAAACTAAAAGATGTTTCGATTATGCAAATAGTCCGTGGTGCTGAACTGGTTGAGTGGAAACGGACTACAACACAGAGATTTTGATTTACAAGGAAATTGATTGAACAATACTTTTCATACTTCTTTCTTGTGAAATCCAGCTCGTAGCACCAACGATTTGTTGCGTAACCAGTTAGTCAGCAAAGTTGTTGAATGTGACAACCTGTTTTAAAAGGTGGATGACTCATCACCATTTGTCGGATACGCTCCTAAAGTTTTCCTTAGAGACCTTCACCTTGTGAAGGTTTATGGTGTAAACAAAATGTGTACCAGTAACAACTTCCTGTCATATGACCCTAGCTATACAATTGGTAGTCTTAAAATATGTTATATATATCCCAAACTTATATCAACTCTATATAATTAAACAAAAAACATTAAGTAGATTTTTAAATAGAAAATATTGAAATAATTATACTAAATCCAGCAGTTAATTCCTTTAAATTGTACAGACATTTTTTTAAGTTTATGTAATGAAAAAAATTACCATTTATTTAAAAAAGATATATTTGTAATATACACTTATATTTTTGATGAATTCTTATACAAATGTTTTAGGTTATCAGATTAGGTTTCGTGATTATCATTTTAGTTTTTGCTGAAGTGATCTGTTGCATTTGGCTCGTCTGGGTTACCATATGAATTTGTGTGAATCTAGTCAATAATTACCTCTCATCTTTTTTACAGACTTTTTTGTGTCATTACCCCATGACCGGTGGGTAAGGTGTAATGATTTACCAAGATTTACCCTGGTTAACCCCTTTCTCTCTCTGTTTGCTCTATAGGCGAGTTATCCTGCTTGGGAGGACTTTGTCACCAAAGGGGCTAAGCTTCAATCTCAGCTCAGGTAAGAACAGACCTCCTTCCACACACACAGACATGACCAATCCTATTCTGTGAATGTTTGAATGAGGACCGATCATGGTAATCCTATTTCAAAAGCAGGAAATGTTCTGCGTTATAACATCAGTTTGAAATGATTCATCACACGGAACTGTATTTAAATAGAACTAATATTTCAAGAATATTTGAGGAATTGAGGTAAGAATGCACTTGAGTTGGGCCATGTGGACTTTAGTCGTGTTAGTCCAACACAACAGATTGACCTGTTTGCACAATTGTCATAACCCGTGTTATCTTGTCGTTAATGTTGGCTGTACATCTTGAAAAGGTACAATTTTACTGTTTCATCAGCTTAGCAGTTCAACGGCAGGGTGCACTGAGTACAACTCATTGAATAGACCGTAATTCTTTCAATCACGGTCCTGATTTATTTACATCTATTTTAAGTGTCTACCCTGACTAAGGTCCACACCATATATTTGAAATCAATAGAGAAATGCAGTAACAGAGCCATATCAAGAAAGGAAAATATCATTTGGTTGTTGGTTCCTTATTTCACAGCACATCCCCTCTGCATGACCCCTCTGTTCTCTGTCTCTGGAGTGTAAACAGGCTAATGACCCTCCCAAAGGTCCACTTCATTCCTGAAGATAAACATCAAACACGCTTCACTCACATAAACCATCACTGCTGCCAGATTCTCTGTCTGGACCGTCAGTAGCTGAGTTCTTTGTGGATTTTTAAAAACGATCTTGAAGAATGTTCATCCGTTTTGTGTCGTCTAAATCGAACTAAATCATAGTACATGGAAACATAGACTTCGGTTGATAATTAATGGCTAGAATATTAGTCAACACAAAATTAATAGAAATGCTGAATACAAAACAGACATTCACCCAAAATAAAAAAATATATTGTCTCACTTTCACATCCTCTTATCATTTCAAGCCGGTATGTCTTTCTTATGCCGACCACAAAAGATGATGTTTTGAAAAATGTTGTTGACAGCATTGGCATCCAATCAATTTCTACCCTATGGACACAAAAGAAAAAGCAGCGGGTGCTCTAATCTTAAGACAAGTAGGATCTTAAGTTGCTTTTAGAGAAATGTTTTAGTTACCTTACATAAAGTGTTTCATTTTAAGTAGCCTAAAGGTGAAGTGTAAAATGTGAAATTTGATGTAATTTTAGGGGAGTGTATGATTGGAAGTCATCTTAATTGAAGTGTGATATATAAAAATGTAATTTTGGGTTACTTCAAGCGAGTCTTCTGTACTCTTAATGTCTCAACGTTGACTCTTTTCTACTCATTCCAGAAGGGATGTCTGTGTAAACGTCTACATATTGGGTACAAAAGCTTTTGTGGGACGTCGGGGGGTTCGCTGTGTGGGGGTTGAGGAATTGCTGAAAGGCTGTACTTTGTAGTTTGTATCACCTGATACTACTGGGCTCTCTCTGATAAGCTGAGATCTCCCTCTTCAGAATGAAGGCTCTGAATGAATCTCTACAATAGTACCATTGACCCTGAGAGCATGGGCTCTCGTCCCAGCCGATGAACACTGAAACTTTTCCATTGACCTCTGTCCATGTTTTCCATCTTACCTAGAGAAGGGTTTATGTTGAAGAAATGGAAAGGTGTTCCACTTATAGAAAGAAGTATTTGTTATAAATGAAGTAGGTTGTGATTGAGCTGGCTTTAGTTAAATCTCCACCTGCAAAATATTCGTAATGGAAATGTTTTTATAGGTTTTCGCAGACCTGGGTTCCTTTCTTTTCTTTTTCATTTTAAAGGAGTTAAGTTGCAAGCTTGACTGTGTTTTAAGCTAATAACAAACATTTGTAAGAATGTTGCGCTAATAAACATTATTTACCTTAATACGATCAGCAGAGGTCCACTTAACGTTTTATTATAACTTGTAGAAAAAGTGGCCAAAGAAGTATTATGTATGCGGTTCAGGTATTTGAACATCATTCAACGTAAGCATTGCGGTTTTCAGAATTGTTAATATTGGCACTTATATCCAAAAATCTCTTGGTGGAGGTTTTTGTTTCGATGTAGTGACCACAAATCTGCTTCATTGAAGAGTTTATAAGGTCTTACTTATCTTTCTTTTGTATAGAACGACAATCATTGTCACCAGCTCGTTCCTGGACGCTTTCCAGAAAGTGGCTGACATTGCAACTGGAACAAGAGGTAAGATGAGATCTTTGCAATCTTTGTTTTTCTCTCTTTTCCTCGCTCTGTCTCTCCCGTCACAAACAGACTGTCATTCTGGTGCTCTTGATGAGCAAAACAGGCAAATCGTACTTTACAGGAAGAGCCATCTATCAGAACTGTGTTAACTCTAAACACCTCCGGGCTTCTTCAGAATACTAGGGGTTCAACGTCTTTACATTTTAAGGCAGATGCGGATTATGTAACCCTGGAGTGAGAATACAGCATTTTTTATAGCTTTTAGAATAATAGTACTCATGATGTTGCCTATGAAACCCAAAAGTAAATCCACATGAAGCCTCTGGAATTTGAAAGTGTTTACACATATGGTGCAGGTTTGAAGCACTACGTTGCACATAAGATTCACAAATTGTAACCGACATAGTCAGTTTAGTCAGTTAACTGCTTTTATTCACATGTTGAGAAATGGGAAACTAGAATTTGTTGCATACTTTTGTCTGGTAGTACAAGCATTTCTATGCAGTTAAACCCGACATGTAGTCGTTCAAGAATATGGTTCTTTTTTTTATTCTTATCAATTTTTATATGTATTTTAAATAATTCTTGATTTGACTAAATCAAAAATGTGTAAATTCTATCACTGCAGGCAACAAATGCACAACCTTTATTTGCTCAGTGAAAGGAAGGCCATCACATTGTTATTCTCTGCTCAGACAATCGTAGGAAGGTTTGTCTTTCTCACAATGACCCGGTTAAGGTTACACAGTCCCACTTCAAGTTAAGTTGACATGTTTGTTTAGTGTAGCCAGTACGTGGTGTGTCTGTTTATGTCTTTATAACCCTGCTGTGATGTAGCCCTGACGCTGTTTGTCCCACTGATATCCAAAGAATTTTACCTTGATCTTGTGTCGCTTTAAAAAAACACAGACGCGTCATTGTGAACGTGGCTTGACTTCGCATTAAGTCTCCTATCTACTTGTATTAGGGATGGACAAAGATACAAATGACATTGGTTATTTTTTAAAATAGGAATGCATTTTGGACACTCAATAGCTTACCTTGTGTACACTCCAATATCTGCATTCAGAACATTGAAACATGGCAACAATAGGACCTTATTTGTGAGTAGTTTTCTTTGAAACCTAATGCCTCTGCCTAATGCACTTCTCCGTTGTCTTATTTGTGCATTCCAGACCAGTCACTAATGAGGCTTCATTTCAGCTAGCACGTTCCCTTCGAAGACAGCTGCCTTGATAGGTATTAGCCTGTAAAGCAGCTGTAATATATGTATGCGGCTTGAAGCTTTTTCACAGTTTGTTATTAAGTTCCATAGGTGAGAACACAAGTGTTTGTCATACCCTCAAGTTCATTTACATAAATGTGGAAAAGAACTCTACATGCTAGATCAAGAAGATGGATTTGAAGAGTTTTTAGAGACTTAGCTGACACACCTGAGCATTGGAGGAGACTCTCGGCCCAAGCCTTCTGATGGTGTGAAGCAGACAATAATTGATCAATTTAGTTTTAGGGATTTTCGAGCATATTTTGGTCATGATGGTATGGAGGTTTCGGTCTGTGGCGAAGATCAAAGAGAATGTTCATTTGTTTGTGCCGAAGTCTGTTTGGTTGGCAAGTTTGTGACATTTACATTTTTAACTTGATCTATTTGAATTTATGTTTCAAGAAGCTGCCCATATGCTGTGTGTGAAGTGTGAAGTATTACAACAGAGAAAAAAGCAACAGGTGTGCTATGATGCCCCTTAAAGCAGAGCACATATGTAAGCACACACATGCTGACGGCTGTCTGTATTTTAGTAGCACGCTGGAATCGGTCATGGTATTGATATGCTGACTGGCCCACATGTCCCATACCTGATTGATGGACTTTTAGATCAATCTGTTTGGTGTTTCGTACATTTCCCAAAATGTTTAGAAATCCTGCTTAGTAGTGTTGTCAAAAATAGCGATATTTCGATAAGTAACGTTACTGAAAAATCTAAACGATATAATACTGAAGTCCTGCAGTATCGATATCAGTCTCTCTCTCTCTTTGTCTCTCTCTCTCGCTCTCTCTTTTTCCAACATTGATTTGACAATCAATCAAACCATGCTTCCATCATTAAGTTGCGACAGCTTGCACACATAAAAACATGATCTCTCTAAGCATCATACTGTATATTTTCCTTATTATACCCATTTGTAATGTAGTATATTTGGAATAGTTTTGGGATCGGTGACACATGTCTGCATGTAATAGTAATGTGTATTTTAGGAACTTCATGCGCACACCAAGTAAACGGCACTTTCGTTGTTTACCGTATTGCTGTATGTACTCGTTACAGTCGGTAATGTTAATATTTAAATAATGCTGCTACGGGTATATAATTCCCACTCATGCTCTTTTGCGTTAGCCATAACACTTGGTGTATGTACGCTGATCATGTTCGCTATGACGCTTAAATGTTGGTATTGTTAGAAAGATGTTTCTTGTAATGTTCTATTAAAGCTTTAAAACGAAATTCCTGGGCCTTAATGTTATGGCAGTTTTTTCTCAGTGGTATTGAGTATCGGGATTTTTCAAGGTATCGTATCGAAGTTAGAAATTTAAGTATCGTAATAACAACACTACTGCTAAGATCCTGCTTAGAATAACTTTAACATTCTCACCTGGAAATAACAAAAAAAAAATTCAGAGATCCATGTACAAAAGTAATAGGAAGCAGAATAATGACAAACACAGAGGGTCTCAAAGTCAATAGAGCGTCTGTATCGTCACTGGCTAGGGTGCTGTGTTGGTCCCACACCTGTTTTAAGCTGTGCCTGGCTGTCAGCTGCCACGCTTGGACGGACCGCACCGGTCCCAGCTGTCTGTAAATACAACAACTATGTGTGTGTGCTCGCCCGTCTCTCAAACATCAGACTGCACTATAAACATTTCAAATACAGGAAGGATTAGCCAGTAGTGAAAGGATCTTGAAGTCAGTCTGTATGTGTTTGCGAGGCTGTCTACTTTATTGCAGGAAGAGTTTATCCACTGGTGGAGCTGAACCTTTGTCGCCACTCCTGACCCCAAGCGAGCATGGGGCGGACTGCTTTTAATCCCGTGAGCCAAAACGTGGACGTCATAAGCATTTTGTTAGAGACCGTTAGAATAAAAGGATTTTGGTTCCCAAAATTCTTCAAAAAATCTTCTTGTGCATTGAAGAAGAACGTCAATAAATGTAAGGTTTTCGTATCAAAGTATTTGTTTGTCATGTTCATTTTGCGTCCCTGCGTGTGAATGTTTACTGGCATTTTGTACATTCAGAAGACTTGCGGCATATTTTTGATGACTTTGCTTTTTAAATGATGAACAAAGTTTTCTCTTGGGGAAGTGTTTCAGCTCCTCACTGTTAGTGCTGTCTGCCAGGGCTGTAGAGGTGTCAGTTACATAATTAAATTGGCACACCCAAGTGTTTCGTCTGAGGCGAGTCTGCCGGTGAAGTTTTAAAAAATTAATGTGATCGTTTTACTGTGACGAAGTACAGTATGAGATTTTTTGATGTTTACGTTAATAGACAGACTTTATGAAGATCCACAGGCCCAGTGTTCATTTGTTTAAAATACTATACAAAATTGTCAAGAATGTTCTTACGAACTCACCCTTTCTTGGGGTGAGTAACTCATATTTTGGATGACCGTTGATTCTCCTCACATCCTGACCACATCCTTGTTTAAAAATATAATTTGCTGCTTTTATAAATATCTTAATGACAAATGGAAGGCGAATGAATCATGAGCGGGCGTTGAATATCGAGCCTGTGCCGAGGAGGAAGTCCGTGGGTGAAGTGAGTATGTGAGATCAGTGATGGACTTTGTACCGCAGACACTGCTTTGCTTTGTGCATGATAGGCTTGAGTGGGCAGCCGTTAAACTAGCATTTACAGAAGGACGAAAAGAGTTTGACGTTCATTTTGGAACATTTCAGAGGACGATAGAATGCTTTGAGTATATTGTGCTATCTCTCATGTGTTTGATACACAAAGATTTTTGTTGAACTGTGTCATATCAAACCGTCAATTTGTCAAGCTTTCCAAAGGAGAAAAACACCATAAATAGACTTTTTCGGCACCTGAAGCCATGATGTCATTTTGACCACAGTTATTCAGTTCTTGTGTTTGACATGCACGCCAAAACCAAACCCAGATGTTAGACAGTCTGTACCCACTGATCATCTGCTTGCAATGGTATTTTTCATGAATAGCAACTCGCAGGCTTGTACACTATCGCTGTGAAAGACAGTGTTTTTAGTTCCCATCAAATTGTTTCATTTGCTTCTGCATATTTGCGTCAGGCCATTTGGGTGGTGAACATTTTGAAGTCACATGACCCAGCGATCATCTGGAACATAAACTGCCTTGAGGTTTTATCTTGTTCTGAAGCCTGTGGCTCAAGAGGGCCCCCGTGACTCACATGGAGAAGGGAACCTGGTGGTACAAACCCAACCCTGTGATCTTGCAGAAAACATCCTCTTTCCTTAGACACACTTAGTCTCACAGTTAATTTAAGTGAGCGACTTAAGTCCAACTTTTCTTTAAAGTGTGAGTTTAGCCAACAATTGAAACTTCACTTGACATTTCAGTGTGTACAAATTACTTTCTTTAACCAATATTCATTGATACATATTGGACACAAAACCAATGCAGATTCATACAACCATTGGCATTTCTTCAAAATATCATACTTATTTATCCTGTATGACTATCTTCTACAGAACACAAAATATATTTTGAAGAATGTTCCAAAAACAATTGGTCCCCATTCATTTCTATAGTATGGATGCAAAACCAATGCCACTCAATTGAGATCAACGGCATTTCTTTAAAATATCTTCTTTTGTGTTCAGCCTAAAAACATCATACATGATGTGAGTTTGAAAAAATCATAACTCTTCTTGGTTTTCATCTTGGTCATCTTTTAAAATGTTCTCTTAACATTTTAATAACGTTAATATTCCCAATACACACAAGACATCTTGTGAAATTCAATGAGTTTGACATCCTACAACATGATCTGACTCTCAAAACAGAATGACCTTTTGTAGCAGTGCTTTTTTAAGCATTTCGCTCGGTTGGAAGGAATAGCCGGCTCTCAGTTTACCGATATGATGGTGTGCGTCTAAACCTTCTTGGCAGCATGTTCCAGCTCAAGTTATTTTCAGATTTGTAGAGAGTGTATGGTTGTACAATTTTCATCACTCCTGTGGCTCTAAATGTTGTCCATGTGGGAAATATTTGTTGCAGAGTTATAGCCTGACATATAAGATTACAGAGAAATCTTTTTCAATCAAGTTTAAATCAACTTGACAAAGAAGGCCAAAGACAAAAGAGTCAAGATAAACTTAGGTAGCACTCAGCTTATCTTTCCTGAGGGATCAGTTGTAGAATCCTTTGTGAGATGAGAGTGAAAGCATCAAACTTATCCAAAACGATTTATGTTGTGATGCTTGCGTTGCATGCAAACAAAATTCCAAATTAGAAATCTCAAGTGCACTTGTTTTCAAGCTCTATTTGTGCACTGCATTTTCAGATACATGCATTTGTGTTGAAGGAAGGATGCAATAAACAACGCCTTAAGGTCAGGAAGGACTGGAGACGCCTAGGAATGCTGTGACATCTTTTAAAGTCACATCAGAGAGGAAGTTTGGCCCCTGACAAAGTTTTTTAGAGTTTTCTTCAGAGAGGAAGGCAGATGAATGACAATTTCCTGCAGAAATGCACAAGCAAAACCCTGTCATGGTGACCTTTAACCCATACTATTTTTAGCTGAAATTTGGAAATGGCATAAAAAAACAGTAGCCCCGTTTGAGAGATTCCATGACACACGGCTACAGTATGATGTCATTGGGAAAATGGTATGAATGGAGTTTTGTTTGAGGTTTTGGAGGAAAATATTGGCATTACATGCTAATAACCTGCCACATGGTCATTTGTCATGAAACAAACAAATGAATACATTTTGAAACTATACAATTTATTAAATATAAATTTTGTCTATATGCAAGTAAAAAATAAATCTAAAATATTTCTATTACATTTCTCCAAAGATATTATTTGTTAAAATACTTTATTTCCACTACATAAACTTAAATAATATTTGCAAATTTAAGAGAAATTAACTATTGGATCCTTAATAATGTCCCACTGAACAAAATCATTAAATGCTTTTAAATATTGATTAAATTATTATTATTGTGATATTTACTAAGTACTTGTAATTACATTGCCCTTTCATATCGGTATGCTTCAATATATTATCCCTCTAAAGGGCACACATGACCTGAATGAAGCTTTTTTGGCAAGTCCACCGGTTTCTGAAGTGCTTACAGGACGGTGGGAGGTTGTGCTGATGTGTTCAGGAGGTTCGATCCTTTTAGACAAAACTGCCTTATTCAGTCAAAAGGTTTTTCTTGTACTGTGTCTTCATCTCTTTTAGTGTGATTTCTTTTGTGCAGAACAGAGTGCGCATTATCGTTTGTCAACAGATTTATTTAAGATGCTAATGCATTACATTTTACTTTATGCTAATTGGATTTTCTTGCAGGAGTTCTAAAGCAGTTTCATTAAGAATCTCTTAATATTTCATTTCCTTAGGGTCCATGAGTTTCAAAGTTTTCACATGGATCATTTTTTAGAACTATAACCCATTCAGCTTAGCCTACGGGCGTTCTTTGGCTGATGTCAGGACAGTGAAATAGCTTTTTTTTAAGTGTGTATGATTCAAGTGTTCTTTTTCGAAGAAAATCAGCATTTCTTAAAGCCTTGGAAGTTTTAAAAGGCTTATTATTTTTATCGCTTTCAGGAGCAAAGCATAAACTGTTGAAATTCTGATGCAATGTTATGGTTCAGAATAAGATTAATGAAAGAATGTTAATTTAAGACGTATCGCTGTATACTTTTTCAATTGTTAGACTGTCCTAAATACAGATTATCATGAAATTATTCAGATAAAGAGTACAGTTCAAATCATAAGTCTTCCGATGGTTGATGATCAGATCTCTTATTCTTTGACCATTACATTTACAGTTTAAAAAAATACAGTTTTTAATGATATTTTCTTATAACATTTTCCTGACCCAAAATAATTTTTTATCAGCAGCTTTGTGTTCAAATACTCAATGTCAATGGGAGCCAATGTTGTTTGGTTACAAACTGTCTTCAAAATAATATAATATTTCATTTTTATCAACCATTTTCGTATAAATTAAATTAGTTACACCTTTTATTAACCACCAATGGTAAAAAATGTCTTAGTGTAGTGTTTAGGATATTGCACCTGTCTTTAGTCTTTGAGATTGGTGACTGGTTTATGACGTCATTCACTGGGGCAGCTTAAAACCACTTTTTAGATGTTTTAGACCAAATTTGTAAAAGGATAATAAATCTGCATAAAATATAAACCACATTTAAAATTTGACTTCTACTCTGACATAATAAAACTCTGTACTTGTCCCATTTTTTTTTTTATTCAAGACAGCATTCCGATGTTAAGACACACTATGATGCATGTTTTTGGGTCTCTTTCCTGTTATTTTATCTCTGCACATGAGAGTGTGTGCAACCAAGGTGTGCCATGTACGTGAATGACTGCTTTTGTCCCCACGCCAGCCTCCGGTAAGCATCGAATCACAGACAGTGCTTGTTACGGTTTCCTTCTGAATGAATATATTGATACAGACCTGTGGTCAGAGAAACTCTATAGAAAACCTGAGAATGAAACACCAATGAGCTTTCTGTCCTCCTTGCCTCTCTTCATACAGACAACGTACGTGCAGGGAAATTAAATCGTGGCGGAGGAAAAGCTTTTCCACTGAGGAAAATGTGGAAAAGTTTATTACTCTTGAGCAAACACGTTTCTGCCCGTTTAAGGCAAGGAGGAGGTCAGTTAGGAGCGTGTTACCAAGCACGTTGTTTTCTTTTTAAGACTTATGGAAACACTGAAACTTACAGTCCCTTTGTCAGTGATAAAGACAGACTTTGTGTTATTAAGAGGTTATAACACAATAATGGGGATCATACATCATATTGGCAAGAACAGTGAATAACCTTTTTGTAGTAGACGCAGTGGAAGTGAGCGTGCATGCTTATGGTTTAATATACTTTCTTGGAGACTTGTTTGGATATGGTTCTCACCTTATGTTTTGAATTGTATTATTGTCTTTTCGTTAGGGCTAACCTTTAGGCACTTTTGCTGAATCTTTTCACAATTTTCACATTGACCTGTATTTCAACCTATATTTAAAAAAGAAATTCAAAACATTTCCAGTTATCAAAATTCACAAACTGCCTGATGATTTCTTTACCCTCATGCCATACAAAAATTTACTGAAATCCAAAAGAAGATAATTTGAGACATGTCTCAGTGGTTGGGTGGACATCAGTTAGAAAGTGATTGTTTATCCAAAATATTTCCTTTTTTATGCAGAAGGCTTTTGGTTGGTACTGATTTCACAATAGAATCAATTGGGAAAGATGGAAATATCACTAGCTCTGAAGTAATTATGTCTTTAGTTTTAACCCTACTTTAAATTTTGTGTCAACTTTCTTAAACATAATCTTAAGTTTTATTTTCTTTGGCTGTCTTTACAGCTATTTTTAGGCACAGTAAAGGAAGGAAAGGAAATAATGAATGAATGGTTTTTGAAATTGGCATGTTGTTTAACGTTTTGAATGTGTAGCCACAAGTGATAGATTCATCTTCTTTACACAGTAGAGCTTGGTTAAGAAATGAATTGATCGCTTCTCCATTGTGCTTCAGCCAAGAACAACAGTTGCTTTTAATGTGTCTGGAATTTTGGCAATGTAGCGGATCTCAATCACAAGAATATACCGATTGTCACAATCAACATGATCTGTTGCTCTTGAGTCGTTTCAAGGTGAGAATAATGAATTTCACTGTGTTTTTATAATGGCGTCCGGCTTATTGGCGGACTGCCTGCCTTTAAAAAGGATTGAAACACAAATACCTGTTATTATAGCGCTAGAAAAGTATTCTGTCGTCTCCTTTGTTGACGCCAAATGACTGACACCAGAAACATTTGACAATGTTTAATGTCCCATCTTCCCTCCTCCCTTACAAAGACGTGCTGAGAAATCTCGTGTGAAATGTCACGGCATTAACGCGGTTCATTGAGCGTGTGCCCGAGGCGTCAGGGTGTGACGGAACTCCTCACCTGTTTGGCCGAATGAGTTCACCTCAAAACATCTGCAGAACGTACTGTGGTGAAGATCAGGCAGAGACAAAAAGATCAGTCAGTTGCATGATCAGACACGTCTGGATGTTGATCTGTGGTCTTGTAGTGGAAGATGAGTTAGATTTCACAGAATTTGACGCACACAGAGCCGCCGGCTAAAAACCTTGTAAATACAAGAGTAAATTGTTAAAACCCTAAAACATAAAATGCTGGTTTGAACATTTAAATTGCAGATTACAGATTATTCAATACACCATAGATAACTTATATTATTGACACATAAAAGCATAGACCTAAATTTAAGACAAACCCATTTTTCTGATGTATTTCAAAGATAAAAATCATTTGTTAAATTTTGAACAATATGGTACTGTTTGTACAGTCCTGATGTTACTATACAAATATTTCAGAAACTGTGATTCACAATGACAGGTATGTTAATACCTATTTTGTTTTTATTTAGACTCATTAGATAATTGAACATCCCTGACTAAGCAGTTTAATATAGTGCTTATTTAAACCAGTTTTACAGCATCCTTAAGTCAAAAAGCTATTTAATTGTAATATATCATAGAACATTTTCTCATTAACTAATATATCTCTTTGTTTTCTAGTGTTTTCCTAAACCGTTATGATTTAAATACTTAAAGCTGAATATAATGACTGATGTGAGACCAGTTTTACTGGCTGTGCTCTTAAGCTGCATGTGGACTTACCCAGAAATATGTTTTTCTCTGTTGCATTTTTGCCTCCAGGTCAAATGAGGACCAACGGTTTCAGTTTCAAGCTAAATAAGCTGTCATTTTCAGTTGTTACTGCAAATACTTACTTGCCTACTTATGAGTGACAGTACAAGGAACAACACTACTGCTGATCTTATATCTCTCTTCCTATTTTTATTCTTAAAATGAACCTCTTGGATGTGTTTTGAAAGGAGATGCACCTCGTTCAACATGTCCTTTTTTGGGTCAGGATGAACTGTGAGGATACAAGGTCTGTTGTGAGTTAAACAAGGCCAGTGTTTCTCGATGTGCTTCCATCATGCTTTTTGTGTGGTTGAAAAAGGAGAAATTTGAACAGGCTACAAAATTGATTTTGAAATAAAAATTTGCTTGATGTTAGGTAATGTTATTCCAAGATAAAACTAAACTAAAAAATAGTAAAATTATATATAGGTTTGCCTACTCCACACAATCCAATTTCTGATTTAATCAATTTATTTTCGTCTCAATGAATATTCCTTTACATAACACATGGAATATAGGTTGCAAATTTGATGTTGAAACCAGTTGGGATTTGATTTAGACATTTCTTTATTTAAGATTAGGGTTATGCTGCAAGCTATTTTACAAAATAAAATCAATTTACGGTCTTATTAAAGAAAGAAAGGGAGCGAGAGTTAGATAGAAATGAATTTTGCTTTTCAGTTCTGATGTTTTGTTTTTCCTCCCGGGTTGTGAGAGCAAGATGGATAATCATGAGATCTGGTAAAAGACATTAATCCTTTTTCCCTTTTTTCCTCTAGGTGCAACAAAAGAGATCGGATCTGCTTTGACCAGGATGTGCATGAGACACAGAAGCATCGAGAACAAACTCAAATTGTTTACTGCGTAAGGCTCTTTAATTGTTTTTTCTATTTCCTAAGATGATTAGTTTTATTGGTAACGAAGATTATCTTGCACAGAAGTTTAATTGTGTGTGTGTGTGTGTGTGTGTGTGTGTGTGTGTGTGTGTGTGTGTGTGTGTGTGTGTGTGTGTGTGTGTGTGTGTGTGTGTGTGTGTGTGTGTGTGTGTGTGTGTTTTAGGGCTCTTATGGATAACTTGATAGCTCCTTTAGAACTAAAGATTGAGGAGTGGAAGAAGGTTGCCGGTCAGTTGGATAAAGATCATGCCAAAGGTATCAGCCTCTTTTCTTGTGTGATGGAATCTGGATTTAATGCCTTTAGTATTTTGGAGAAGGGAATTTTGTAAGCCTTGAGGTAAAGTATTACGTTAATCCTTTACTTGGGACTGTGTCAGATATTCATTCTTCAAGACCAACGCTGTCATATAAACCATCCTGTTAGCTGTGTTTGGTGCAGGCTATCAATTATTAAATGGCTTTTCTCAGCGGGAGTCACACCGGCTGTTTTTATTACAGCACATTATGGATCATTTATTTATAAGAACAAATCAGTATATGTCATTTAAAAGATTAGGCAGTCATTTACCGTCTGCATCATAGACTCGATCTGCAACTCCCCAGTTAACATGCCTGAACACCCGCACAGCATCCCAATCGTCTTTTATGAGGTCATGGTAGGCTGTTTGTTACATTCGACATCCATTTGAAAAACTTATAAGTGATGTTAGCTTAAACAAGCATAATTACTATTACTCATACTTGCAGGTTAAGATCTGAAAAGACTTTTGTTGAATGAGGGTTTCAGGCCATTTCCAAGGATGGGAATATAAAAGAATGGGGCTCAACCACATACCAATCGACCAAAAAATCACCCTGAACACATTAGGGCTGGCATGCCAAAGCAAATCCCTGGAAAACACCATGGCATAGCCGTATTTCCCAGTTCAGACATGGACTGTTTCTCATGTATTCCCTCTTACTGAATAGGACTAACATTGTTACTTTGTTCCTCTTTTGTTTTTAGAATATAAAAAAGCACGTGCGGATATAAAGAAGAAATCTTCTGACACTATAAAACTACAGAAGAAAGTTAAAAAAGGTAAGCACGAAGTTTTACAAAATGAAGGAACACCTTTGGTCAATCGTGCTGAAATTTTATATTGATGTTGCAGTCGTGATCGCACGCACGCACACACACACACACACACACACACACACACACACACACACACACACACACACACTCATGTTACTCCATCAGGTCTCTCTTTGTGTAAAAACAATAGGACAGATCCGTGGCTTCTGTTGTCACCACACCCCATGTTGTCATAGTGCCACACCTTGTGTTGTCATAGCAACATCCAAGCCAATTCCTTCCCTTGTTAAACCGAATGTAATGCGTTTCTGAGGAAGTGTTTTCAGCTTGTTTAGCATCAGAAAACAACTAAACAGACTTTTGGTTCACACAACAGTGGTAAAGAATGTGCCATTTTAGTGCAGAAATGAAAAGAAAATAATTAAGAAGTAGAAAAAGCAGCTTTTAAGGTCTGTTAAATTGTAGCAAATGTTGATATGTACATTTAAAAAAATTATTGGAAATGCAAAATCATGCAATTTATGAAAAACTGGTTAAAAAAATGTTTGGTTCCTCGACAGTATAATTAAATAAAGGAATAGTCTCTGTTGTAGCTTTAATACTTTTTGTTGCCACAAAAAACATTTCTTAAGTAAGAAAAGCTCTTTGGATGTTAAAAGGTTATTCTATGGTGGGAAGTCCTGGACTAGTGGTTAGAGATTTTGACTCCTAACCCATAGGGTTTTTGGTTCAAGTCTCGGGCTGGAAATTTCATGCTTTAGGTGCCCTTGAGCAAGGCACCGAACCCCCAACTGCTCCCCGGGCGCCGCAGCATAAATGGCTGCCCACTGCTCCGGGTGCGTGTTAGCTGTTGGTGTGTGTGTTCACTGCTGTGTGTGTGTCCCTGTTCACTGTTGTGTTTGTTCACTTTGGATGGGTTAAATGCAGAGCATGAATTCTGAGTATGGGTTACCATACCTGACTGTATGTCACGTCAATTTCACTATCATAAACCACCTTTGAGCCTAAAGTATAGTCTGGCCTCATATGTTTGAATATGCTGTGAAAATTCAAGTCTTTCATTATCTAGACAATTTTGTCTAAATGCAAAACAAAAAAATGGGTTTTAATAAGCCTATCTTCTCAATGCAAAATATAATTTGTTGATAAATTCTTTTGGTTATGCATTAAAAAGAAACCAGGACATATTTTCGACCCTGTCATAATAGACCGTTAATGGAGATTTGATTATCATTTGAATATGATTTACATCATTTTAAAGGTGGAAGGAAAGTCATGGGTGTGTCCTGCCATGAGGCAGTGAGGATGCAACGGGGACGGCAAGAGCTCTATATGTACAGCATGCAGATGCGTTGTGTTTACTGTGTGCGCGTGTGTGCGAGGATGTGTGTGCTGGTGTGTGTGTGGGCAGTTGTAAGAGACTTGAACAGTCATCAAGCGTCTGTTTTAGAGGTTATTGCTCCCGTTACTTTATTCTGCATTCTCTCTTACACAATCGCTTTGTCAACAGTACCAAAGGACATGATAGAATGATCTTACTGTGGATTCAGTTATATAAAATATATCATAAACTAATACATTGGTGGTAAAAGTAACTTTGTTTAAATCTCGAGTTTAGGTTTAGTCATCAGTAAATAACATGCCTAAAAAATGACTTCATGCATACATGTGCAAAGTGTTTTTAAAAGGTTTTTTTCAGTTTATAATACTAATGGTATAGTTTATTTCAACGGTTAGGGGCATAAAAGCTACAAATAATCTAGAAAAATGCATGTAAAAAAGTTATGAACTGATTTGCATTCTATCAAGTAAAATAAGTATTTGACCCCTTTGCAAAACATGACTTAGTACTTGATTCAAATCTCTTGATTGCAGTCAAGGAGTTCAGAAGTTTCTTGGTCTTGGCCACCCGGTTTGCACAAATCTCAGGAGGTTTTTTTACCCACTCGCCACGTTTTGGGGTTTTGAGGCTGGTGTTTGGAAGCTCTAACTTTGAGCTCCCCCCGCAGATTTTATATAGGATTTAAGGTCTGGAGACTGGCTAGGCCACTCCAGAGCCTTAATGTGCTTCTTCCTGAGTAGCTCCTTTGTCGTCTTGGCCATGTGTTTTGGGTCATTGTCATGCTGAAAAACCCATCCACGACCCTTCTTTAATGCCCTGGCTAAGGAAAGGAGATTGTCACCCAAGATTTGAATTGTCCCTTTGATGTGGTGTCGTTATCTTTTTACCTTTGCAGAAAAACACCCCCTTAGCTAATGTTTCCACCTCCACGTTTGACAGTTGGGATGGTGTACTTTGGGTCATAGGCAGCATTCTTTCTCCCCCAAACAACACTTTCATCCAGTCCCCCTCAGAATCATTCAGATGTCCCGTGGCAAACTTCAGACGGGCCTGTACATGTGCTTATTGAGCAGAGGATCCTTACTGGCGCTGCAGGATTTAATTCCTTGACGGCAAGTGTGTTATCGTTTTCTTGGAGACTGTGGTCCTAGCTGCCTTGAGGTCATTGACAAGATCTTCCCATGTAGTTCTGGGGTAATTATTCACCGTTCTCATGGTCATTGAAACTCCGCGAGGTGAGAACTTGCATTGAGCCCCAGGCCGACGAAGATTGACAGTTGTTTTGTGTTTCTTCCATTTGTGAATAATTTCACCAACTGTTGTCACCTTCTCACCAAGCTGCTATGCGATTGTCTTGTAGCCCATTCCAACCTTGTGTTGGTCTACAGTTGTCCCTCACATCCCTGGACAGCCCTTTGGTCTTGCCCATGGGGGAGAGTTGTTTTGACAAATTGTATCTTTGAACAGATATCTTATATACAGATATTGTGATAAGAAGAACTCCCTTTAAAAGACTGCTTCTAATCTCATCTTGTTTTCTGATAAAAGACACCCCACCCGGTTTGCAAAAATCCTCCTGATTAATAGAGGATCAAAAACTTATTTCACTCATCAGAATGCAAATCAGTTAATAACTTGGCATTCATTTTTCGGGATTTTGTGAGTCATTTCATCTTTCGCTGTTAAAGTAAAGCTACCATTATAATCATAGATTGGTAATTTTATAATAAGTGAGCAAACAAACAAATTTAGGAGGGTATCAAATAATATAACCCTTCACTTAATATGTTCAGCCCCCAGCCTTTTCCTGAATACATTTCTTTGTTTGATTGAAGACAAAGAAATATATTTGGAAGAATGTTTGTCACTACGATTTCTGGGGCACAGTTGACTTCCATACTTCCATTTTTGGTGGAGTATCCCTTAATGAGCAAGCTTTAATAAGTCCTCATGTATAGAAGTATGAGGAAAACACAGTCATGTATTGAAGTCAGTATAACAGTGCTTGAGACATTCAGATGTGATTCTTCCCCATCCGGTTGTTGCCGTAACTTACACAGATGGGGAGAGAATGACTGTAAACATAGTGTCTAGACCCTGTTGCATCTGAAAGTGTACATTTATTTTATATCCCTACTTGAGGTAGACTGAGCTAAACTGAATTATTAAAACACATGCACATTAGTATTCCTATACTGTTGCTGGTCTGTTTAAGATGGAATGACGAAAACCGTCTCTGGAGAGATTTCCTGACAGACTCACACAGTAACGCTGGCCTTTCCTCTTTCTCTCAGGATAAGATCACGCCTATGTCCCAGTTTCAACGCTTTCACTTTTTCTTCTGCAATACACAAAAGAAGATATTTTAAAGAATGTTTAAATGACATTGGCCTCCATCCTGTAATTTCTCAGAATATCTTCTGCCCTCCATAGAACAAAGTCACTTAATGTTAAACCTCTCTGTTTCCAGAAAGTTTACACACCTGCCACCATCATGTGTTTATTGAGGTGTTTGTTGATGACATCATAGCTTCCAAACACATGGGCTTTCTGGAAGGCATGTTTATTTGGCACACTCGTTTATCTCCATCTAAAGAGCCTGGGAATTTTTTCACATTATTTTAACATTCAATGAGGGCTTTTGTTTTATGTGTATATACTGTTAAGCTCACATCAAGGCACCTTTTAAAATATTAGTAATGGTGATTATGTTTTTGCGCTTTGGTGGACACAAGGCCAACACCCAATAGTCTCCCATGACGTACTTCAAATGAAGCCGTACATTTACCTTGTGGACAATTCGTGGGATTTATCAACAGACCTTCTGACCTTTGACTTTTAAACTATAGCTGACCCTGTTTGTAGCCTGCTGTGGCCAGACCCAAGATCATGTCATGCCTTTGCTTCAGGCTATATGAAGATGTAAGGTTCTTACCATCACACATGCTCCAGCACAAGGTCATTACACTCAAGTGCTGAGGTTCACATTTATGCCCGGAAGGTCAAAGAATTTAATTGTGTTTCGCAACCGGAACGAGAAGCAGGAATTGCTTGAATCCAAAAAGCGCATACCCAGCACTTAATGGATTTGCAGAGGTTGTTTAGGTTTAGTGCACTGTGATGTTGGGTAATTATTTGCTGTGGTGTTTGTGCAATGTCCATTTTAAGATGATGTTTGTATGGTCTTTCAAGGGTAGTTCACACAAAACTGTAAAATCAGTTCGAATCACTGAAAAGTCATGAATTAGCAACCCTTGAGTTGTTGAAACAATAATTTCTTTCTATTATGGTAGTCAGTGGTGCCACAGAATTGTCAGTTACAATCTGAACTCAAAAGATTGTTTCTTGCCAAGTTCATTTTTAAATCTGATGTTATGTTTTGAAGACGTGCAGCTGATGAGGTCATTGTTGGTATGGGAACACATAGGGCTGTTTGTGTTTAGTCATACAACGAAATGGGTGCAAATTCCACTTTGTAATTTTCAACACTTTCATAAAAAGCAAACTTCAACAAACAAAAATTACAACTTGACAGACATGTTAAACATCCAAAATAACACATTTTCCCACTTCAGGCACAAATGAAATTCATCACAGCATCAAGGTTATTATCATGTCGCGATTAAAAGGTGATTGGTTTGTTAATATTACCCAAATCTCCCATTTGGTCAATTTCTTCAGCTAGCATAATTGCAATCAATCTGAAATATATTTTCTTCTTTTGTTTATCCATTGTGCGTCACAGGGTAGTGGTTTTAGCATGAAAAAAAAACAAATAAACAATATAAAGAAGAGTCAGTACTTGCTAGCATTTTACCTTGGTGGCACCAAAGATTAGATGATGTCACTTCTGCCTTGTGCGGCCATTAAAAGCAACTGTACATTATTTATTGATAAAATTTTGTGGATATTGTAGGTGGATATGTGGATATTTGTGGATATAAGAAGGACATGTGAAATTGGCTATTTACAAAATATTTAAAATATCATTCTTTTTTTTCTGAAGAATAGTATTTTATCATATATCTTTTTAATATGGATACTTGAATTCTCAGTTTAAAGCTTCTGAAACAACATTTAAGACACTTGTGTGCCTTATGGATCTTCATGCATCAAACACTGCGTATCTTCCAGCTGTCAGGATGGTCTTCTGTCATTGGAATGTTGAAAATGTGTCCGTGTATATTTTTACAGAGCTTGAGGACGGCTTCACTATGCTTACAGCTATAAGACCTTCACACACAAACACTCTCTTGAGTTGCATTGTAGATTTTTCAAATAAACAGCGAAATAATGGTCCTGAGGTTTCTCCCTTTGCACATATTTGGTGCATTTGAAACTCACTAATTTACAAAATGCATACTTTGAAACAAAATATGCTCTAAACACACAAAAAAGCATCTGATATGAATAAACAAATGATCGACATAGCAGTACAACACGTTGTATTTGTTGTATCATTCATGAGATATGCATTTTGTATGTATTATATAAGTGAGTATTGCATTTATTGTTGTGCACTTTAGTTTATTAAAATTAACTCACCCTTATTGCAATTTAAACCTGTATGACATTTTGTTTCTACAGGAAAACACAAAAGAAGATAATTTGAAGAATGTTGGTAACGGCACACATTAACTCACAATGGTGCCAGTGCTTTTTGGTTATCAACGTTCTTCAAAATATGTTTTTTGGTCATTCATGTTAGAAGGATTTAAATAACAAGAGGGTTAGTATGGTTTTATTTTTGGGTGATCTCTCACTTTGAGGTGCACATATAAATTAGTTAAGTTTATTATTATTAAGAAAGGTTTACTATAGATTTTTTATTTGATGTTTATTTCCAATTTTATTGTATCACATTCATTTAGTGGTGTCTGTGCTCAACGGTCAGTCTGTGAGCGGTTACAGGATGTGAGGCCTTCTCTGGGTCAGCTGTGCATTAAATGAAACACATGCTCACCATAAACACCACCTGTGTGCACATAGCATCGATAATGTCAAAGCTGTTACCATCCAGAACATAACCATAGATCTGTCTTCATGCCTGAATGTGATTGGTCGATGGAATGAGCTCAGAGAAGCTCTTAGACTGATTGTGAAAGACTGATGATTTTGCAGTAGTCATTTGCATGGATTCCAAAACATTATACTGACACCTAGTGGCTAATTACACAAATGTTTCCGCAAGGTTTCTTGTTTGACTGCAACACTGTATGATGTCATCAGTGAGTCCATTACATAGTAGAAAACACAGTTCTGATTTTCTATGGTTTGTGTTTGTGTAGGTAAAGACGATGTAAGGATGCAGCTGGACTCTGCTCTTCAAGACGTCAACACACGCTATGCTGTCCTGGAGGAGACAGAGAAGAGAGCCGTGTATCGAGCACTTATCGAGGAAAGAGGACGTTTCTGCTCATTCGTCACAATGCTCAAACCTGTCCTGGTGAGACCGGTATAAAATCAGTTTTGGATGATCTGAGTGGATTTTGTTAAAGATGTTAAAGGTCATACATCCTGATGCTCAGTCACAAGGTGATCTGAGATGGATGTTATGTTATGTTCCGTTTATAGGTTTAGCGCGGTTTAATTCATGTTTAGTTTAAAATAAATCTCTTCATTACATACATAACATCTTGGTGGTGCTTTTGTTATGCATAATATTGTCTCGCATCATATCAGGATGAGGAGATAAGCATGCTGGGAGAGGTCACTCACTTACAGACGATTCTAGAAGATCTTGGCAACCTGACAACCAATCCAAACACACTGCCTCCTGCAAGTGAACAGGTAAAATATGTCTGCGACATTTAGTAACACTCTCTCGGTTCTGCCACATTCAGTCTTGTTATCCTAGATGTCCTGTCTTACTTTCCTTTTGAAGTCATGGCTCACTCTCCCTGTTCTTATGTCTGACTTTTTGTGATGTCCTGTCTCACTCTTTGCCTTGTTACTTACTTTGTGTCATCTGGTTGTTTACCCAGTCTCATTATTTGTGGCTTTATGTCATGTTTCTTTGGATGACCTGTCTTGCTCTCCCGGAAGTTCTGATCCTGCTGTTTTGGCTGGGTTTCTGTCCCAATCTTTCTTACATCCTGTCTCACTGTCTGTTTTACTCCCTCTATTCAGGTTATTCTTGACCTTAAAAGCTCTGACTACAGCTACACTTATCAGACTCCACCTGCTTCTCCTAGCAACACATTATCACGCAAGAGCAGCATCAGCAGGTAAATTTAGTAAAACAGGTTGAATGTTATTTGTGTGTGATGAAGATTTCAGAATCTGTGTATGAGACACATTATCTTTTTCTTCAGTACCTACACGTCTGTACGTCATGTCCCATCTTTGGATTCCATATCCAGTGCAGTCGATGGGCTACACCTGCGACCACTAGACACAACAAAGGTATCATACCTTTCTTTTTTTACCCAGCTCCAATCAAAAGCTACTAAAACCCATAAAGCATCACTTACCTCCACAAACGTCAAATGCTTAAAATAATAAGACCGTTTCACACTGCCTTATCAAAATGTCTTAGAAATTGAAAGCCAGTGAAATCGAAATGTTTGAATGTCCACCAAGCTGATTGTTGAGAATTTGTCAGGGCTTGGATATGACACCATCTAATGCGGTTTCTCTTGTTGCACTCCTCCCTGCTCCTCATTTCCACCTCTCAGCGCTCACGCAGTCCTCTCCTCCTGCCGGGAGGAGAGGAGGGCGCTCGCTCACACAGCAGTTCTCCCACAATCCTCCGCACCGCCCGCCGCGGGCCTCACCCACGCCACAGGAGCACTGTGAGCATTGACTCGTTGTCGTGCTGTGTAACAGTGAATGAACTGTCAATAACTGCATCATCATTGCATGTACTGTTGTACACTTACCTTGAATGGGTATTTGTCAGTGTTTGTTTGTGAAGAATGTGATTTTGGGCTCAGAGCTCCCTCTGCAGCCCATATATGCAATTGCACACTTTAACATTCTTAAGTGGATTATTTATGGATGTTCCATCATTCATGTATTTTTTACTTGCCATCTGAATGCAAGAATTGCGTTCCATATGAAGAATTATGTGCCATTATGAGTGAAGTCCACAAATTAAATGAACGTACATAAAAAACATATTTGCATAGCTGTGGTAGTTTATTGCTACAGTACTGTGTAAAAGTGTTAAAGCATTAAAGCGAAAAAGATCTGGCGTGTCAGCATTTGTATAATTAGCTGTAGTGTGTCATAGAAAACTTTAGTGGACATTTTTAAACTTATATTTTGTTATTATTTGTAATAATCCTGTAAGAATTTTATCATGCACTACTGTTACTTCTGACAGTAATGTAGATTTTCAGGTAGGTGTTTCTCGAAGACATTAACACGGGTCTTCTGGATGTTTTATTCTTTTTTATCATGTGATAATAGATGAAACAGATGATAACATCCCTGTATGGAGCAATAGCTATTATCACACATGTTGTTCAAACAAAAATGTCACAGAATTTTTACAAATAATGTTTAAATTAATGTTTAAAGATGTATACTCATATTTTCTAATGACGCACCACTCCAAATGATAAAAAGAACTACTTTAAAAACATTTATTTGGGAGAAATTGCACATTAATCCATATACATATTTTCTTATTTTTTGTGTCTGTTTCTACAACAATTAACTGTCTCATTGCAAATGATCTATAACATAAATGTCACATCACATGTCACATTCGTGTTAACACCAAATCACATTTAACTATTATAACCTGCATGGCTGCATTTAAACTGACCTAAACTGAATTTATCTGAAAAATATTGCGTCTACATGATCATTTGTTTTGTTGAAACAAAAAAAAGTACAACTGTAACTCTGTCCTTCTTGTAGGATCAAAGTGGCATTAACAGCCAACCTTGGCCCGGTCAAAACGCCCTGGGCACAGAGAACGGGACATCCATGCCCCCACCACACAAAATGTACAGTGGTCATGAGGAAAGGTCCAGGACACTTTCCACCTCTGGCAAGGTATGCGTTTTTGGAATTGATGAAGTAACATATGTTGTAAGTATAACATTTATACAATTAAACAATAATAGCAAACATACACTTAATATGGTGTATTAGACTATTTTAAAAGCAGAGTATGACTAGGGTAGTATGATTTAAATTTTGGTGTTGTATTGAAATTATATAGTTGCTGCATTAATATAATTGGGATGAGGATTGAAATATGTCTCGTTCAGATGATTTGAATAAAGTCTGTAAAGATGCTATTTTCTGTAATACTACTAAAACAAAAAACAACAAAAAACATTACCCACATTACCAAATTATAAGGGGGAGCACACTAAAATATATATTAAGCTGGCTATTCATGTGATACATGAAGTGCAAAATTGAACCTTTTGGTTGACAAAATTGTTGCATATATCATTTTGAAAAGATGATGCTAACTTTGATTGGCTGTCATGCCTTTACATAGCCACCGACTTCCAGAGATCAGCTGACTCTTGGACTTGGAGGCGGTCTTAACTCAGAAGCACCTCGGACCAGTCGAGATTCCCTGCATTGCTCAAGTGGATACAGCACGCAGACAACTACACCGTCCTGTTCTGAAGACACTATACCATCACAACATGGTCAGTATGCAACTAATACACACACATATGCATCAGCTGTTCCTTAAAGCATAGTCTTCTAATTATTCTTTATTTTATTCTAATATACTTTATTCTTTATTCTATTTTAATTAGTCTTTACTACACCATGTACATTTCAACCCACATGCAGACATTCTGTCTATTTTGAATCTTTATTAATCTCAGTGAATTGTTCTTTACTTAATGTTTATATCATTGATGCCTTGTAGATTTGATGCTGCGTGCCTTTTTGGCGTGAAAGTCTGATCTCAGACAAATCCGATATGATTTTCGCCAGTGCGTGTTTTTGGCCCTTTTACATTTGTGTTAAATGTACTTTATTGTTCTTTTACAGCGATAAAGAAAGAACCACCTCTTTATGGTAGGTTTCTGAATGTCATTAAACAAACTGACTTGATTTCTCTCATTGTGTTCAAATGCATATAATAGACAGCATTAAATGTCACTTTTAAAGAGGAATCCATGGCACGTTTCAGATTTATGTCCGTTTAAGGATTTCAGTTATCCATATATAATCCATACATGACAAAACAAAGCTTACAGTATGTGCAAGTCATTGTTGTCCAGTTTCTGTGGGAGTACAATTGTTGTGTTCACAGCTTTTTCTTTGTCATTTTTGTCAAGTTTACTTTATTTTTCACAATTTAATGTCACAATGTTGTCATAATTTATTTATTTTAAATCAATTTTTTGATTGAAAATGAATTTAATTAATTCTTTCATTTGTCTTTTTCTCAGATTATGACTATATCTCCCTTCATGGTGGAGAGGACGGGCGCAGTCAGTCCGAATTTGATAAATCATCAACAATTCCTCGCAACAGCGACCTGAGTCTCAATTACCGCAAAATGTTCCAAAGCAAGAGACCGGCGTCCACTGTTAGCTTGCTGATGGATCCAGAGCCTCTAGGGCCTCACACGGCCACCATTCGCCGTAAACCCTCCAGCAAGCCCAACATACGTCGTGGAACTATCAGTGGAGGTGTTCCCATACCAATCTCAACGCCACAGGTATTTCAAGACTACAATAATCTAGAAACTTCTATGGACAGAAACATGTGGTCTAGAAGCAAACTCTAAGTCTAACTAAATAAAAAATAAGCTAGGCAAGAGTAAAAACAATTGTCTATTAGAATGTCTGCCACATTCTATATACAATTGACACTTGTTTTGTTTTGGTGTTGCATATAGTATTAAGTTTCTTTTAACCACATAAAGGTTTTTATTTTTACTCTCAGGTCCCACTTAAGGCGTCTGTTTCCACTGCTGGTCTGAGCGGCAGCGAGGAAGCCATGTGCCCACCTGGCGTGATTCAGACTAACAGGCTACCTGGATCAGATCTGGCTCACACCAAACATAATCTTTGTACATCCACTCAAAGCCTGAGCGCCATGCCACCCCCATACTATTCCATGTTCCCTGGACAGCCACCGGTGGGCGGCGCCGAGCAGCTGTATCAAATGAGCAAACAACAGCAGTATGCAATGCATCAACAGCAGCAAAGGCAGTATCAACAACAGTGCCAGCAACACCAACAAAATAACCAACAGCAACAACAATACAATCAACAGCAACCACCAAACAATCAACAACAGCCCCAAAATATTCAACAAAACCATCAGCTGCAGCTACAACAGCAAAACAATCAACAACAACAACAACAGTACAGACAACAACAACTACATCAACAATATCAGCAACAACAATCCCTGCAGCAAAACAGTCAACAGCAGCAAAACACACAACACAATCAACAACAGCAATACAGTCAGCAACCACAACAGTACAATCAACAGCAGCAAAAGAGTCAACAACCACAACAACAGCAACAATACAGTCAACCACCACCACAACAACAACAATACAGTCAACCACCACAACAACAGCAATACAGTCAACCACCACCACAACAACAACAGCAGCAATACACTCAACCACCACAACAACAACAATACAGTCAACCCCCACAACAACAACAATACAGTCAACCACCACAACAGCAGCAATACACTCAACAACCACAACAGCAGCAATACACTCAACAACCACAACAACAGCAATACAGTCAACAACCACAAAATTACAATCAACAACAGCAATACAGCCAACCACAACATCATCCACAACCTGGACGTCAAAAAGACCTCCAGCAGATATTCAAACAACAGAAGCATCAAACGCATCCTTGTCAACAACAGAATCAACAGCAGCCACTGAATGCTACCGTTCACAATTCCAGCGTGCCAACCGAATCTGGCCAGCCCACTCCGAGCCAGCCCGCCGTGAACCGTTCCTACAGCGTTCCTGATCCGGGTAGCGGAGGTGACATGCTGAGCATGATCCGCAGGGGAGTCAAACTACGTCGGACACTTACCAACGATCGTTCTGCTCCGTTCATAACACCCAACCATCTCAACTGAACTATTGACTTTGTCTTTTCGCCATTCTTTAAAAAAAATTGTATCAGTGGATTTTTTACAGCTTTTCGACTTTCTTTGAGCTTTTTTATTGTTGATATTTGCGCATACTTTCATTAAGTGGAGACTGTTCTTTTATGAATGAATCTACTAGACATTTTAGTTTGGATTTATCTACACTGTGCTTGAAGAACAAACTTTGGAAGAAATCGTAGTGTCCGTACGAATGTTGCCTCAATATGTTAAAGTTACTTCTGCAGGCTGTGTGCTCCAAAAATATAAAACTGATATATAGATACAGATATATATGTATTTAGATTTACAGATTGATCGTTCGAGTTTAAGGTATATTAAATTTATTTGTCTATGTCGTGTTTGCGGATGAGAAAGCACTCGGCCGTCTGGTTAGAGATCAAAACCTCTGTGTATATATTAGCAAATTGAGAGAGTTGTATTATTCTTGTTTTTGTTTGTTTTGGAAATTAGATGAAGCTGCGCTATGCGTCTATTTTTGTACAGTTTAAAGTAAAGAAAAACTGCACCACTGCCTTTAATCCGCCCAAGTACTGGACATGCGTTAAGGTTGCTTTTAAACCAGACCCATCAAAGGAAAGCAGGGAGGATATAAGAACTGGGCGGATGGATTAAGGACTGGAAAAGTGCGTCATATTTGTGTTGCATATAACTGTGAGAGCTTACGAGGCATCACTGTGGTTATTTATTCAACCTGTTTGATTGCGAATCTTTTGAAATGGTTTGTTTACCAAAGCGTTGATGCTGTTAACCTGTAGATGCGTACAACGCTGCTGTCATTAAGGTATTTGGTATAAAGACTCGAATGTTAACATTTTGACCTGATTTGACTTATTTTTGAACTCGAGGATTTAAAAAATTGCATAACACTGTTTATAGGTATTTACCATTTTTACCTAAAACTATAAGTGTACCCACATAGTTCTCTTAATTTGTCAGAAACCAGAATGACAAACCAACGTTATCCACACCTGGGAAAGGTTTCAACAATGAAGAAAACATGTCATGAATGTGCAAACCGAAGAATCAGTCCTCTGTATTTTTTTAAATCAGTGTGTTTTCTGTTTTTCATCACGCTTAATTCTTTTTATTTGCTTTTACACAAACATTATTAGAATAAATTAGAATTTAGAATTTCTATAGTGGATTACCCACAGTTCTCTTGGTTTATGATGATGCACCGGTGGTCGTTGTACTTTAGCCACTGCCTTTTCTCCCCAGGAAGCCGACGCTGGACGTTGACTTGAATTGCATCACGTTTGAACATTTTTAATACCAGGTTTCTTGCATCGAGCATCATTGTACTCTCGACATTTTGACCTCTGTATGATGCTGTATGTAAATAAACCTGATATTCAGAAATGAACCTAAAAGTTTACTGTGTGTGTGTTTTGTTTTGGGGCATCACCCCTCGGAAGCCAGCTGACCTCTTTGATGTCTTTTATCGTTTATATCCGTCTCACATGCTGGCAGGTGTGCTTTGTATTTGTTTAGACTTCTTGAAGGGCCTCATTTCTGTCTATAAAAACTGCATAAGTTGACCTTACTCTCTTACAACCCATTTCTCGCTCTTTTATTTGCTTTTCATCTCATTCTGTATCTAAGGTTACCTCACACCTGTCCGCCCTATGGATAGGATTTCTCGCCCACATTCGTCTGTATGCTCAATTGTCTTCTTTCTCCCTACAGTGATTTACAGAAGTTGACTCCCGACAAAATGTTCTGAAGGTCTTGTTCTGAAGGATTAGCTTGCAGCTGTTCTCTGCCCCCCCCCCTCTCTCTTGTTGTTAAAGAATATGATTTTGCTAAATATTATGATTAACATTACTTACTTATTATAATGCTATGTGGTAATGCCAAACTGTTTGTTGTGATTTTTTCAGACCACTGAGTGTTGCCAGATTATACTGTTCTTGGATCAGTAGGTGTAAAGGAGGGAATAAAGCCATTGCATGTTTTAAAATGGACAGAAGTTTAAGAAAATGAATAATGACTTGAAAAAAATGAAACTTTTGTCACCATTATTCCCCCCTATTGACAAGATTTGAATGACGTCCTCTTTTTCTGCAGAACATGAAACATATTTTGCAGAAAATCTCTCCTTTTTAAGTGAACTATTACTTCGCAGGCCGGTCGATGCATAGCCTTTAATTTCTTTTTATTTTTTTTTAGTTGAAAGGATTCTTTTAACAGTTTATTTTCTTAACACAATGCTCATTGAGGGTTTTAATACAATTCAATTGGAGTTATCAAGATTGTGAAGGTGACAGATTTGTGAGTGATTGACCCCAAGTGTGTATCAGGAGAGTTGATCTCTGTTAATACATCACGTTCCAGTGACTCTCATGTCTGTAGTCAAAGCTTTATCCTCCAAAGCAATGGAATGTGTTTTTAAATCCAGGTCTGGTTCGATTTTATACTCGTTAATTTATGATTAACTATAATGCACACATTTTATTTTTACATTTGTGTCCAAAATGTATCTGCCTTATCTAACATTTACGAATATTTAACGTTTATAACTAATACACTATGGTGCCAGAAGTATTCGCTCATCTGCATTGACTCACATCCTATTCCTAATCCATAGGGTTCAATAAGATGTCTGTCCAACCTTTATAACAGCTTCGTCTCTTCTGGGAAGGCTGTCCACAAGGTTTAGGAGTGTTTATGGGAATTTCTGACCAATCTTCCAGAAGCACATTTGTGAGGTCACTGATGTTGGACGAGAAGGCCTGGTTCTCAGCTCCGTTCGAATTCATCCCAGAGGTGTTCTATGGGGTTGAGGAGCAGGCCAGTCCAGTTCATCCACACCAGACTCTGTCATCATGTCTTTATGGACCTTACTTTATGCACTGATGTCATGTTGGAAGAGGAAGGGTTCAGATCCAAACTGTTCCCATAAAGTTAGGATCATGGAATTGTCCAAAATGTCTCGAAGCATTCCGACTGATTGAAACACCTTCTTTTCATTATAAAGATGGATGAGCGAATACTTTAATTTGAGGATTTTTGTACAAACTTTTGAACAAAATTCATCAAACATTCATAACCGTTCAAATAGAATACAACAAGTACTTACATTTACATTTAGTCATTTAGCAGACGCTTTTATCCAAAGCGACTTACAATAGTCGAGGAGACAATGAAGCGGTAAATAGCCGATACAACAATAGGTGAACAAGTGCTACAACAATGCTACCAAGTTACACAGAGAGCGAAGTTACAAAAGTTTTTTTTATTTATTTATTTATTTTTTGATAGAGTGATTAGGTTAGAAAAGTAGTGAGTTAGGTGTAGCCAGAAAAATACTTAAAATAGTAATATTTATTATAATAATTTATGATAAGGTTTAGCTTGCATCTCAAAACTGACCAACTCAATTGTATAATATAAAAGAATATGAATGTCTAGTATTAGTGTTGAAACTTTCTTTTACTTCATTGTTTCGTATATCTGATGACTCATCCTTTATAAAACATCACATGTTGCCCTCTCAGATGTAATACAGAGCTGTCTCACAGTGACTAAGGCTTTTATATATTATGTATGTTCATCTGGTGACGTCATCAGCTCTGAATGTCACTCGGTCAGTGTTGCTGTGTGGTCGAGACCTCTGTGTTTATCCAAAGAAAGATACTTTATCATTTTAATTTGCATTTTGAATTTTTGTTGAATATTTTATACTGATAATTTAAATAATGAAGCATTCATTATTAATCTATTGATATTGATGCAAATGTACTAACTTAAATCCCTGTTTTACAGTGTTTCTTAAAGAATTAAAATACTGTTATTCTTCATAGCACTAATAGAAAAGCAATCAAAACTGTCCAATTGTGTTCTGTCTTTAAAATATTTAAATAATGTAAAGGTCATGCTTTTCTTTTATTGTAACTTTGATTTGTTTTTTGTTTATTTATTTTAGTTTCCTTGACTTTAAAATATTTAAATAAGTAAAGGTCATGCTTTTCTTTGATAAGTAGTAACTTTTATTTATTTATTTTTTATTTCTTTTAGTTTCCCTGACTTTAAAATATTTAAATAAGTAAAGGTCATGCTTTTCTTTGATTGTAACTTTTAATTATTTTTTTTAATTTCTTTTAGTTTCCCTGACTTTAAAATATTTAAATAAGTAAAGGTCATGCTTTTCTTTGATTGTAACTTTTAATTATTTTTTTTAATTTCTTTTAGTTTCCCTGACTTTAAAATATTTAAATAAGTAAAGGTCATGCTTTTCTTTGATAAGTAGCAAATTTTATTTATTTTTTTTTTATTTCTTTTAGTTTCCCTGACTTTAAAATATTTAAATAAGTAAAGGTCATGCTTTTCTTTGATTGTAACTTTTAATTATTTTTTTTAATTTCTTTTAGTTTCCCTGACTTTAAAATATTTAAATAAGTAAAGGTCATGCTTTTCTTTGATTGTAACTTTTAATTATTTTTTTTAATTTCTTTTAGTTTCCCCGACTTTATAATATTTGTTGTATATGTTTATGTTTGTTGTTTAAAGCACTATTAATATATATATATATATATTAAAAAAAAAAGTGTTGCTGTGTGATTGCACCATTGCCGATTCACCTCGACCGACGCGAGAGGGCGCCGGAAACCGCCGAAGACTCCCGAACCCTCCCGAGCTCTCGTCACTTCTGGGAACGTTGGCCTCTTTTCCTGCTTAAAATAGAATCTGGGATCAAGATTCCCGCGGGATTGTGAGGATTGTGCGCTGGCTCAAGGCTTGAATCCAACTCAAGAGTGGTCATGTGCAAACTATTCCCACTATTCGACATTTCCTGTCAGCTGTTGTGTGGAAATGTTCATTTACTGCTGATATGAGGAGATCACTTCCGGCTGTCTGAAGTATGTTTGGATGAGGTTTCCCTTAAGTTAGGAAAACTTTTAAAAGTTGAAAAAAATGTTTGTTTATTATTATTGAATAATTTGGGATTAATATAAAGGTTTTTAAGTCACCTCAGGGTTGTATTACAGAACGTTGAGAGAAATGTAAACAAATAAAAGTAAACAATAATTTTTTATGTAAATGTTTGATGTGAAATTAATAATTTTAAGTTTAAAATGTGTGTACATGTGTTTAAAAAAATTAAAGTAAGTAAATATGATTTACTCAAATATTTCTATTATATTAATTCTAAAATATGATTAAAATAGCATTTAAATATTACACATTTTAGATAAATAACTATTTAATTAATTATTCTTATCATTTCAACTGGAAATATTTAATTATGTAAAGTTTATCTTTTAAAATGTACTAAGCCTAGTGAAATATTTGTACATTTATTTTTTTTAAAACAACATATTTTTACTATACAGTGTTCCCAAAAATAAAGGTAAATTATTTTATATTATTAACAAAAATAGTTTGTATTTCTGCAAAGCTTTATTTTGTAATACATTGACAGATTAAACTGAAAACAACTACAAGTGATTATTTTTCCCTCTGTGTTGTTTCCCCACTGTTGATTCTTCCCTATATAATCCTGTTTTCTTTTCCCATTTGGGATGACTTGGAGGTGAGCTTCACAGCTTCTTAATGTTTGTGTGTTTACAAAAGAGTGTGACTCAGTCCACTTTCATCCTATTCCGGTGCATTAAGGCCTGAGTCACCTCCAGACCGCTCGATCACAGTTTCCCTAACCACAACACACACACACACACACACACACACAGCGCTGAACTTGACCTTTACTACAGTTATCCTCTCGGCTTATCTTTTATGTATGTTTATATGTTTTACCTTACATCGAAAACATCTGCCTTACTTCCCTTGGGATCTCCCTGTAACGTAAACCGACAGCTTTGTCAATGTTTGTGACCTTGCCGGTGTTATTTACTTCGGTGTCAATCTCCGACACGTTTAATTCAGTCTTGAATACAACCCTGAATCCAAAAATAACCACAATGTAGATTTTATATATTACATCATTCATATTATGGAGTGGATAACTCCTTTAAAGTTTCCAGTCTTACTCTTTAAATGAACAACAATATGAAGAATCTATTATTATTGCTTTTTTGCGTATTACTATTTAGTTAAGTCTAAATATTGTTCAAATTAATTAAAATTTCCCTTTTGTGTTTTACAGAACCGAGTCACATGCAACGCCATGAGGGTGAGTACATGATGACAAAATGAACATTCTTGGCTGCGTTGTCACTTTAAGCTCTGCCAAAGCTGTAGCTGAGCGTTCATGGCACATCTTTCTCAGTACCCCCGGGACAGTGTGAATAAACTTGTGTCTGGTTGTGTCTTCAGTAGTTGTGCCAGTATCTGTGATCGGTCACGGCTGATGACTGTGACTCTCAGTGTGATGTTGCTCTGATCCCGAAAGCTGAATCATGCCAGGGTCTGTGTGTCTTATAACACTGAAACACCCTTCTATAACTCATGAGAAACAAACAGTTGACTCCTCATTCCCAGAATTCACAGCACATTGTATTGTGTATTGTGCCAGCTCCCAACATTCTTCAAAATATCTTCTTTTGTGTTTTGCGTTCATACATGTCATACATTAGAGGGTGAGTATATGACAACACACTTTTTCAATGTGGGTAAACCTGGATGAGGGCCTTTCTCCTGCAGAACACAAAATAAGATATTTTGAAGAGTGTGTGTGTGTGTGTGTGTGTGTGTGTGTGTGTGTGTGTGTGTGTGTGTGTGTGTGGTCGTTTAGGCTGATTTTGCCACATGCACATGTTATAAATATTTGATATTAGGATATTAATAGTTTGATGTCACTTGAATCATTATTGATTGTTATTGCTGTACTTTTTTATGTTCATCTCATATCTCACATCTGCTTTTACATACAAAATTCTTTCTAGATTCCTTCAGCTCCATTGGCATTGTTTAGACACCCGGAGACAGGAAATCATTTTTTTACAACCTCAACGGTTAGATAAAGTTTTTCGCGCTGTTTTTCTGTTTGCCAACACATTCAGCGCTGTGCTGTGTCATTAATCCTTTTATACCAACTGTACGATAAATGTGTTAATATGTAGCCATAGTTATGTTTGATGTGTGAATCAGTTAAGTCTTTGAGGCATTGTGAACACGCCGGGTCGTATGACAAACAGCTTTTGGACTTCATCCCAGTGTGATGAAAAAGGCGGTTTGTCAATAGAGCGTTTTATTGCACCCTTCCGAAAACTGCGATAACGATTCCTTAGGTTGCGATAACATTTGATAGAGCGATGAATTTCGAAATGTTTTATCCTTGTGATACAATGTAACCATAAATTATGTTGAATGAATGAGTATTGCAAATACAGCTTACATAACTACATTGCAAAATATCTGGACTAATGGATTTCTTTTTTTAAAATAAACATAAAAGTTCCTGTTTTCTGTTCACCCTCCCTCTGGTGAAATGAGATCTGCCGCTCTGCCTGGTACAAAGAATATCAAAGTGCACAAAAGCATGTTTTCGAGGGACTTTTCCCGCCAACTTGCAGCTGCCCCTTGTATCCAGTGTCCACCGTTACCACGGTAACCCGATTCTATTGCCACTTTGAACCACGTGAAAGGGGATGCCGATGTGTTGATTTGTGATGCCACACACACTGGTGGTGTGCTAGATGAGAGATTTGTGCCACACACCTATTGTGCTTGTGTGTGTGTGTGTGTGTGTGTGTGTGTGTGTGTGTGTGTGTGTGTGTGTGTGTGTGTGTGTGTGTGTGTGTGTGTGTGTGTGTGTGTGTGTGTGTGTGTGTGTGTGTGTGTGTGTGTGTGTGTGTGTGTGTGTGCCATGCTGAGGTAATGAAGTTTGGCATATCCCCAGCATCTCTCACTTCCTCAGTGAGCTTCTTGAGTTTCTCGTCCCCTCTCTGACTTCAAAGAGCTTCTTCACAATGGGTTGTGGAATGGAAAGGTTCTTGATTGGATGCTTGTACTATGTGAATATACTGTAAGATAATAGCAGTGTGTCCATGTCGCCATGGCTCCAGTTAACCACTAGATGCCTCTGTAATGTTAGACACATGTTAGAAATGACATACCTGCTTGAATCTCTTTCTGTGTTGAGTCAAGTGTAGATAATAAATGTAAAATATAATTTGTCTGTCTTTATTTCTGCTTGCTTTGTTTGTTTCTTTGCATTCTCATATCTGTCTGTCTGTCTGTCTGTTTGTCTTTCTGTGTTTCTCTCTTTCTGTGGGTCTGTCTGTGTATCTCTCTCTGTCTGTCTGTCTGTGTATTCTCTCTGTCTGTATGTCTGTCTGTCTGTTTATTTCTCTCTGTCTGTCTATCTGTGTATCTTTCTCTCCGTCTGTCTGTCTCTCTGTGTATCTCTCTCTGTCTGTCTGTCTGTCTGTGTATCTATCCATCTCTGTGTTTCAGTCTGTTTATCTCACTGTCTGTCGGCCTGTGTATCTCTAAGTCGGTCTGTCTGTCTGTCTGTGTATCTTTCTGTCTGTCTGTGTATCTCTCTGTCTGTCTGCCTGTGCATCTCTCTCTGTCTATCTGTCTGTATATCTCTTTGTATATATGTCTGTCTGTCTGTCTGTCTGTGTATCTCTTTGTCTGTCAGTCTCTGTGTATCTGTCTGTAATTGTGTGTCTACCTCTCTGTCTGTCTGTGTGTCTGTCTGTGTCTTTCTGTCTGTCTGTGGATCTCTCTGTCTGTCTGTTTGTCTGTCTGTGTAACTCTATCATTGTCTTTGTATCCAAATGTCTGTCTGTCAGTGGATCTCTCTGTCTGTCTGTGGATCTGTCTGTCTGTCAGTCTGTGTTTATTGATTCATATCCATTTTCTTCCTGCCTTGACATCTATCAGTAAATTAATTCAACTCTGTATCTATCTTCCTGCTTGCCTGTCTTGTTTGTCTGTCTGTTTTGAATTTCGTCCGACTATCTATCCGTCTATTCGTCTGTCTGTCTGTCCATCCATTAATCTGTAAATTAATTTTCTTTCTGAAAATCCATCTTCCATCCATCCCGTCTTCGTTTTCTCTAAATTTTTCTATTGGTCTATATGTCTGTCTTTCCATTTATTCATCTGTCCATTTATTCACCAGTATGTATCCATCTGTCTTTCTTTAAATCCATCTATCTGTCTGTCTGTATATCTGTTCATCTATTCATCTTTCGATTCATTTATCCATTTGTCTGTCCATCCGTCTGTCTTTCTGCCATTATGTTCTTTATCCTTCAGATCTATATAGATTTTTTGTTTATTTATCTGTTTGTCTTTATATCTATCTTTTATCTATTTGTCCATCTCTATATCTTCCTTCTTGCCTGTGTTTCCTTCTGTCTATCCATCCATCCATCTATCCATCCATCTATATTTCAGTCGGTTCTCTGTGTGTCGGCCTATCTATCCATCCTTTCATCTGTCTGTCTCTCTAAACAAATCTGCAAACGGGTTATTATATTTGCCCTAAACGGTAGCTTCAGTAAACCATATGTTTATGCTACGAGAGAGGGGAAGTGGTCTCATTCGAAGATCTTTCTAGAGCAAGCATGTGTGTGAGACAGAGAGAGAGAGCAACGCCGTATAGAGCGCAGCCCCTCCTTTATAGTACAACGGACTCATTGACCTTTTGTTCTCTCTCACTCTGCTGCAGGAGATGGTAAAGCGCGCGAAACGTTGGCCAATGGCAACGCAGAACGGCAGCTGGCAGAGGATTCTACAATGGCGTACAGTTCTGACAAAGGGAGGGACTGTTCCGGCACTATGCAAGCACGTTGGCGCTCTTCCAAACGCATTCCTTACAGAAAGACTCCTTCAGTGAGACCCTGCCTGGAGAGAGTCTGGAAAATGAGAAATGCAGGCTTCAATGTGGAAGCGTGCTGCATTGTACTGAGTTGGATATTTCAACAGCAGTTAACCGCATATCCGGTCAGACGTTTCTAGGTCTTTGGAAGGTTATCTTTGCTGTCTATGATGCATTTAATAAATTGTGACATGAGTTGCAATTTAAAAAACATTAATGAAGGAAAGACTTGATTTTTTGGGTAATTTGTTCAAATCTGTGAAATACAATAGCAAAACACATAACGAACTGCCCAAAGCACAGGATTCCAAGTTTAAAATGAGGATGAGAAACGGGCGGTGCTGCTTTTAGCTGGAGCCCGGCTGTGGGCCTCTCGCTATGCAGTAAATCTGGTCCTGGAAAGCTATGAATGGAGTTTCAGCCTTTGCCTCTATCTACAAAGCCAATCGGCTTCAGCAAACACGAGCACGCTGCAGAACCGTTAGCACTGTCAACAGTCAACGTGTCGCATTTTCACGGAAGAACTCAAACAGCCTTCATGTTTCCTGAGAAAAGCCCCCATCCCCATCCCCACCTCCCCCTTCTCACATTACTTCTGCATGTCGAAAGCTGTTCTTACACTCACATCCCATCGTCCTGTTCCTAATCCCGCCCATTCATAACTGACAGGTCCTCCCATGCTCTCACCACGCTCTCACCGCGTGCCATGCATGTGTTACTCCCAGGTGTAGCTTAACATTTGCCTTAAGGACTATGGCAACCAGGACCTCCTTTTCCCTTAAATGACGTCACTGCAGGTCTTTAACACATTTAAAAAAAGGAAAAGAGTATAGGTTTTACTAACCCTTTCTCTCCCGTGTGTTCGCCTTACTCGGTTTCAGTTCTCTTTGTCTTGTAATGTGACATTCGATCGTCTCTACAGTTGTCATCAAGTCCTTTGGTGATGTGGAAATGGTAGTTATGTTAAAGCAGAAGAACAAAACATTCGACAGATATCCATTGTCTTTTGCTTTATGTGATTATAGGGTCTACATTCAAATTTTTGTGTTTAAAAAAGTTGCCAGGCCACATAGCAAAGATGGTTGATTCAATGTTGACTTTGATTCACAGTGATGGCATAGAAAAAGCTTTTTCTTCCACAAAGAATGACTCAAATGTTCTTTGAACAACCATCTCTTTCTTTATTTTTAATATGTGAAGTAACTTTTTCACAATGAATAAAATTTTGATCAACATTTATGCTTTTATACCATTTACTTTATTACATTTACTCCAAAAATATTCGTAAATTTTAGAGAAAGTAACTGTTGGATTTTTGCAGAGCTTTTTTATATTTTCTTTTGAATGAACCTATTCAAAGTTTTTATTAAGTTATTATAACTGTTGATTTTTGTGAAATAGTTCTTACATTTACTTTTATATAAATAATGAAGTCTTTTATATAAAAAATATAAAAAAATGTACAGATTTGTCTGGAACACACTGTACCTTTAAACTTGTAAATATCTTGAAATCATCTGGAATTACATACAGAAGTATGTGTTTACCACATGTGTTCCTAATATTTCCACTGGCTTTTAAACTACCATCCCCAGTTGGACCTGAGCAGTTATTTACTCGAGGGGCCAATGAACTATGCACAGTGTGTGTCCGCATAACACGTTTATGTATGAGTATGTGCTTGTCATGTGCATGCGCACGGTCATTTAAATCCTGGCTTGGCGGGTCGTGATGGAACATGGAGAAAATCCTCAGACGTCCTCAGAGACCACAGTGTATAAAATCACTAGGGAGATGAAGGACACTGTGTGGTCTGTAATTCAGCAAACACACAGTCACAGTCCTAGACTCACTGTAAGCATGGAAAAGCTGTCTCTTTGCATGCTGTGTTGTCGTCCTACACAAACACGCTCGCCACACACGTGCACGCTTATGCACAGGAATTTAAAGCAAAGGTAGTGAAAACTTTATGGGTGGTTGAGAGGCTTTGTACACCGCACCTCTTTAAATTTCACAACAGAATACCTGGCAAGGTTTAAAAGTTAGGAAGTTACACAAACGCCGACGGTGTTAAAATAGTTCACTTAAAAAGGACATTTTCGTGCCTTTATTCTAGATACAGCTTTTTCTTGTAAATGCGTAATAAAGACATTTATAAATTTTGAAGGATGATAGATTTTTTGTAATTATAATGCATCAGTATTTTGTCAAGTTATTATCAACAATTTTGTTATTTTGGGAGTTTTCGTGCTTGAGTGCCAGTAAACAGATGTTATTACGCAGTGTTAATTCATAATAAACTTCAGAAGTGGCCAAATATGACTTCCAGAGAGATTACTTCTGCAAATATGCAATTAAAATATTGGATATTGTAAAAAAATTTTACATAAAATATATAACAATAAAAAAAATTTGGAAAGCCTGGACGTGTAGAATCTTATCAGTAATTGAAATAAATAGCTGATAAAATATCAGTACTTCTTTTAAGGTAGTGTTTGTATTTTAGATAAAATCGTCAGCGGTATTTCGGTCATTCTGCTCCCTGAATTTCACAATATCAGTAGACTATTTATAAACAATCTGTCTGTTCGTGTCATTGAAACTGAATGTCCCGTATGAATTTCTGTGGAATTCACTAAACTTTGCAGTTGTCAATATTGAATGGTTGTGTTGCTCTGGATGTTCAAAGAACACCACGCTACACAAATGTCACACTGACATCACAGGTCATCACACGGACATGTGTTTCTCTGCTATTGAGAAAGAATAGGCTTGCATGGAGTTCACTGATAAAATGAAGAGGGATCCTGCATCCACCTGAACGCAATGTTTTTGATGTGTACTCAAACAAGCCTATTGCACCACTGTGCAAATAAAAGCGGTTGATTTGTAAGAAGTCAAAGCTGGGTTTGCCGTCGTGAGAAATTGCATCTGGGGCCCTTATCATGAAGGCTGGCAAACATTAGCCAGTGACCCCGTAATCTTGTTCTTGTTGGACTACATCACGTTATTATCAAATAAATTCTTGTGTTTTACTCAGCCACATCACGAGTTGAGAGTGTGACCGTACATTTTTTTTCTTAAGTGAGGTTTAAGAGCAAAGGAATCCTCAGACTCATGTCATGGCCTTAGGTTGGTCTGGCTAATGAATATAGTCCAATATTACTGACAGATAAGATGGTATCTCTGCTTGGGTCATGGGGTGTACGTTTCACTGTCGGTCCATGCTTGAGCTAGACCCTTAACTCTATCTCTGTCATATGTGTGTGAAGACATATTTTCCCACCATAGTGCATTCTATTCTAAGTCTTGTTGAAAGATATGGGCAGATTACATATCTGAACAGTTTGCACTGTTGACTTGCAGGCGGTAACTTCAAAAAACAAAGTTGTGTTATAGAAGATCTGAGTAATGCTTGACACCTCTGTTTTTCAAAAATGGTGCATTATTTTTATTATTACGTATGGATCTTCTTGTATCATTTACTCTCCGGCATTTCATTGCAAGCTTGCATGAATTCTTTGTTCTGCAGGATGTAATAGAAGAACTTTTAAAGAATGTTGATATGCAAAAACTTCCTTTATATTCAGGCACTGGGACATTTCTCAAAAATCTTGTTTTGTGTCAGAATCGCTGGGTTAGTACTGGCCTACTTTTGCAATGTGATAATAATGGATGCATATGAAGTTAATGAATTATCATTTGATAATTTCCCCTTTTGTTTAACTGTTACAAGTTTTGGAAGCACTTCTGCCTGTCTTTTTAAGGTTTGGCCGTCACTCATCACACTCATTTTGTGTTTGTGAAGAAAGAATATGAAAATCAAAAGGTTTTAGTGTAACACAAGGGATAATACATTTTGACTTTTACATTGTTGTATCCAGAGCTAGACATGCAGAAACAAGAACTTTTTCTTCTTCACACGTCCAGAACCAAAGTTGGTGAAATTTAGCAGTGTTTGTTTTATGATTTGCTAATCCTGCAATGTTTAAATTCAGGGCTGTTTTACCATGACCTTGTCTGCATTGTTTAACCTAAAGTCAACACAGCGTCAGTTAACCAAAGTGGAGGCTGAGACCTCTCAACCTTTTGGAAACAAGTCAGTCCACTTAGTGGACATTAGGGTGACACTCCTGGGTTTTCTGGACTTTCAAGGACAGCTTATATGGTTTAGTTTAGAAAAAAGTCATAATATGACGTAATAATTTAGACATGCATTTTTATTATAAAACAGGATGTAGATAAATGGACACTTTGACTTTGATATAAACTTATATCAACCTATAGGTTCTTAAATTCCTGTCCAAAATGAAAAATGTTCAGACCTAAACCCAACCTCTAACCCAATCCCTAACCACAGCTAACCCCTAAAATCAGCAAGGACAAGAAGAGACTGATAAGAGTTCTATACAAGCCAGTCCTAAACCTAAAACTAACATTGACCCCCAAACCTAATGCTGCAATCTGATTGATTGACAAAAAGGTTAGTGGCCAACAATGACGTTGATCCAGTACCTCGAAATGACATTTAATTCATTCTTCTTTAATATTTCCTCAAATCAAACCACAAAAGTGTTCTATTTATTACTTTATTGACAAGCAGGTTTATAAGAAATGGCCATGTTGATCTCAATGTTGAAATAACATGTTGGTCAGCTACACAAATGTCACTCTGACCTCACAGGTCAGCAATGGGACGGATGTTACATCAGCGAAATCAAAGAGATCAAGGATGACACAATAAATGAATGAAGTGTGTTTGTTTATGTCTCACACATTGCTACACCAGGCTGTGCTACATTTGATGTTATAACATCTAGAAGAAAAGAATTGACCGATGAATTAATGTTATCGCTTGTAATAACAAACTTTCCTCTGCACTTTATTGTGGGGGACTCCTTGTGTTCTTTTTTGGTTAAAATCTGTACATTTTTAGTTTTACTCAATGAGTGGTAGATAGACAGGAACTGGAAGAGAATGAATTGAGGTTCTCACTGATAATGGATTATTAAGAATGTGTGATTCACCGTTGAACACTGTGTGGGCTTGTTTTACTAGCAGCATCCTGTAGATGCCGATCCCATTACTTTCTATTCACACAGAGTAAATGTTGGGAAAGTATCTGCTATTATTTGAAGGCGTTTATGAAATTACTAACCCCCGGGGCTTTGAAAGCAAATATACATCTTAGCAGCTGCTTTCACACTGAAGGATAGCGAAACTGGAATTTAATTAAACAATACCCTTGGTGAATTATGAATAATTTTTAATTCATAAGCCATTTGGGTGTGATGAAGTGATGATGTGCATGCTTTATCAAACCAAGACCTCTTGAACGCCGAGAATGACAACTACATTACACAACTGTGCCGTTTCAAACCTTACGTGCACAAGTTCTTTGGTATTTGTTCTGATGTGAATCAGCTGGGCTCAGAGCAGAAAATCTTTAACATTTTGGTTTAAAAAGTGGTTTGACAGGTGAAATGACTTGGAGAGGGAATGACACATTCTCAGATTCAGGTGACGTGGTGGGCGGCAGGAACGTGAAGGAAACGTCTGTGCTTTTACTGGCTCGACATCACAATGCTTTTACTGAATGAGTGGCATTTTTTGGCAAGCTGTCAATCATGATCTTATAATTACAATCTTGAGTAACTGTATTGTCTTTTGTCACCTGAAGATTACTATCTATTAGAATACTCTTGGCATTCAAAATGTGTAGTTAGATACAGGCTTTGTTTTCACTTTTTTGTCTCAATCTTTTTCAGGAAATATTTTAGAAAGTCCATTTTTGAAAAATGAAATATACAAACTAGACAAATTGCATTCTAGTTAAATATTTGCACAAAAAACCTTAAAGTTAAAAAGAATCATAATTGTCTTCCTTTTTTGTCACGTCAAACATGTATGACCGTCTTTCTTCTGCCAAACAGAATAGAAGATATTTAGAAAACTAGATGTCTTCTATTGTGTTCTGCAGAAGAAAAAAGTCATAGAGGTTTGACATGATGTGGTGGAGGAAACATTGACAAAAAGATTTTTATTGTAGAAAATGGACATGGTGTGTAATACGATTTTGTGTAACATTATCATGGTACTTTTCTAGATTTTCTTAAAGCAAAAGTTGTGAATGTTAGAATGTGTTAAGGTCAAATTACAATTAAAAAAACGGTTAAAGATATATGATCACAAACTAAATGCTCCGTAACTAGAGAACAACATATTCATTCCTGCAATAAATGATACCAAGTTTCCACCTACACACAAATTCACACACTCCTGAAGAGATGGTGTGACACCCTTATCAAACTGCTTTTCCATGTTTTAAACACCTAGGAAAAGATCACCGAAACCATGAATCATTCAGATCTTAAATCGGACAAAAGAACCCGTGAGAAAGACATTTAAAAAAAAACTAGGAAAATTTGGCTCGAAGGCATTGAAAACTGTGACTTGTTCGAACAAATCTTGGAAGATCCTCTTGATGTTGCTCCATCCTGAATCTGCTTCAAGAGATTTAGAGCTGTGGGTGGGTGTGTGTTTGTGTGGTTTGAGCCGCACTGACTTGTACCATCTTCATTCAATCAGGGTTTGGTTTAAAACCGGTTTGTATCCTTGGATAAGGGCTTGAGATTGAGTAATATTGCGGGATGCAGTTGTTGACAGCTCTGTGTTCTCTGCGACTGTTGGAAAAATGCATGATTGAAATAGCTGAATTGTATGTCATAATGCAATCTGTTATCCTGAAAAATCAGAAAAAGAAAAGTGACAGGGGTTTATTGTTGTATTTACACAGCAAATATCGCTTTTATCGCACACATCCTGTCTATCTCTCTCTCTCTCTCTGTCTCTCTCTCTCTCTCTCTCTCTCTCTCTCTCTCTCTCTCTCTCTCTCTCTCTCTCTCTCTCTCTCTCTCTCTCTCTCTGTTATCTTTGACTAACTTCCTGTTAATGAAACTGCCTGGTCACATCTGAGTGTGTGTGTGTGTGTGTGTGTGTGTGTGTGTGTGTGTGTGTGTGTGTGTGTGTGTGTGTGTGTGTGTGTGTGTGTGTGTGTGTGTGTGTGTGTGTGTGTGTGTGTGTGTGCAGGGTAGCTTGCTGTTTGACTTTCAATTTGGTCTTTTTTTATATGCGTCATTAGAATTACAGGGGGCGGTAAATTCTCCATGATGCGCTCCTGTGTCCCTGGTCACACTCGCCAAAGTGTTTACAACCTGATGATGTGTTTTTCTTTTCACTTTTAACCTCACTTGAAACCACCTGCAGCTACCCAGCTTTGGTAATCCACCTCTGCGCCTGCAGCGGCCGCAAGAGATGCACATACCTGCTTCTGATTCAAAATTAAAATCTTTAAGGGAACAGCTCCTTCAGTAACAAAAACCTGACATTTACCTGTGTCCTTCTATATCTGTTTGATAAATATCTTTATCCGTCTTTAAAGGGACAGTCTTGATTTATTAGTAAATCTTTGCGAAATGTTTATAGGTTAATACATGATTTTCAAAGCACACAGAAAAATAATAATAATAAATATTATATAATTATATCCAATCCTTCTTTTACTGAAGTCACATTTTATTGGTTATTTAATGGAATAGAGCTAAGTATTGATAAGTATAATCGAGTAGAATAAAATAGAATAAAGCTAAACAGGTAGAGAAGAATGAAAGATTATTGAGCAGAGTACAGTACATAACAGGACATTAAAATTAAATATAAAAAAGGAAAGTGTAGTAGAGTAGAACAGAATTCAGATGAGTAGAATCTGGGTGAGATTGAGTTGACTTATAGTTGTTGTATTGTAGAATAAGAATGAGTAGAGTGTTAAGTCGAGTCGAGTTGAGTTAAGTTAAAGTTAAAAGGGTCCAGTAGAATTAAAGTTAAACAAGTAGAGTAGAATTAGAGTTATATGTAATATGTAACAAGTAGTTTAGAGTAGAGGAGAGTAGAGTAGAGTGGAGTGGAGTGGAGTGGAGTGGAGTGGAGTGGAGTGGAGTGGAGTAGAGTAGAGTGGAGTGGAGTAGAGTGGAGTGGAGTGGAGTGGAGTAGAGTAGAGTGGAGTGGAGTAGAGTAGAGTGGAGTGGAGTAGAGAAGTATGGAGTAGAGTGGAGTAGAGTAGAGTAGAGTAGAGTAGAGTAGAGTGGAGTGGAGTAGAGTAGAGTAGAGTGGAGTGGAGTAGAGTGGAGTAGAGAAGTATGGAGTAGAGTGGAGTAGAGTAGAGTGGAGTGGAGTGGAGTAGAGTGGAGTAGAGAAGTATGGAGTAGAGTGGAGTAGAGTAGAGTAGAGTGGAGTAGAGTGGAGTGGAGTAGAGAAGTATGGAGTAGAGTAGAGTAGAGTGGAGTGGAGTGGAGTGGAGTGGAGTGGAGTGGAGTGGAGTGGAGTGGAGTGGAGTAGAGTAGAGTAGAGTAGAGTAGAGTAGAGTAGAGTGGAGTAGAGTGGAGTAGAGTGGAGTAGAGTGGAGTAGAGTGGAGTAGAGTGGAGTAGAGTGGAGTGGAGTAGAGTGGAGTAGAGTAGAGTGGAGTAGAGAAGTATGGAGTAGAGTAGAGTAGAGTGGAGTGGAGTGGAGTGGAGTAGAGTGGAGTAGAGTGGAGTGGAGTAGAGTGGAGTAGAGAAGTATGGAGTAGAGTGGAGTAGAGTAGAGTAGAGTAGAGTGGAGTAGAGTGGAGTGGAGTAGAGAAGTATGGAGTAGAGTGGAGTAGAGTAGAGTAGAGTGGAGTGGAGTGGAGTGGAGTGGAGTAGAGTAGAGTAGAGAAGTATGGAGTAGAGTGGAGTAGAGTAGAGTAGAGTAGAGTGGAGTGGAGTGGAGTAGAGTAGAGTAGAGTAGAGTGGAGTAGAGTGGAGTAGAGAAGTATGGAGTAGAGTAGAGTAGAGTGGAGTGGAGTGGAGTGGAGTGGAGTGGAGTAGAGTGGAGTAGAGAAGTATGGAGTAGAGTGGAGTAGAGTAGAGTAGAGTGGAGTGGAGCAGTGTGGAGTAGAGTAGAGTGGAGTAGAGTGGAGTGGAGTGGAGTAGTGTGGAGTAGAGTAGAGTAGAGTGGAGTAGAGTAGAGTAGAGTGGAGTGGAGTAGTGTGGAGTAGAGTAGAGTAGAGTGGAGTAGTGTGGAGTAGAGTAGAGTGGAGTAGAGTGGAGTAGAGTAGAGTGGAGTGGAGTAGAGAAGTATGGAGTAGAGTGGAGTAGAGTAGAGTGGAGTGGAGTGGAGTGGAGTAGAGTGGAGTAGAGTGGAGTGGAGTAGAGTGGAGTAGAGAAGTATGGAGTAGAGTAGAGTAGAGTAGAGTAGAGTGAAGTGGAGTAGAGTGGAGTAGAGAAGTATGGAGTAGAGTGGAGTAGAGTAGAGTAGAGTGGAGTGGAGTAGTGTGGAGTAGAGTAGAGTGGAGTAGAGTAGAGTGGAGTGGAGTAGTGTGGAGTAGAGTAGAGTGGAGTAGAGTGGAGTAGAGTAGAGTGGAGTGGAGTGGAGTAGTGTGGAGTAGAGTAGAGTAGAGTGGAGTAGTGTGGAGTAGAGTAGAGTAGAGTAGAGTGGAGTAGTGTGGAGTAGTGTGGAGTAGAGTAGAGTGGAGTAGAGTAGAGAAGGGTAGAGTAGAGTAGAGTGGATAGGAGTAGAGTGGAGTGGAGTAGAGTAGAGTAGAGTAGAGTAGAGTAGAGTGGAGTGGAGTAGAGTGGAGTAGTGTGGAGTAGTGTGGAGTAGAGTAGAGTGGAGTAGAGTAGAGAAGGGTAGAGTAGAGTAGAGTGGAGTAGAGTAGAGTGGAGTGGAGTAGAGTGGAGTAGAGTGGAGTAGTGTGGAGTAGTGTGGAGTAGAGTAGAGTGGAGTAGAGTAGAGAAGGGTAGAGTAGAGTAGAGTGGATAGGAGTAGAGTGGAGTAGAGTAGAGAAGGGTAGAGTAGAGTAGAGTGGATAGGAGTAGAGTGGAGTGGAGTAGAGTAGAGTAGAGTAGAGTGGAGTAGAGTGGAGTGGAGTGGAGTAGAGTGGAGTAGTGTGGAGTAGTGTGGAGTAGAGTGGAGTGGAGTAGAGTAGAGTAGAGTGGAGTAGAGTAGAGTGGAGTAGAGTAGAGTAGAGTGGAGTAGTGTGGAGTAGTGTGGAGTAGAGTAGAGTGGAGTAGAGTAGAGAAGGGTAGAGTAGAGTAGAGTGGATAGGAGTAGAGTGGAGTGGAGTGGAGTGGAGTAGAGTAGAGTAGAGTAGAGTGGAGTAGAGTAGAGTAGAGTGGAGTGGAGTAGTGTGGAGTAGAGTAGAGTAGAGTGGAGTAGAGTAGAGTAGAGTAGAGTAGAGTGGAGTAGTGTGGAGTAGAGTAGAGTGGAGTAGAGTAGAGAAGGGTAGAGTAGAGTAGAGTGGATAGGAGTAGAGTGGAGTAGAGTAGAGTAGAGTAGAGTAGAGTAGAGTAGAGTGGAGTAGAGTGGAGTAGAGTAGAGTGGAGTGGAGTAGAGAAGTATGGAGTAGAGTGGAGTAGAGTAGAGTGGAGTGGAGTGGAGTGGAGTGGAGTGGAGTTGAGTAGAGTGGAGTAGAGTGGAGTGGAGTGGAGTAGAGTGGAGTAGAGAAGTATGGAGTAGAGTGGAGTAGAGTAGAGTAGAGTAGAGTAGAGTGAAGTGGAGTGGAGTAGAGTGGAGTAGAGAAGTATGGAGTAGAGTGGAGTAGAGTAGAGTAGAGTAGAGTGGAGTGGAGTAGTGTGGAGTAGAGTAGAGTGGAGTAGAGTAGAGTGGAGTGGAGTAGTGTGGAGTAGAGTAGAGTGGAGTAGAGTAGAGTGGAGTGGAGTGGAGTTGTGTGGAGTAGAGTAGAGTAGAGTGGAGTAGTGTGGAGTAGAGTAGAGTAGAGTGGAGTAGTGTGGAGTAGTGTGGAGTAGAGTAGAGTGGAGTAGAGTAGAGAAGGGTAGAGTAGAGTAGAGTGGATAGGAGTAGAGTGGAATGGAGTAGAGTAGAGTAGAGTGGAGTAGAGTAGAGTGGAGTGGAGTAGAGTGGAGTAGTGTGGAGTAGAGTAGAGTGGAGTAGAGTAGAGAAGGGTAGAGTAGAGTAGAGTGGATAGGAGTAGAGTAGAGTGGAGTAGAGTAGAGTGGAGTAGAGTGGAGTAGAGTGGAGTAGAGTGGAGTAGTGTGGAGTAGTGTGGAGTAGAGTAGAGTGGAGTAGAGTAGAGAAGGGTAGAGTAGAGTAGAGTGGATAGGAGTAGAGTAGAGTAGAGTGGAGTAGAGTAGAGAAGGGTAGAGTAGAGTAGAGTGGATAGGAGTAGAGTGGAGTGGAGTAGAGTAGAGTAGAGTGGAGTAGAGTAGAGTGGAGTGGAGTAGAGTGGAGTAGTGTGGAGTAGTGTGGAGTAGAGTGGAGTGGAGTAGAGTAGAGTGGAGTAGAGTAGAGTGGAGTAGAGTAGAGTAGAGTGGAGTAGTGTGGAGTAGTGTGGAGTAGAGTAGAGTGGAGTAGAGTAGAGAAGGGTAGAGTAGAGTAGAGTGGATAGGAGTAGAGTGGAGTGGAGTAGAGTAGAGTAGAGTAGAGTAGAGTGGAGTAGAGTAGAGTAGAGTGGAGTGGAGTAGTGTGGAGTAGAGTAGAGTAGAGTGGAGTAGAGTAGAGTAGAGTGGAGTGGAGTAGTGTGGAGTAGAGTAGTGTGGAGTATGGTAGAGTAGAGTAGAGTAGTGTGGAGTAGAGTGGAGTAGAATAGTGTGGAGTATGGTAGAGTAGAGTAGAGTATATTCTCCTCACGTTTACAGCTGCAATCTTCAGATGGTCGCAGTAGCAGGTAAACACAAACAACCTTTTTCATGGACTGTTTTTTTAAGGATTCAGTTAAGCGTACTGTTTTGTTATCTGTATCTGCACCGGCCACATGCATCTGTAACTCTATCAGACACAGAGACGGTATGACACATTCGCTCACGAGGCATCATAAACAACACACTAAAGAAAGATAGCAACAGCCATATGGAAGGTAGATGAGTCATTGTTCAGAGAACAACAGTGTAAAATATTTTGCTTGAAGGATAAAATTCAAGTAGACATTAGAAGCAACAAGAGGTTATGGACCTTTAGCAGTGTAACACACAATGCCTTGGAATATCCATTGTCAAGACTTTCTTTAGGTTCAATAACACAATGTCTCTGTGTCAGAGATGAAGTTCCCATGAGAGAAGCTCTCAGTGCAACAGATGTCTGATAAGAGGTTGATGTAGGACAATTGAATACTTGTGATATTTATATGTCCCCATTTAGTCATAAAGTTGAATCATGAATGAAACGCCGTGGCTGGCATGACTCAAAGTGCAAATATAAAGGATAACCAAAGCACAACCAAAAATCTCCCTTCTGTTTAAAGAAAGGGGGTGAAGATATCTGTTACCGGCGTGAAAGGGAATGAATTGACCTGCTTTCATAATGAGAAAGTATTGATTTTAGGAACAGTTTACCAAAACATAAACTATAAATTCCCTTCCCCTCATGCCGTCTCAAATGTGTATGACTTCGTTTCTTCAGTTTAACTCGAAATTAACATAAAAAGACTAATCAATATGTTATGTATCCAGTAAAGATGGATAATGATCAACATGGAAAAACTAAATACAAACATGGTGGCACACTAATATTGAAGTGAATTAAAAGGCATTCTGATATTAAAAATAAATTATATTTTTCATCGCATCCAGAACGAAATGTTTGTGTTTACTGTGCGTATTAATTCTGCCTTTATAAACACAACGGATTATAAACCTGATTTTACAATTTCTCTTTATGTTAGTATGTGTAAACGCTCTGCGAAGTTGCATGGTAAAATTGTCATCTTCAACAAATGAAAGATGTATTGAGCAAATGTATTTTTGGTTTGTAGACATTCGGTCTTTAGAGACTCGTTATGGGACTCACTAACTGGGTAACCTGATTCATATGATGTCGTCTCGTCACTGGTGGTGATAAAGAATATACAGTTCACCCTACACCAATACATATTATTTTGGATTTATTTTGGCCAGCCCTCATTTTATACATAACCTTTATTAAAACATGGAAGCCTCCCTTCCACTTCGAATAGACCTATCTTCACTTCTTTCACTAGGAACGCCAGAAGATGGGACTATCTGAGACACATTTCTGCCCAAGGAAAACATGAGCCAATGATCTCCTATAGGCGAAATGCAGTCCCACTTTATGTTATGTTATTTGAAAAGTTCCCCTCGGATTTTCATCACGATGTGGGAAACACAGCCTCCACTACAGTTTCATGACTACAACAACTTTAAAAGAATGTTAACTTTAATACACCTGGTACCAAGATCGGCTTAGATCCGTCCACCTTTGCAGAATTCTTTAATCATACACTAAAACTGCATATCCGAACCAAAACTTTCACATCTTTCCCCCACCAGCTGTTGAATGGAAGGTCTCTTTATTAAATGAAACTTCCCACATCCACTTCCTGGACTCCAGGACCCTCGTCACGATAACCGCACTGGAAACTTCCTGTCAGAAGACAACCCACAACACTAACACAGAAATTTCACCTCCTTTGTCTGTCTATAGCATTTCTCTTTAGCGTAGGCTTTTGTTGTAATACGTAGGATCTTTGTTTTGTTGCGTGGGCCCGAAAACGCTTTCTACCATAAACCACAAACCTGAGCTCTATTTAAATCTACGTCTATGTGACTGCGCTTTGTAGTTCTTTTATAATGTTGAATAATCAGAAGATCGCTGTAAAAGACCGGCCTCGCATTTACAGCAACTATGTGCGAATGGCATTTTGGGGGAGATTGAGACGGGCAGGATGAAAGAAGGTTGCATGAATGTGTCTATGTGTGACATAATGTATCTGTGAGGCGGGCTAGATGTGGGGGGTCATTTAAAGCTTTCTCCAGGGGTATATTCATTACAGAGCATGCTTGAAGATAAATTCCCCCCTTCTGTTTAAGCAAACCCCCTCATTGGAACGGTGCATCACCATCTGGCACATACAGTACTGTACCGACCCCAAGTTCTTTTACTTTCTTGGTAACTGTTAACTGATAGAAAACTCTTCCGAGGTTGAGCCGGTGAGAATCTCTTTTGAGCCACCGTTGCTCCTACAGTTTCTTTGTAACCCCAAAAAGTCAAGTGACGGAAGTTTCGTGCAAAAAACATCTTTTATGTGATTTAATGCATTAGATGATTAAATGAAGTATTTGACAAATCTTTCAATTAACTGTACAATATAAATATATGAGTTTGAACATTTTTTTAAGTTAAAGTGTCAGAGGCGGTTGGGGACATCACTTTACATAACTTCCTTTGAAACTTTAGATCCTGAAAAACAGCGCAAGTGTCTTGTTTACTCTGATCTCTTTGAAAAGCAATGTTGGGCTTATATAGTGAAACTGAGGATATGTAGTAAAACAAAACTCATCCAAAATGTATGTGTAACCGCATAACCTCATAAAAACAGGAAATACCTTTGAAGCTGACAGGAAGTGGGCGAGAAACGCATGTAAAGAAACATGCAAATGTTGCTTTATTGTGTGTGTACAATAGGAGGTACACCTGTATGTAAGTCTCTGTTATTGTTGGTGTGTCCTTTGAATCCATGTACTCTATATTAAATGGATTTTATGCGTAGGAGCCTGCTCCGTCCACTCCATGCAGCGTCCTGGTATTGCAGTACTTCCAGACCTGGGGCGCCAGGGGGGAAGTCATGGCCTAGTGGTTAGAGAGTTTGACTCCTAATCCTTGTTTAAGTCCCGGGCCGGCAATATCATGACTTAGGTGCCCTTGAGAAAGGCACTGAACCCCCAAGTGCTCCCCGGGCACCACAAAATAAATGGCTGCCCACTGCTCCGGGTGTTCACGGTTGGTGTGTGTGCCCACTGCTCCGGGTGTGTGTTCACTGCTCCAGGTGTGTGTTCACTGCTCCGGGTGTGTGTTCACTGCTCCGGGTGTGTGTTCACTGCTCCGGGTGTGTGTGTTCACTGCTCCGGGTGTGTGTGTTCAATGCTCCGGGTGTGCGTTCACTGCTCCAGGTGTGTGTTCACTGTTGGTGTGTGTGTTCACTGCTGTGTGTGTGCACTTTGGATGGGTTAAACGCAGGGCACGAATTCTGAGTATGGGTCACTTCACTTCACAAACCAAGTGTCTTAAAGATAACAGTAAGACCTGATATCACTTACTGTGACTGGTCAGTAGTCTCCCGAGGACAATAAATTAACAAACATACTAAATGATGCTTACTTAGTGATAGTAGAACCAACAGTATTTTTTCGCCATCATTTACTCACCCATTTGTCATTTTTCACCTACATGACTTTCTTACTTACGCAGAACACAAAAATAATATATTTTGAAGAATGTCAGTACATGTTAACGATTGGTTTTGTGTCCATACAAGAAAAGGAAACAGATGCCACTGCTGTTCGGTTACCAACATTCTTCAAATGAGAAGACGTGATTAAATGACGACAGAAATGATGATCAGTTTAATAAAGGAAATAACTGTAAATAGATTTCTGCGAGGGACGGTTTTAAGGGTATGGTTAGTGGTAAGGTTATGGGTACAATTTACCATTAGGTCAATGGAAACACATGTCTTAATGAGGATACCAAAACAAACATGTGTTTGTGCAAGAGATAGACAATAAAGTCCTTATGTGACTGTTTATGACTATTGTTTAAAGAAAGTATTGTTAAAGGTGTGCTGAAAGTGCGCCTCTTCTGAACTATAAAAAGAATTTATAATGTCTGTCTACTTAGTCTACTAATTTCCGCAGATATACTATTTGTGTAATTTTATTTGTATACGTTCACACTTTTATAAAGGAAAAGCCTACCAATTTAGTCTTAAATAGCATTACAAATAGTATACTTAGTATAGTAAGTTGGAGTATAGTAAGTTGGGGTGTAACAATATACAGAAGTATCGCAATACAAAAACATTAACATCGTAGACTTATGGCGATTTATTTTTGAAATAAAAAATAAATTTTTAGTTTATATAAAGGTGGTTGAATTAAACCTCGTTGTCAATTCGTTAACAAAGTAGAAAATTGTTACTATAATTGTAAATGCTTTGAGGAAAAATCTGTCCAAATATCCTGATGCAAATGTAACTCGTGTATCATTTAAGATTGTTACACCCCTGCTTAAGTACACTACGAGTACATCATATTACTATTCAATACATACTTTGAAGTAAATGTACTTGATCTTTACACAATTATACTTAAAAAAGTAACTTTTGTGGATGGGTAATTGTTGGAATCTCTTCTTTTTGCTCGTAGACCGTTCCTTCTTTACTTTTGTTTTTAAATTTTGTGCAGTGTTTTGCACATTCATTATTGACATGTATTAAATGACACATCAGTATCTGAAGAAGTTTTGTACCAAAGTTTGTTTGAAACACCTTAGCAATCACTGTTGCGCAACACTTTGGTATTGGCTTGGCAGGCTTTGCATAGACATCACTTGTATCTATCTGCTCGTTGTGCAAGTAACTGACTCACATCTGTGAAGGTGATTATACCTGCGTCATTCTAGAAACACTTTCTCTCTTGTTTACCTTTTTCCTAAGAGAAATGACATCTGAACGGGACAAAGAGGCAAACATTTGTCCAGATGAGCAGGCTTTTGTTTGGACAGGAGCGTCTCTCGGCAGGGAACAAGGTGACAGTGAATCAATTTGAGTACATCTGAGATTTGACGCTTAACTCAAATAAAACGTCAAATCTGGGGATATAAATGTTATTTAGTGTTATTGGTCAGCTGTGTTGCCTGCAGAGTTTCAAACAGATCTGTTTCATGTCCTCCTTGCTTTACTTTGCCTTTGAGGTGTGTACCATAAAAACCTAAATCCTGTTATGTTTTTCCGTGATTTGTTTTGTTTCTGTTTAATAAAACAGACTATTAATATTATGCTACAAAACCTTTATTATAAATGAAGTTATGTCATAATGCAAGAAACAGATGTCCCATGCTCTCCAGCTAAACATGTTTTTGTTCATTTTTTGGGTTGAAATTTGGCCCAGCACATTTAATCCATGTTTTGCTTATATAACATCAGTCTGTGTTTTTTTTTAAGAGATTATACATAATAATATACGCCTGACCTCAAATGCAGGTTCTCTGAAGGGAAACGCTCAGAAGTTTCTAAGAATGTACCACATGGACATTTTTCATGTGGTTCTCATGATTCATCCACCAAACTGTGAATTTAAAAACAGAATGTAAAACTAAATAGCAGCATTGTGTTATAAACACAATTATTAACTTAAAATTATTTACAGCCTTTAAATATCTTTATTTATAATTCACAACATCGCATTTCAAGATGACATAGAACCAGCAACTTGTTTCTAAAGACAGTCTTTATAAATGTTGATTCCTGGAATCGGGGAGGAACCCTCCGTCTGAACAGCGAAAGAGATGAATTGTGTTTTAAGAACACTATAAAGACTCCACTTTATTATTCATACATGAGAGAGCTAATAAGATAATCTGATAATCTGACTGGCTCTCATCCTTTTGTTTGAGATCTGTTGGCGTGGGGGTATTGTCTCAGCTTTTTGGTTTTTGGATGGTGACCTCACCTCCTGACCCCACTTAAGTGACATACCCTGAGAATACTCATCACATCTCCAACAGGGGGAGGTCAAAACTCACTCAAACTCTGAACTGATCTGTAGGTGCCTTGCAATCAAAATGTTTTTAGTGGAAAACTTTAGAAGACATATTGGTTGGTCACCAGCGAACCCGCACGTAATGTTTTTTTTTGTTGCAGAGCATAAAGGGAGATATTTTGAAGAATGTTTGTAACCAAACATATTGGCCCCAATGACTTCTATTATATTATATACAAAACCAGCATGACATTTATCGAAATATTTTCTTTTGTGTTTCACTGAAGAAAGGGTCATACAGGTTTGAACTAACATGAGGGGATGAAGCATGATTTGGGATGAACTGTTCCTGTAAGACTGCTTTGGGTTGGCAAATGCTTGTTTAGAGGGGGGCTTCCTAATCTTTCTTGAGAAACCAGCTTTCCAAGAAAGTCTTGCTAAGTTTGTTAGAAAGTCCCATGGACACCAGGACTCCTGGGGGGCCGGAATTGAACACTGAACATATGCTGCTCTATGTCAGTATGTTGGCTTCGAGTTCTTTACTTTTTAACTCTCTTTAATTTCATTTAATGCTTATCACACCAACAGCATCTTCTCATAAAAGGCCTGTAAAGACATCAGCATCTGTCGTCTCTGATCCAGGAACAGTGTAGAGTTACGCGTTAATGGATCCACATTACGGCACAAAGAGGGTTCAGCGGACATCAAATTCCTGACGTATCTCAGCTGGTTTTCAGGCGATAAACTTTAAACTGTTTGTTAACCTGTTCTCGAGATGAGACTGGTGATAGTAGTTTTTTTGAATAGGGAGATTATTGTTATATAACCATGCTTATATATACAAATATATAAAACCCTTTTAAATGTATTTGTTTCATTGGAATGCTATTTGGAATTGCCTTAGATAAACATGCAATAAAGATGCAATGCTGCTTTAACATTCACCAAGCAAGGTCTCATAAAGGACAGCATTATTTTGCTGGCTTCGTCTCAGAAAAATTGTTAACATTGCATTCAATGCTTATAGATATTGTAAGCAAACAGAATGTGTCATGCTGCCAAAAGTTAATTTTTTGGGTGAACTCTTTATTATTCGCTTAAGATGTGGGGATGAACGGGTTCACATGGACTCAACATACAATTCCAGTACACTTGACATTTTGTAAATATAAGATTTTGAAGCCAGTCATTAAGTCAATGATCTCTTTTCATCCGCAGACCATGTGTATTTCCATATGCAAAGAAAAAATGGTACAAAATGTTCCATAATTATACCGTTGACCAACCGATTCAAACCAACTATAAATCAGGCAAAACACAACTGTGTCTGAGGAATGTGAAACGGTTTGCCCTACTGCAGACTCAAACAGATACACAGATGCTTAAAACACAGCAGATATATACTGTCCTTTTGTTGAGTGGTCTTCTCTCGGGTCCTTCAGCTGTTCTATGTCACTCTACGCATTTCATGCTTTTCTCTCAAGGCATTTTCCCACAAATCCCTCACGCACATGTTCCTTTTGACAGTTCACACACGTGCCGAGAACACAAGAGGGGTCTGGGGGCTCGAGATTTGAACATGTTTTGGTAAAGACGGAAGAAACCAGGCTTGTTTAAATGTTCAGGTAAATGAAATGAACACTGAAAAAACAAAAAAACTCAAATTGCAGTCATTTATTCCTATTTTATAGACACACAACCAATGCAAGTGAATGGGTGCATTTTACCGACATTCTTCAAAATATCTTCAGTTGCACTGATGCTGTGAGTAGTTAAGTTATTAATGTTGCTTCTCGGATATTTCACCTCATTTTACATTACCTTTGTTTGTTTGTGTTAGTAAGCTCAAATGATCTGTGAAGATACAAATCCCCAAATTAACAATAAAGCGAGTTATGGTCTTTAACAGAAATCAGATTTCTTGGATTATACCACAAATCCAAACAATTTATATTGAAGTTGTTCAGCTACATCGGTGATGTGTCGTCAAAGAGCTATTACAGAAGTAACTGGATTCTCACGATGTCGTTATTATTATTTTATTATTTCAGTATATGTAATGAAAAACATTTTACATATGGTATATATATGTTACATTACTTTTGGTAATAGAAATATGTTTTTTGTAAAAGATTTACTTATTTTATTCACTTACATATGCACAAAATTTTAACATTATATTTAATACATTTCATAGTTTTAACAATTATTTAGTGTTTATAATGAAAGAATATTTTGGACTAATCTATCACTTCAATGCATTCTTTTTTTACTGAAAAGTATGCCTGTAAACTCTTACTTTTGAATTTTTATTGTTTGAATCATCATGATTTGGTTTTGAGATTTTTATAGATTTGAATTCCTTGTTGGAAAACTGGTTCATAAATTGCTTTTCGCCAGCAAACCAATCTTACATTTGTGACCTATGTATTTCATGGATCCCAATTACTCCAACACCTAATCTTACAAATATTGTTTAATAATATTATAATCTTATTATATATATTGAGCTTATTTTAGCTTTAAGCAGATTAAACTGCAAATCAAAAGGGAATCTATTCATCCCACATCAACTGAGGACGCATTATGACTGACCCTGCTGTAATAGTTTTCTATGTACCTGCTAAATAGATGGAAATGTCGTTTCTGAGAAAGATTGCCTGGAAATGGAGAAGATCAGGAACAGTTTTTGCTATATTTGTATGTTTATCAAGCTGGCACCCAAAGAGCTCTGAATCAATTACTTCAATGCAAACACATTCTCCCATTTGTCCATTTCGTAACAGAACTCTTTAAAGTGATACACACACATCTTGAAAGTAAACCCTGGTTTTTCTGAACTTTGCCTCAGATTTATATCATCTGTACTTTGGAATGCTATTTTGCTATGTCTACATCTTTATTTGAATGAATTTGCATGAAACATCGCCAGCAGGTGAATTATGAGTGTTTGTTCTGTGTGTTGTCACATTCCAGAGTGCTATAGATCTTATCACATTCTGTCGGTATTGGTCATGAAATTCAATAAGGATTGCCCCTGATTATTCTGAAAATCTTACTCATCCTTTTGACATTTCAAGCCTCCATGAGTTTCTTTCTTTATCAGAAAACATAAGATATTTTGAAGAATGCTGGTAGCCAACCAGCAGTGGCACCCATTCTCTTCTATTGTACGGACCCAAACCAATGCAAGTCAATGGGTTCCAACATTCTTCAACATATCTTCTTTGGTGTTATTCAGAAGAATGTCAGTCATACAGGTTTTGAATGTTAAAAGGGTGAGTTATTTATGACTTTAGTTAATGATTGAAATGTTTTTATCTTTTCATTACTACAAAGCAAATATCGTGCTTAAATTTGTGTCACTATGATATTTCCAGAGGTGATTTTTCTTTTTGAAATGATTTTTATTATTAATTGTTTTGAGTTTATCCTAAATGTATTCCAACACAAGTTTTTTAGCCTGAACATAGTCAAAGCAATTCTATAAATGTGGCATATTTTCAATATGTAGTCTGCAAGTAAAGTGTGTAAACCACACATGTCCTGGACCGGTTTCATGAGTCAACCTCATACGAGCTCGTACCGTCGTTTTCACTTCCTCCTCAAGCATTTTTTAATGAATCACTTCTGTCTTTTTCTTGCAAACGCTCAAGTTTTCCTCCTGCTTTAATATCAAATGTTATTTCTTTAACAATATGTTCTAAAACTGACCTGTACTTTTTATTCTACTTCACGACACAACTGATCAGATTGTGGTCTCTGCAAGGAATGGAACATCACCTGACTGCAGGCTGTGTGGGAGCGGTGACATCTTCAAGACCACCGAAGCGTCTAACCACCTGCCTGCAGTCATGCATTTACACCTTTGCAGTTTACTCATATCACGCTTGAAACGCCCCAATCCCCCCGTTACTTTACCCGTTTCTCCTCAGTCCAAAACAATGTAAAGCCCCCACGGACAGAGAAAAAGAGAGAGCAAGAAAGTGAGTCATGAGCTTTAATCAAGGGGAAATCCTTCCATTGATCGACATGCGCCGTGGAAACATGCATTATTCACAAAGGTAACGGAATGGGAGGACTATAACCTGTTAACCAGATCTTGGAAAACATCTAATGGTATATACTGCAAAACAGAGTTTAAATAACGAAAAAAATCTCGATTTTTAATAAATGGAAAGCTTGAAACTGTATTTTCTTAATGTATATAAATTTAAATAAATAGCTCACCCAAAACTAAAATTCTGTCATCAATTACTGACCCACTTTTCATATCACACCGGTGAGTTCGTTTCTGCTACAGCACACAAGAAGAGATATTTTGAAGAATGTTGATAAACAAACAATGACGGCAAACCATTAATAAGTTTAAGTATTATTTTGGGATTTTTGTCAATCTCTTATGACGAAGTCCATGTAAGGTCATGAGGAAAAGTTTGTTTTGTTGGAGAAATTCAAATTTCCGCCTACACAATGGAGCTATTTAGGGACACTTCACATGAATGTCATGTAGGTTTTCACCCTGTACTTTCTGCTGTAGAACATATGCTAGCACTTTACTCACAGGAAACTCAAGGGGAAGCTCCCCATCTGGGTTTAACATAAAAAAGACCAATTTCCTGTTGCTTGCTAGAGTTTCTCTCATCAATCTCATTTGCATTGTTTCCACCTTGTTGTTAAAATCAATCTTTATGACTCTGTTAGTTGCAATTACATAAAAGAATGCTTAACAATAGTGCAAAAATCAGGTTAGCTTGATATCATTTCAGTATGGAAAGTGCATGTGAAATATTTAAGAGGGTAGTCCATCCAAAAATAATGTTGTCATAATTTATTCACATGTCATTTACAACCGAAAATAAGATATTTTAAGAAATGTTGGATTTTGTGACCATTGGAAGTCAACGGGGGCCATGTTGTTTGGTTACCAACATTCTTCAAAATATCTTTTTTGTGTTTCACAGAAGTGAGAAAGTCATACAGGTTTGAATTTTTTTGTGTTTTTGTGATAAAAAATGATTTAGGGGTTAACTATCCTTTTAAATTCTTAAAGACAGTCTAATAGTTTTCATAATCCTTGTCAAATTTGCAGATATACTAAATTCTAGTACACACAGATCTCATATTTTTTGTTGTCTTAACTGTTAATTGGTGGACTTTATTGTAGTAATATTTCTTTCTCAGAACCGTGGTGGAAATTCGAGGAACCCTTCAAACGCTTCTTCCTGTTTTAAGCAAAAATGACAAAAATTAACAGCTGGCTGAGGGTCAAACAGACCTCACGTGAATGGCCGATGAAATATGATGGTTCTTTGTACAAGCCAACAGAAGTAGAAAGTTGACTGACCTTCGTTCTCGGAAACAAGCTTGATTCTTGAGTTTGCAAATTGCCATTTATTTTTTTTTAAAAAATGCAAATGCAACATTATAGTTAGTTTTATTCTCATTTCTCTGCAACTATACAGCAAAATGTATACAATGCTGATATCTAAAGCACCATACAGTGCATCTGAGCTTAGATTTGATCATGTTGTGGGATTCAAACCCATGACCTTATCATCATGGTCCGCCAGTTATCCGCCAGTTATGCCACCGAAATATTATATATATTCCAAAAAACCTGTCGCAGTTGTTATATAACTCATAATCTAGTCCAGAATGCCTTTTTATAGACAGTGTCAGGTGTGAAATCCCTGGTTCAAGATCTAAGAACTTAATGAGTTTCAACTAATGAGAAAATGAGACGCCTGTTCGGTTTAAATCTAAAGATTGTGAGTAATACCATCAACAACCTTCCTCTTTTTACCAGAAGAGTTCAAAGAGTTTGTGAGCCTGTGTGTGTGACGGTGATGATCTACCATCACATCAGTTCACAATTTATTCAGAAGAACTCCCATCTAAAATTATCACAAGTGAAAAACATTTGAATATGAATGATCTCTGAAGCTCTCACACTTCAATAAACTCATAAACAGTTTCTGTGGTGTGTTTTTATACCCGGCATTTTGATAAAACCACAGATTCTGATGAGTTACAGTATCACATGGGCGGTGGAGATGAGTTTGCAGACTTGAACATTAGTGAACGGGGAAACACCATCATCAAAAACAAACTCAAACTCTGACATTCACGACTGAAATGAAACATTTAAGGGTGAAATGCTCACCTAGACCCAGATTATACTTAGTGCTCATTTCTGAAAGATGAAAGTTTAAAGTTTGTTAACATGGATGAACATGGATTTGAGTGGTATGAGACTGTAATTATTCATACCTGATGCTACCTTAAGCAGGAATTTCAATTAGTTATTTATGTATCTTATAATTTGATTAAAATTGTTTATTTGGTGTTGTTAGCTTAATGCTCTGTCACTTGAGATTCATTGAACCTTATAATCAAGTGGAAATAGGGCTTAAAATACCCCCAAAAATACCCATTTACCCTCTATGTTCTATTTTCACCTGAACTACTTGCATTTCTTTGAGTGGATTTTTTGAAAAAACTTGCTTTTAACTTTAAGGAACTGTATGGACTGAATAAAAAAATGTAATACATTTAATTAAATTAATTTAATTCATAAAAAATCAATCTAGGGTTTAACTTCGTAAATTTGTTGCCAAGTGTTTAGTTACAAAAGCTTAAAAAATAAAATAAAATAAAATGAATGGCATCCAAACAATTTTAATTACTACCATTTTGTATATATTGTTTTTTATTTAAGAAAACCTTTTCTTTATCTTTATCTTCAGGTAACTGCATGCGCTGGATTAAAATAAAAAAATAGATACAATAAAATTATTATTTTTTACTTTAAAATACATGTATACTATTTGTACTTGTACTGTTTGTTCTCCTTTGAATGGAATTTTTTGAAAACTTTTGAATTATATAACAGCTAACAAATTTTGCTCCAACTTTGTTGTATATATTGTGTTTATATCTTTTGTATCTGACTGGCAATTGTTGATTTGAAAGCTGCCCTTTTTTGTCTCACTTTCACCATCAAATGAAATGTTACTTCATGACTTTATTTTAACGTGGCTAGACGTTGTATGATATGAAATCATGATAATCATACCGTTGTGAATCAAGTTAAGCTAAGCAAATATTGTTTCTTCCCAGCCAAAAATGTCTTGGCTTGCAGCTGTATTCCTTTAAAATACAAATAGTATTATTCTATTATTATTCCGTCTGTTTTTCTGCAGCGTATGTCCAGAATTGACCTATAGCCATAGTTCTCGTTCTCTGACCGTGATCACACTTGTTTTTGTTATTCTGCTTGCAGTTTCCATGTACAGTGAGTACAGTATGTCTCTGTATGTCTGAATCTTTCTAGGCACTGATCCACGTGTCTGGGATCACACCCTCCTCTCTGGTAGGCCGGTACGAATGTCTTTCTCCGCCCCTTGGGCTCGGCCCCCTTTGTCCACATGGCCGTGCATAAAGAAAGTTGTCTCTTCAGCTGAACCGGAGAGGGGGGAGTTTCTAGGAAAAGATCTCACAAAATGTCTTCTCTATAGTGAATGTTTAACAGGTGCCTGAACTGACCCACAAACACATCACAGAAAAACTCACTGACTCTCACTGTGTGGCATCTCTGAGCTTTCTGTTTCTATAACAAATCTGAGCTTGATGTTTATTGAGTTCTTCTTCTTCCATAAGTGGAAGACCTTATTACTTCTGTAGGAAATTCTGCAAAAACAGCACTTGGATTGAACCGAACTCTTGTTGATCTTGTATGGTTACCATCACTTAAGTATCACACTGAAATGCGAATTTTCAATAAAATAAAAAGAATCTGCTGATATTTAAGAACAACGTTTTGTATTGCTTATACAACATGATCTATTATGCATCAATGACATTCCCACAGTGTTTATGCCGGTCACTTGACGTTCAGATGGGCAGAGATCACATTCATAGTCTTGCCATGCGGTTAAAATTAGTTTGAAACGCTAAGAGTTCAAAGCGACTGGGATGGCTTTCTCACACTCGCTCTTCTCCTCTTTTAAACCCTCCGCTCTTCTCTTCTCATACACCTTGACCCTTAGGGGAGCATTTTTGGGGGAAGGGATTAAAGCTTCAATGGGGAGTTGAAGAGCCAGAACAATTGGCACAGGAGGCGTTGGGCCAGACCCCTGCAGGTAGAGCTGACGGGCCGAGACCCCGGGCTGTCTTGAACAATTAGCTCCGTAGAGATGGCGAGAGAACACACACCCAGACTGATGTACTAAAGGAAAAGCATGTGGTGTTTTTCCAGATAGTAATGAGAATGGATTTAATGTTGAATTTAATGTTTGGAAAATTGTATTTCTTTGCTATACAAATGCAACATGATGAAGATTAAAACAAAATAGTTTATGGTATAAATTTTGCACATTGAATTTAACAATAATAAAGTATATAATCTCGGAATTTATGGCCTATATGCATCTCCATATAACTTTAACTTTATTAACTTCCATCATCTGTAATTCTAGAAAATGTTACCAGGACATAAATTGGATGGAGAGGGAGGGAGCAGGATTTGATCCCACATCTTCCATGTCAGCACCACAGGTATATCTGTTATGGTGAAACATACATCATTTTTCTGAAACGGATCATACACCATATACGATAGTGTAATTGACAATGTATGAAACACTGACATTTGAACAAATATACCAAATGTTTATTTGGATGTGTGTGTGATGTCAGTCTGGGGTCAGTCCTGGTCTGGAAGGTTGCCGGTACGAATCCCAGGGCAGCAGACAATGACTAAAGTGTTTGTTCAGCAGTAATGATTGACTACTGCATAAATTCTGTAAGTCGATTCAGATTAAAAGTGTGTGCCAAATATGTAATTGTAATTTTAATTGTGATGTATGTAAAGTCATTGGTGAATCTTGTCAGTTAACAGAACTGGACAGGGTTTTTTGCAGTTTTTATGATCTTGAAGATATACAAACTGTTAATCTTGTGTCACATCCTTTTGCTACTTCTCATTTCTTCTCTTTGCTGCCCATTTCACATATACTTCCTCCAAGTGTTAAATAAGTGTCCATTATGTCATCTTCACTTGAAAACCTCAATTAAAGGTATAGTCCTCGTTTCTCTGCCTCATGTCACTTTAAACCTGTATGATTGTGTTCTCCAAAACACAAAAGAAGATATTTTAAAGAATGTTGATGATTCATTGAATTCTTTTGCATGGACAGAAAACCAATTCGACCACATTCCTCAAAATATCTACTTACAGAGCCCTTCAGAGGAAAGAAAGCCAAACTGCTTTGAAAGTTAAGACGTAAGAAAATGAAGAAAGATTATTTTTTGGTTGAACTGTCTAAGGGATTAATCAAAAAAGATTCATTCATTCCGTCATTCGTTTGTCCGTATATATAGCATCAAATATATAGCATTTTTGTGAAATACATGTCAGTCGGTTGTCATCGGGGATGTCAGTGAGGGGCAGTTTTGTTTGCTACCAACATACTTCAAAATATCTTCTCTTGGTATTCTGTGACATTTTCTTATTGTGGCACTTTATGATAAAAGTACGTTTCCCTTTTTTAAAAGTGTGCAAATAAGTCTAACATTTCTGAAAAAATCCCCTGTCTCGTGACATCACATATGTGTGTATGCATTTTAGTGCTTCAAAAAGAACTTCAGCAGAAAATGAAGAGTTCACAGTTTAATCAACGACCAAACTTGGAAACGAGGAAAGATTTTATAGCCCGCCTCAACCTCCCAGCATGTGCACGTACATGTGCTGGAGGACGTTCCTGAGATGACAGACGCACACCTACAGAAGCTAAAGGGTGAAGCCCCCCATAGCGTAGGAAACAGCCCGGGGAAAGGCCTCATGCTGTAGAAAAAGAGGCCCGGCGGCCCCAAACAACAATGAATGTTCTTGGAAGATTCTTGGAAGGATCTGTGATTTACAATCCTTCCTTTTGTTAATGGGCAGAATCATCATCTCTTGGTTCTGCTCTCGGGATTACTCTTGAAATGTAGAGCAGGGGTTTGTTTGCCCGCATGCGATAACTTTGAACCAGTAACATTGTGTTTTAATGCCCACAGAAATTTTTACAGAAAATATTTCATCTCTGTGTTTTACGTTTCCCTTCTCAGTCTGCGAAACTGTATGGGTAGTAATGTTCCAAAACCAATTTGACATACTTTGTCTAATCCACTTACATTCCATCAATGTTTTATAGACGCTCTATCAGCTTTTACGCCTAATCACCCTGAGCATTACTCTTACTGTTTCTGCTTTACCATTATTCTCACAGGGCATGAATAAAAGGGGGTTTAACATGCACAAAAGAAAGAACCTTCTTATACCCTGGAAAGTGGATACAAGGTGACCTTTAACCTTTGCGGGATTAGGATTCATTAGGGGGTGACCTTAAAACCTCCGTTCACCCTTGTGCTCATCTCGGTGGAATTACTGAACTCGGACCAAAGGGACATTTGAAAGCAGGGTTATTAAAGTGAAGTTTGTGTTGGAGTTATTGAAAACAAAGACACAAGTACGGCAAAAGGCCAGTTCAGGAATTTTACAGGATTCTAAAATATTTGGAGAACTTTCAGGCTCAGTTGTGGGAATCCAAACAATTTGAATGAATTGTCTGAAAGTATGAGACTTGAAAAAATAACGTCTCACCCCTTAAACATACAAAATAACTGATTTGATCTTTCAAACTGTTTTAAATGGTGGCACAGTTCCGTCATTTTAACATTTGTGGTAAAAACACATTTAATGCTTCAGTAATAAAAAGTTAATAACTATTTACCCTTTTGAGAGTGAATCATGTGTCCTTAGATTGAGATTTAGATAAAGCTACTTTGTATTAAGATTATTTTGTAGAAGTGACTGTAATTCCTTGAAACCAACATGCCTTGATACAATAAGGTTAAGTTGATAAGATTCATTGTTTTAGGTTATGATCCCTTTTTAGACTACAGCAAATTAGTCTGCATCATAAAGAAGTAGATTAAATAGATGGAAATGATTAAACAAGCGTCAGTCGGCGCTTTAGATGACCATTCATTTTATTAGTCAAGTCATTCATGATGAAAGTGAAAATACATCACGGCATCCTGTTTCTCTCCTGTTGATCAGTTTTTGGTCCGGAAAACTTGTGTTACATCTTCTTTCAGTTTTAGAAAATGTCTTTGAATGTTTTTACAACCAAGATATATTTAAATTGTTGTTGTAGCTTAAAGGGATAGTTTACCCAAAGATTCAAATCATGTGATGAATTACTCACTCTCTTGAATTTCTAAACCTGTATACATTTCTAAGTTTGGTAAAACAAAAAGAAAAATGTTTGAATGAATGTTAGTAACCAAACAGTTCTTGGGCCCCACTGACTAACATAGTAAGAAAAATTATAATGGTAGTAAAAGTGTCCTTCATTCTTCAAAGTATCTTTTTTGCGTTTAACATAATAAAAGTTATTTTTCACACTATGGTACTCAAGGGGATCTAAGAGCATTTTTGCATTTTATCTTTAGTTATATACTTATCTATTTATTATTATTAGGATAAACCCCTTGAGATGTGGCATCTCTTTTTCGAGGGGTACCCATTAATATATCAGTGAAACCAATTATATATTTTATATGTATTTTATACCTCTTCCTCTGTGTTCATCAGAACAAAGAAATGTTCACAGATTTGGAACAATTCATAGTGAATAAATGATGAACTATTCCCTTCACTGAAAGATCATCTCGATTAACACACAGCTATGTAAAATATACAAAAGGAAAAATATGTATTCATTTCAAAGCATGGCATTTTTTGAGTTATAACTTGTTTGTTTATTCTATGAAAATATTGCTGCTGATGTTCATACATCATACATGTCAGGGTTCTTGAAAACAGCATGTTGATGCAGGTTCTCTTTGAAAGTTCAAGACACTTAGAAATGTTTTCATCCTTTCGACATTTCTAGTTGGGCTTTCTTCAAATGCTAGTTGCAAGGAAGATGTGCTTTGGAATGTACTAACTTTAGCTTAGTGGTTACGGCACTGTATGCGTTCGTAAATCATGGCCTTCCGCAAACAAGAGGACCCGTATTCATCTGCAACTGTCCTAAAATACCTTTGCAGATCCAGACACAAATCTAAGACTGTTTCCCTCATCCCCCAGAGGGTGAATCCCAAACCCGAACCGATCTTACACCTGTCCGTAATGCTCAGGGCCCCATGGCACTAAAAATGACCAATTCACCAGTTTGAACTCTCAAGGAATGAATAAAGCAAACATTGAATGTGACCTAAAGTAAAAGTAACTGCATGAAAGTGATGATAATTTAATCAAACTAAAAAATAGAACAAATATATTCTTGTTATGTAAATGATTTCACGTCCGAATTTTACTTTTCATCCTATAGGGACACAAAACCGTCATTTCCAGTGCAAACATGGCCCGTGTCTGTTGTCACCTTCTTGCGAGGGAACATATGGTTCGACACTTCTGTGTGATGACAGCAAACACAACAGCGTCAATCCACATCAGACCAACAGGCAGAAACCCCACTGCACTTAAACCCACAAAACGCTGATAAAACCCCTTTCACACACATGGGAGAAAAAGGAAAAATTGCCACGTAGCGACAGACATACCGCATATTGCAGATTTTTCACTCAAAAAAAATTCAAAAGACAACACTTTTGGAAGTTTCATTAACTTCTCTTGTGACTTCATGATCGGTTGGACAGGATCTGGAATGTGGTATCAAAGTGATCTTTACAAAAGTTTACTGCTGGTCCTTTTCAGTCCAACCAACCTGAAAGGACTCAAACAAAACCAAACGAGACTTTCCCAAGGATGGCCTGAGCGGTCTGGAACTTGTGAGTTTTCGCAGAAAGACTGTTGTGATGAAACTCGGGCTTAAGTAAACAGATGCGTATCTCTTCATTCTCATTGTGGTTTTTTTATCAATTGGGAAAAAACTTGAGCTTTTAAATCCCTGGAATCCGTGCCAAGACTGTTTTTTCCTTCCTACACAGCCTCAGGGTACCATCCCGACGTGCCCTAACATGTATGGCTTTAACTTTCTCACAGATTTCTCACTTTGGATGGGTACATCTAGATCCCACACAATGACGTATAACAGCTGGCTTTAGAGATTTGAATACGAATTTGCCTAATGTCATTTGCTTAGAATTTAAACGTTACAACCACAATTTATTTGTTTTTTTAACCAAATTGTAACTGTTACAAAATTTGGTCAATAAATCTTGGTTTTGACATGAACTATGGAGGTTTGTAAAACAGATTGTAATCTTTGTTTAAAATATCAGCCCTAACCGTTTACCCAGCTCATCCCGTTTCTTTAGCACCTCCGCGTCTCAAACTTCAGGACTTTAGGGGCCAGTTCTCAGCACATTTACATATTTAAAGGTGGAATGCAGAATTCACAATGTCGATCGTCAGGAGACACGTCTCGCTTTCATTCACCCCAATGCATCAGGCTTAGACACAAAAGATGAAAGAATTCAAAAGATGAAATGTGGCTGGCTTTGTGGCTTGGTACGGTCATGCTTAGATGGAGAACGGCCACTTTAGGTGTTGAATCAGAATCACCTTAATTACTGTTGATTTACATATACTCACTCTCTTGACCTGTGTGAATTTCTTTTTTTACAGAACTCTGAAGAAGATAATTTGTAGAAAGTTGCATTGACTTTTACTGTATGGACATACAAAGCCAGGGAGTGGATGACAGTTACCAACATTCTTCAAAAGAATGACCAAGAAGAACGATCAAGAAGGTAAGTTAGTGATGACAGTATTTATATATATATGTATATATATATATATATAAATATATATATATTATAAAAACGTCATGGCCTAGTGGTTCAAAAGTTTAGCCCCTTACCCTAGGGTTTTGGGTTCAAGTCTTGGGGCGGCCATACAAGGACTTAGGTATCCTTGACCAAGGCACAGAACCCCCATAATGGCTGCCCACTGCTCCGGGTGTGTGTTCACTGTTGGTGTGAGTGTTCACCGTTGGTGTGTGTGTTCACTGCTGTTTTTGTGTTATTTGGATGGTTAAAATGCCGAGGGCGAATTCTGAGTATAGTTCACCATATTTGGCTGTCACATCACTTCTTCACTTCATAACTTTTTAAACTATGGCAAAAAAATGGTTTCCCAAACCATCATTTTACATATTATTGTATAATTTGACTTTCAAAATTCTTTATGATATGCAAATTGTGTCACCAGAATGAGTCTCCCCTTAGAGCTGCAACACTCTAAAATGTTGTACTAGCATTTCTGGTTTGAAGACTCGATCTGTTACAACATGCAAAGTTACTAAGATCCCTCTTAAGTGTCTTTAAGTGCTCTGATTATTAATCATGCGTCAAACTTAAAACTGAACCTAGTTAAATATGTTTGGGTTGGTGTTATTAAACAATGATTTATTAACCATCTGCCATCAGGTCAATAGAAGATAACCACCCCGTTACCTTGACCTAATTTATATCACAACTCACAAACATCCACGTTCTTCAAAGGTTTTGACCTGTGCCAAAATTGCGACCTGCAATAAAGCCCCACCTTGCCCCTAACAATTCAAGGAGATGAGAAGATAGGACCAATAAACACCCAAGCACGAGCACGTTATATTGCCCATTCTTTATTACTTTATAAAACAAAGTGCAGATGAGAAAGAACAGAACTATTTTTTTCAAAACCTGCAAATAAACCAAGAAAGACTAAATAATTTATGGTACATAATTAACAGGTTGTATTTACATAGAAAAGCCCAAAGAAAATATCTGTACACTTGCCATTATGAAGGCAATAAAATAGCCAGGTCTTATCCTGGTAGAGGTAGGCAAAAAAATGGGAAGGAACATACAATGAATGACAAAGTACAATGAACAGAGAAAGACATGTGGAGTTGAAAACAAGAGTGCCATTCAAGTGTGAACACGCCCCCTTCACTCCAAACCGCAACACGACAAGCTATGCAGAAAATCCAATATACTTTATATTTCCAGTTAACATCAACAGCAAACTTTAGTCTTAAGATTTAAACAGATTACATTCAGACCCTTATTTAATATCCTTTGGATCCAGCCCAAATTGTACAAGTTTAATGTTATGCTAAGAACAATCTGAAGAACATGTGATGGTGATTTAGACATTTTAAGGCTAACATGGATTTGAACTGGCATTGAATTTATCTTTAAACATACAGTATATGAAACATTAAGACACGTGAACAAATGACTTGCGCAAAGTCACCACACTGAGAACATATCTTGCATTGACCATGCATGAGAACGGAACAATCCAAACTCTCCTCACAGGCATTGAGGTATTCTTCTTCAGTCGGTTAACAAGTACACACCTCCTTTAGTCTTTTGACCCGCTGGGCACTAGACGACTAGCAAAGCGGATAAGTGTAGTCCCAAACATTTCTATGTCCCCCAAAAATCTCAACGTCTTTTAAGCTCGTCCAGCCTGGCTTTTAACCGGAGCTTCTTCTCTTCTAGCCTCTCAAGTTCCTTAATCTGTCTCTGGCTTTCTGCTTCCAGATTTCTGATGCTATCTTTAGCTCGCTTCAAAATCACAACCTTCGAAGCCTTGTCGTTATTGGACAGTTCGGGTACGTGGTCTCGCAGTCTCAGAAAGCAGTTCTTCAGCTCGTTGCGCCTTTGCCTCTCCATCACGTTGTGCGTCCTCCGTCTCTCCTCCTCGTCCTCCACGTCCGCCCCCTGCCGGGAAGCGAGGTGACGGGATCGCCCAGCGCTCCGGAGGGAGTCTCCAAGCACGCGGTTGCGTTTGAGAGGAGGGGTGGAACAAGGAGAGGGCGGGGCCGGAGGCGGGGAAGCCGGCCGCGGCGCAGCATAGTTGTGTTGTTGTTGAATTTCAAAATGATGGCGCTTGAGAGCACGCTGCTGCTCCTCTAGAAGCTGCTGGTGTTGAGAGCGGGTCAACGTGGATGACCGCCGGACCGTCACGACATCAATCTCCTCATCTGCGGGACACAAGAGCACGTTGAGTTTATTAAACTCAAAACAGACGGCATGGGAAAACCCATACAATTCATATTTAGGGAGCTCCCACTTTCAAGATCTCAGATATATGTTCCCATAAGTAACATCCCGTCAAAGTTTAATAATCTACATGCATCTGGTTCTAAACGACAATGTGATACAAAAATAGACACTTAAACTCCCACTCACCAGAATCACTCGCAGATGATTCTCCACCAGTAGACATGGAACCATAGTCAGACGTGGACTCGATCTGTTCCTCTCTCTCCAAAGGCAAGTCCTCTTCCTCCAGAGCCTGACAGGCGAGCGCCACATTGTGGCAATCCAACGTGGATCCCACAATTTCAGCAAAAATCTGAGTGTCAATATCAGACAGAAGGGGACTGGTGGAGAGGACGGCCGAAAGTTTCTCCTCCATCTGTTTATCCCCGGTGTGCCACAGACAGTCCACCGGAACCGGATCGTCCGCCCCAGCAGGGGTGAAATCACAATTCCAGTCCAAGTGGAGAAAGTCACTGTCCTCCATCAAAAGTTCAGAAACCAACTCCAATTGGTCCACGGAGGAGAGGGGCTTCCCGAGTCCGGGCTTCATCGGTGGAGACTGTGGCGGTGTGGGGATGGACTGGAGATCTTTCATGAGACTCTGACAGAACTCATCGTCGAACAGCAGAGGTTCCGACTCGTAGAGCCAGTCCTGCGATGGAGAACAAGCCGGCAGCATCTTCAAACCTGCACGAAAGCAAAATCCTCGTTACAGATATCAACAGCAATACATCCAGGGGTAATCCGAGCTGCTCAGGGTCGGCCTGCGTGGCTCGTGTTCCGGTGCACCGCCGATTGTAAAGTTTCCCGGCAAGCGCACGCCTTTATACGTGTTTACAATGGTAGGCCACGCCCACTGGGCGGCGCTACGTCCGCCCGGTGCGTGACGTCACAGAACAGCTGGAAAGACCCGGCATGAGAGGGTTTCATTCCGACGCGGAAAATTCGCACTAAAGTGAACGTGGCCGATACGAAATTCAACTTAGTGACGTCATAAGAGTAATCGAGTGGCGTTACACATTTATAACAACGCGATGTTACTCTCCACGAAATTCAGATATTCAAGCAATATTGCTGATAAACATAACATTAATGCGTAAATCATGTATAAAATGACACGTTTGACCCCATAGCGAGTTAAGTTTGCACGTCGTGACGTCACACATGCGAAGCGCGCAGTGATATCTGGCTGAAGCCGGTACCGGTCACACCGCATGCGGAGGGCTTACCTTGAGAAATCACGTCAAAAAAACGCCCGCAAACACCAGCAAACGTCGTTTTTCCTCTCCAAATGTTGTCGTTTAACAGAAATAAACTTAAAAAGACAGAAACCAAGCACACTGCGGCATGACAGCGCGCAGAAGAAACCGGTGGGTGTGGCGACCGGCAAACCGGGACCATTTAACTTTAAAGGCCGACGCACCGCTGTATCCCTGCGCGTGTGCAAACTCGCGCCAAAACGCGGTTGGCCGTCATCAAACTTGTTGCGTTGTCAAAACGACGCGTAATTACGCCCCACGTGCGTTTCTTTGCAAACACCCTTGACGCGAACGCGAGTGATGCGGCGCTGCGGAACGCCATGGAAACGCGGCGGATCTAGTGCCCGGCGGAGGGATCTTGTACTCGATGAACCGTGAAATTCCAAGAAAGGAAAGGCGGGTTCTGGTTAACCCACGTGTGCGAGTTCAGAAATGCCGGCTGCGATAGTGGAGGCTTTAAAAAAAGAAAAGTCACGGATCACGTTGCCATGTGCTCCGTTTTGGCGCGTAATATACGTATAAGGACACGTTGTTCTTATATAAATACACATTACACATGACATGACCTGGCAACCCGAGTACACACGTGCGTGCAATTGATAGAATTGAATATTGGACGGTGACGTCACAAAGAATTGCATCCTCCTATACACGTGCGTGATTGATGGGTGTCTTGAATTGAACGTATGGACACATTCCTGCAATCTTGTAGAGGTTATACAAAGACACAACTTGTGTGTGCTTGTGAAATCATTTTGTGGTGTTCCAAGTGCATTCTGTATTCCAGGACAAATGGGAATCATGGAGAACAATGAAACATAAGGATTCTATATGTCCAAGAGGAACAGTTGGTGTGCCATCTAGAGGTCAGATTTGGAATGAGGGTAGTGTGCCAAGGCCTGGTGAACTCCAACACTGCTTGGTTTATTTCTGCCATGTAGGATAACCCAGCCATTCTATATTAGTCCCATGCCATCTTGGGATTGATTTGTATATGAGGACGAGCGATACAACGGTGTAGTTGGAATAGCCAAACGAGGGAGATATTTCGTAGTAAGGGTGGAAAAGTGGAAAAGTGGAAAGAAACGCTTTAGAGAGAAAGTCGGCGTCTGGGCCGGCTTTGATGTGGCTGTGTGCGGTTATTTCATTCAATGGGAAACATCCCGGACTCCGTGTTTAAATGTCCCGCGTCAGCCATACGTATTGCTCCCGGCTATTTCTAGAATAGCTCCCACATGCCGACCGGAGAAAAGGACTCTGACGTTTAAAATCTGCACGCCGTAAACAAAGAAAATTATTAAAGGGAAGATCTGAAAAGATCTTGAAGAACTTGGAAGGAGTTGTCTTTCTTATCAGGATTGTGTGAAGTTAAGACGGACGTACTCTACAGATAAGCATAAGGTGCACAAAGGCTCCTTTCACACGCTGTCATATTGTAGCGCTCGACAGGTGGAAATTGCAAAAGTATGTTGTGTAACCAAGGTGGAGCTTGAACAGTTGTCGACTGAGCAAACATGAAAGGTTATAGAGAGAGTGAAGATCATTTTCTTGTGTGTTGTTTTAGTTTAAGCACTTTCAGAATTTATTTTGGAATTGCAGATTTTGGAGAGAGCTAATTATTTGAGATTTTTGGGTAAACGTACAGATATAGACACATCAATATAAAGCCAGATTATAAAACTGTAAGTGTGCAGTTCTTTCAAGTGCTTGTTGTGTTAAATATTTTTATGTTTGCAAGGGACAACTTCATTATATAATCACCCGCCTATCATTTCAATTCTGTATTACTTCTATTCTTGTGCAGAACAGAAAAGTTATTTTGAAAAATGTCAGAAACAACATCAGACCTTTTATTGACCTCCATATGGACTACAAAATCAAGCCATTTCTCGAAATATCTTCTTATGTATTGCACAGAAAAATATTCATATGTGTGAATAAAGATGAGTAAATGGTTACAGTTTTTAATGTCTTAATCCTTTATACAAGGTCATTTCCTAATCCAAAAATATAAATTCATCATTTGCTGTCCCTCTTGTCATTTTATAACGGTTCTTCTTTCTTCCGCAGACCAAAACAAAGACATTTAGGAAAATGTTGGAAACTGGCATTCATTTACTTGCATTTGTTTTGTGTTCATACGTCATAATTGAATGGGTGCCACTGCTGTTTGGATACCAACTTTCTACAAAATATCATCTTTTGTGTTCTGCTGAAGAAAGGAAATCTCTTATGTCTGAAATAACAAAAAAGCTGAGCGGGTGAACGATCACTTTAAAGACTCTTATTTCACTGCAGAAAGGTCTCTCATTCCAAAAGACGTTGAGTTGTAAATTGCATTTTGGCCTGACCCAAGGGACGCCTAAATCTGCACTAAACCATGACCTGTTTTAAAATAGGATCCATCTTCTCATAGATGTTCCTGAGAAAGTCTGACCTGTAACCTCGCCGACTCGACTAATGTCAGCTTGTCTCGACTGGCCACCAGGCTCCTCATACTGAGATCTAGAACAAGGTGTTGTAAGAGACATTCACAAAGCCATGTTGTGGTTTTACTGTTTGGCAAGATAATATGGATATCTTTCGTGACGGGTGCAAAGCAGGAAGACGAGGAAGATAAGACACCACCTAACAATGTTCTCAGCAGGCCACCAAGAATTGCTAAATAAGCAGCCACAACTTTCCTTAGAAGTGTGTGGTATAGGTTGGGGGAGGTAATAGTGAATGTGTGGGATGGTCGTCTGTAATTTGGTGATAGTAGATCTTTAAACTGAGAACTTGCTCCCCCGCAGGGGTCCTAATGAACATCCGTAGAGCTTTAGCATATCTCTACTCACAGACTGTAACTGATGCCTCAAAACAAAAGGGAAATTCCTCAGAAACAGATATGGATTTTCAAGAATCACCTTCCTTTGTCACGGATTTTGACTTAACTGTATCCTTATTTTATTGGTCAAATTTCCTCTATGTTAGGAATGCATACCCTTTACACACCAAACTCATACACACCAAAATTCAAATTTCAATCCCTTGTAAGCTTCTTTCTGTTTCAAAGCAATAAACAGCTATTTTGAAGAATGTTTGTTACCATGAACCCCTGGTGCGCATTTACTTCTCTTGTTTGAACAAATAATCAATGCTAATCAATAGGCACCAATGGTTTTCCAAAGTATTTTAAAACATATTTTATATTAAAAGAAATTTAATATTTTATATTAATTTCTTAACAAAGACGAAAGATATCTGGAAGAATGTTGGTAACCAAAAACCACCGGTCCTCACTTATTCAATGAACACAGAACACTTACAAGTCAATGGGGACCGATGGGTTTCAACATTTTTCATCTTATGAATTTTGCACGATGAAGAAAGTAAGTGCAGAGCACAAAAGAAGATATTGTAAAGAAAGGCCGTATGTGGACAATGTTACCCATTAACTTTGTTTCCGTGCAAAAGAAGGTAAAAGATGTTGCCGTTCTTTAAAATATTTTCTTTTATGGTAAGTAAAACAGGATTGAAATGACAGAATCAATCATACATTAACTTTATAAATAGTTTAATGGTGGAGTAAAAATGAAAGTATTCAATGATAAGTTTCAAAGAAGCGGACAGAGTTTACTGTTACTCTTTCTGGCATGACAGGTTTCACTTCTGCTTTTGATGCACTGTCAATTGTCGACCACATACCACTAGCAGTTACAAGTGTATAGACGGGGCCCCTCAAATAGGGATGAATCAGCCAGTCCAGCAGCTCTGTACGTTACTTATGCAACACTTATTTCTATTGGAGAGACTGACAAAATAGAACTTACATTACATTTCAAAAAGCCTTACTGACACCAGGACTATAAATTGTCTAAAAATCCACATTAGAAGTTTAAAGTGATAGTTGACCAAAACTCATCCTCTTGTCATATCAGAGTTTTTTTAACACAAAAGATATATTTGGAAAAAGGTTAGTAATCGGACAGCAGTGGCACTCCTTTACTTGTGTTGTATGGATGGAACACCAATGTGAATGTCATCCAACATTTTTCAAAATATCTTCTTTTGAGTTAAGTCATACAGGTTTAAAATAACAGCAGGGTGAGAAAATGAAACCGTTATTTTCATTTGAGGGTCTTTCACTTAATAAAACTCTATTTGCATGCTTATGTTAAGCATTGAACTTTATCGTTTAATCACGTAGTGTCCCAGACGTGAGTCTATGCAAGAGTAATGATCTCACTGTACTACTAATAAAATCCATCCATTCTAAGTTTAAAAAATGCTCGCAATACATAATGGGTCTGTTTTAGAAAAATGTTAGTGCCGAAAGGTTTAAGAATGTGGTATGTCATTGCACACATAACCGCACGCAAATGTCCATCCAAGACAACTAGAGGAACAGAAGGAGCTCAGTATTAGAATGAAAAACAGATGCACATACACACACCAGGCCTTCAGTCTCTCTACAAGAACCATCTGTTTATGTTAGTAGGGAAACTCTCCATCTGAGAGGGTTCCTAAGAGAAACTTTGAACTCTGTCCTGATATAAAAGTCTTAGTAGGTTCCACGTATGCACTTACAACAGACAGAGCGAGTCGAGGAGTTTAAATCTCCTGTGAAATTTACATGGCACCCACATGAGTGTTCGGCAGGAATGTGAAGGGGAGGATCCTAATTGAGACTCTTCCTTGAATGTTCCCATCAGTATATTTCTAGGAATTCTAGATAGTAAAGAGCACAGGAAAGGCCAGACTACGGAAACGGAGAGGGAGAGAGAGAGAGAGAGAGGGGTGACTTCAGATCAAGAGACGTCGATTTAAAGTGGAGTGAAATCAGATAAGGGAGAGAGGGCATTACTATAGAACACCTAAATTTAGAACATACTCAGAAAGAGTGTACCACCCCAGATGCCATGGGGTACTATATCAGCAGAACATTCAACTCAACATCCGTTACTCTTGACCATGTAGGGAAGAGAGTTGGCACAGTTGCCCCGTAAAATTTGGCGGCTACAACTGACCTGCAACCCGAAGCCACGCGTGCCACCCCGCATTCACTGAACCCTTCATTCATTGGGATCTCCAGCTTCCTAGAAACATTGTCTCGATGTACGCTTAATGCTATAAATGGCAAAATAACTGTTTGTTCTTCAATATTTCCGATTCTTGAAATCCCAGATTGGTTCACAGATCATAACTCCTTTTCAAGGTTCATAAATAAGCAGAGATGCAGACTGGACATATAAATTTTTGACAATTTTACAGATTATCAAAATGGATTTGTAAGTCAAGACCACACTTTCTAAAGCACTTTGTTATTTTAGTTTTCTATAAAATGACCCTGAGGCTTTGACTTACGTGTTCAGTACATCCCTTACACAAAAGTAATGTTGAGGCCTTTGAGACTGCAGTAAAATTGCAAAATTGTAGCTATCTTTAATAGATGTTTGTTCAACTGCATTTAAAATGCAATAACACCACATTATTACAATAAAATAATTAACTGATAGCTCAAATATTTGAATAGCTCTGACAATCAGAGCAGCAGATTTGCATTAAATGCAGTTTGGCTTGCATCACAAAGTCCTGTTGTTCTCACATGCTGATGTTCACCTCCCTATGTCCATTACATAACAAGGTTTCACTTCTACCCTAGATTACAACACAAAGATCGTGGGCACTGTATCTTTTAAACTTGAGCGTAAAGACACGATATTAAATTGTTGTTTTTACATTTGTACATTTGACCAACACGTCCTTAAAGCCGTGTACTGTGAACTCAATATTAGCGATGTACGATCCCTAGATAATCAAGTCAACGATGCATGGAAAAGTTTTCAAATTTATGGAAATAACAAAACACTTCAAGACTTTGAAACAGATAAGATGAAAATCATATTAAAGGATAGGTTTTTGGCCCGGTCGGATAAACAACTTAAGTATGTCTTCATGTATGATAATTTAAAATAATATTAAATTAAGGGTGAATTTAAGGGAGTCAAACTAAAGGTGTTTTTTGCAAAATGCCCTGGCATCAAATAAAAAGATGTTTTTAACGGTGAAGCTCTATTAAAGTCCAGGCATTATACGAATTATCTAGACCAAACATATATCACAATGCTTTATATTCTGAAAATAATATAAAAAAAGAATGATTTACAAAATCAGATCATTTAAAAAAAAATATATATATTGCATTTCAGTTAATTTTGAAATCAGACAAACTGCAGCCAGGTTGTTTTCATGTAAGAAGTAAAAATCTAAAGTTCAGATGTACAAGTAAAAAAATAAAAAAAGTTATCTGTTGTTACTTATAAAAACATAACATATTTACATTTACATTTACATTTAGACATTTAGCAGACGCTTTTATCCAAAAAAACATAACATATAAAGTTGTAGTCTTCTCAAACTTCTATATAAACATTAATTAATCAAACTAATGCATTTTACACATAATTTATTCTTTTTAAAGCCAAAAGTGACAGCCATTAATCACTAGTCAAACATAAAAATTCAAGGCAGTGATCATTTTTCATAAAGGTGGTCAAAATTACATTTAGTCTTCTGCCTTTGTGTGGTTTCGTAATGTATATTTCATAAAGTCAACTCATCAACCCAAAAGTCAACTGGCCTGTTATCATGATTATCTCAGAAAGATGGATGGGCAATTCCACCAAATGTGTGCTGTCTTTCAGACCCCTCTGTGAATGATTGAGCAGTGCTGTAACAGCTGTCCCATCATCCCGGGCGGGTTACGGCCTGTCAGTGCTAACTGCTCACTAACTTCTGTTCTATGCGCATAACCAAACACTTCAGCGGTGGAGAGAGGCCTGTTGTCTCTGCTGATCCTCTATGCACAGACTGGAAGTCTCCTTACTTTCCTCGACACCCCATGTGGTCACATGACCGATCAATAAGATTTACATGAAGCATTGGGCATTTGCATAAGCTGTCATTGCATGGAAAGAAGCCCTGATGTTCGCTCTTTAATGATCCGCATCTCAAAGCACGCTTGAATAAATATATATAGGAGAGATTAGCCGCAGATTACAGGGAGGGAAGAACTCAAGCGATGCTTAAATTCGGTTTGATTTTTCCTCCTGTTTCTCTAATCCATCATCATTGACAGGGATGCTGAGGTTTCATGGATCGTGACGTGAGGAGCAGCCGGTGTGTGGTGCACGATCAGCGTTTAATGATCACCGCCTTTCACATCAATTATTTATTTGGTTAGGACCCTTGTGACTCTTTAAATGGTTTTCTTTGTTCAACATTTACGTCCATTTTAGAAAGCAAAACTGCACTCTGAAGCCGGATGGAATCAAATGGGTTTAAGGGGTAGTGCCCAAGTTATATATACATTATTATTTATTCACCCTCACAAAATCTATTTTGGCAAATGTCTCTTCTGAACATACAGTGAAAGTCAATGGTGTCAATGCTGTTTGGTTACTAAAGTTCTCCAAAATATCTTCTTTTGTGTTCTGCGGGAGAACGGTAAAACATTTTAAAACTATCTCTATAACAGCGAGAAGCCATTTAGAAGAACAAGCATAAACTCATTGAAATATTACAATGCATTAATATCAACTACTGTGGCCAACGTTACAGGTGGAGCGTTAAAGGTATACATAAATTTAATATAAAACCTGATCTTGTCTAACTTTGCTAAACTTTTTAAGTGCTTTTAAACGTTTATCTATGTTTTTTTCTGATCTTTTTAGAAATCATTCTTCTCAAGATGGTGTGATAATTTTAAACTACCACGTAAAGATTTCCTCGTCAAGGATATCACAAATCAATACTGCCACTTTGATTAAGAGGGTCAAATGATTTTCATGACAATAGATATTTGTCTCGTTTCACTGAGTGTCAAACTCGAATCCCCAACAGCATCTTTTGTTCAAATCGTCCTTCTGTTCCTCTTTAATCTCTTTCTCCCCATCTGTATTTCACAACGATACAGACCTGCATTATCTGACACATCAGACAATGAATCAGTATTGCACAGTACATCTAATATTAGAGTCTGCATCGGTTTTGCAACGTTTGCAAACTGAATCCTTCCTCCTGTTGCATGAAATCGTCAGATTTTCCCTTTGTTCCCTATTGGGCAGGCATGTCGAAAACCCCTGCGATTAAAACAGCCATGATGGTAAAACCTGTCGGATGGAGATAAAGATGGACGTGTTTCTCTTAGAATCAAACTCTCATAATTTGGGAATTTACATTTATTTATTTGACAGTTCTATCCGAGGCAACTTCCTCGAATGTCAGCTATGCTATTCTCAGAATGCCTTCCATCTGTGGCATCTTCAGGAGAGCTGTGATATGATGTTGCAGAAAGAAATAACAATAGAGATTGATTTAAACTTATACCAATAAGCAGCCACCAACAAACCCATAGAAACTCTTTATCAGCCTCAACAAAAAACTTTTGCTTTGTGATATTATTATAATATATTTGTTAGCCTATATGGCATCTGGCTGTTAAAGGGATAGTTTTCCCCATAATAAACATTCAACGTCCTGCATTACACAAAAGTAGATATTTTGAAGAACGTTGGTATGCACGGGCTAGTTCTGCTTGGACAATCACCTGACATTTTCATGAATTCATTTCATAAAAGCACACATATTTGTTACGTTAAACAACCAAAATATTTCCAAGAGGCCTAAACAAGGCTTCTTGTGTTCCTGTAGGTCATTGGTATTGCATTGTGATAACAACACAATGGGTGTGGGGTTGAATCCCAGGGAACAGAGACAGTTCAAATGTAAATCTTGACTGCAACACATAATAGAAAGAAATGCATGACTATGAATGAAAATGTGAATCTGTTGGCCTGTGCTTAAATGTCTGGGTTTGTTCACCCTAACTGGAAGTCTAAGAAGAAAAAGCTTTCACATGGAACACATTAGACAAAAGTCGAATTCCGTCTGCAGCAACCCCCAAAGATCCCCTATTTTGACGTACAACAACACTGCAAAACCCATTTAAGTTTTTTAAAGGGAGTTATGACACACATCCCGGAAATTACTCACTACAGACTGCTATAAACCGTTTCCCAAACTGTTTTATCCCAAGAAAGAACTCAGAGAACTGTGGTTTCCTGTAGTGCAGAAGAATACAAGGGCACCCTCTTGAGGCTAAATAGAAATATGAAGATTATGACAGCACAATCTGCTCTTTGTTCTGTTGGGATGGATTTACAGAGAAAGGTCACTGGATCAGTCACATGAAATAATTATTACATAGCAAAAGTCACAGGATGACCTTTAATACAGCCCAACATCTGCAACTATATATCTAAACTTTAGACTAGCTTATTCTAGAGGAAGAATGTCAAGAATATTGTTTTGAAACAAATTGATACTTAGCAGAAAATAAGCAGATTTTTTTCTATAAATACATGAATTCTTTCAATGTGTTAATTTAAAGGATGTATGTCAGTATTCTTTACATTTAAAGCATTCAAAATGTACAGTCTCCCAACCTTTACAATTATGGATCAATGATTTTATGACATCATTCTGCATTTCAGCTTCTCATGTGATTCCTGACCCTGAGGTATACTAGACGCCACTGGATATTTTAAAGGGGGGGAACCAGAGTGTCTCGCCCAAATCCGTTTTGAGAAAAGGCATCAGACAAAGCCGAGGACTTTAAGGCCGTAAAAAGTTCAGTGTTCCATTTATTTCTCATTTTAAAAACGGTTTCGCACAATCAAAATATAAATACATCTGTCCCATACACAAGACAAGGCGCAGACAACACAACAAAACATTCACGCAAACTACCCAGACACCCGTCTGCATACACGCACAAACACACGTTCATACACCCCAGCCCCTGAATTAAAGGTGCCAATACCATGACAAAAAAAGACTGTCTGTTTCATACGTAATTTGTGTGCTTTAGGACTGAACAGCGATCAGGTTGACGTCTTCCAGTTATAAAAAGGCTTTCTGCTCATTTTCTGTTTGCTATCAAAGACCAGATTCAATGAAACTGCTGGTTAAGTCTGAACAAGCACTATGTCATGATCAGATAAGACAAATACTTCAAATGATTCCAAATCAACACAACAGAGGGCCATAATTTCAAAAAGGAAGTTTCGATTTTCAGAGTTGTTCTACAGTTACATAACTTATCTCTGATACAAACAAGTCTGTAAATTCCATAAGCTCCTCGGAAGTTGGCTCGCTCAGGTCCTTGTGGAGATCCTGTGCTTGTTTGAAGGGAAGGGTCATGTCGGATGGATTCTGCTCTGTGGCCACACGTGAAAACAGTCTGGGGCTTTTATTGTGGCATCATCCCTTAAACACAGAGCTTTTTGGAATATTATGCATCTAATATGTCATCGAGATGCTAGGATGCTTTTCCCAGTTCGATCTTCTTCTGAATGGCTCGCGCTGAGTGGTATATCAAAGAATCAATAAGCCCAGCAACTAAAACAATGTAAAAAAAGAGACCATATTACACAGGACATAATCAATAAAGATTGGTTGGCATTTAGGAATTAGAAGTGATACCTTACCTGTGAAAACACCGCCTATAATAGCACAAACTCCTGTTAAGAAGTGTGTGAAAGACCTGAGGAGACAAAGACAAATTTTTTAACGTACTCAAACCTCCAATACTTGCACTTTTCTTTTTATACGAGAAACAATGAAAAAAGTCCACAGCTAAAACAAACCTCTGCTTCTCTGTGAATTTGACCATCATTGGAGAAAGCTCATAAAGCACAAACACGCCAGGTAAACCCTGATCCCCGATCAGTCCGTTGGCTACTTTTTCATGTCTCGTTACTGAGAACTGGTTGGTTTTAACCACCTGGAACACATCACAATGCATTATACTTTTCAATTACCAAATGTTATTAATAAGAACATGTCAATGAAACTAAAAATAAAACATTTACACACCTAAATATTAGGACACTCCTTAATAACGAATACATCACAATATTTACATTTACATTTAGTCATTTAGCAGACGCTTTTATCCAAAGCGACTTACAATAGTCGAGGAGACAATGAAGCGGTAAATAGCCGATACAACAATAGGTGAACAAGTGCTACAACAATGTTACCAAGTTACACAGAGAGAGAAGTTTTTTTTTTTTTTGATAGAGTGAGTAGGTTAGAAAAGAAGTGAGTTAGTGAGTTAGATGTAGCCGGAAAAGTTGAGTTTTTAGGCGTTTTTTGAAAATAGAGACCGAATCTGACAAAAGTGAAGCCAGAGGCAGATCGTTCCACCATCGAGGAACTGAAGCATATTTCAATATGAGAATAGTTTCCAAGAGTAAACAACGACTTTAACAACTTTAGTTCACTGCTCGAGACACGTACCTCTCCATCTCCTTTAACGTATATCGTTGGCACAATTTTGACGAAATACTGATACATCATTGAAGCTGTAAAAAACACAGATTAATCCATCACTAAATTCCTCTCCCAACTGAGCATGTACAATAGTTTTCATTCCTGTATATGATTGTATATAAACATCTTGTCATATCTGACACCATATATATAAATGTATAACATTAAGTAATATAATATTATATCTGACATCATATATATAAATGTATAACATAAAGTAATACAATATTATATCTGACACCATATATATAAATGTATAACATTAAGTAATACAATATTATATCTGACATCATATATATAAATGTATAGCATTAAGTAATACAATATTATATCTGACACCATATATATAAATGTATAACATTAAGTAATACAATAAGGGTGCTGTGGGTCTATTGTTCAGTGCGCCTCCCTGTCGCTAGGGGGCGCTTGTAACGATCCTTTTAATCTCCAATTGCACTTCCGGTTGAGTAATGGCGTGTGTGTGAACCAGTCCTACAGCAGACATTAAACAGGACCGAAGCTTAAGAAGACTTTAAAGTCGTGCGAATTCTACTACACAAACTTAAAGAAATGTAAGTCATCTTTATTATAATAAATCTCCTTTTGACATGCGCGTTCACGTGTAACGTTACGTCACGATGGTCCAGCTGAGACCTTGATGACATGTAACAAGATCAAAGCATTCAGCTGAAATAAATTACCTCTGTTACAACTAACTTTATTATATTATAATAATGAAATAACTGTTTTATTTTATTATTTATTATGTTTTTGTTTACTTCCTTTATAGGTTTGTGTGTCTAAATGTTCTTCACCTAGATATGAATTCTGTGCATATTTATAAAGCTTTGTTTTTAAGCCAATTATAATTAAATATTATATAATAATTATAAAGATTATGGATGTTGTGCTGAAGCAATGTTCTAGGGTCAGACACATCATCAGAAGAATATGATCACATTTAATGTCTATATAGCAACACATTCATTGTGTTACATGTTTACAATCAAAGTTTGCTTGAAATAATGTTGTTAATAATGAATTTTAATTGTTGAAACTTCATGCTTATTTTGACTTGAAATATGTCAAATTATTAGGCAGCACATTGGATTTTATTGGGTTTAACAGTAATTAAATAATTGGGCAATTCCAAGGAAATGTCAACCTTACCATGCAAATAATGAGTTTCGACCAAATGTTTTTTCTATACTTCTAGCACAGTTGACAACAATTGCTGGATCAAATAACCGTGTTATGTCTTAAATGTTTTAGAGAATTATTTTTAGTGCATGATTTTATTTTAATTGACAAATATGAGATATTTTCAGGATTGTCGGACTCTTTAAAAAGATAGTAATTACTATATGTTCTATACAGAGCTATCTCTTGACCATTTTTGGATATTTTTTATTCTAGTTTGTACGTTTATATGTATGTTTATTTCACATAAATCTTTAGAAGTTTGTTGTCTTCCAAAAACGGTGGTCATTTTTTGTCACGTCCATAACTCATGATTTACCTTTTTTGAAATAGAAAACTTGTCATCAAGGGTTTTATATAATATGAACAGATAAATCAGTTTACTGGTTATGATTGCATTCTAAGTGCATTTTTATGTCACGTCCAGTATGCCGGAATTGCCTATGTATCATGTGGGGGTAAAAGTATTGAGTTTAAAGTTGTAAATATGACTGACGGATATAAAAGTGTCCGTCTTCAGTAAATCACCGGAGATGTTTATTTTTTTTAAACAGAACTGCAACTAAATGCATGTGTATAAATGTTTGGGTTGACAAAGAAACAGACATAAGCCCGATAAACTGCATATACAAAATTAGATAAGTGTCATTCCAAGATATACTGTCTAGGAAAGCATTTTCCCATACATTATAGGTTTTTGCTTGCCTTTAACATAGCATGTTTGCTTTTTTTAGATGCCGGTATCAGTAGGATCCTATGGCCAGGCTCAGCCCAGCTGCACTGACCGAGTGAAGATGGGCTTCATGATGGGCTTTGCAGTGGGCATGGCTGCAGGCGCTATGTTTGGAACCTTCTCCTGTCTCAGGTGTGATGGAAACTATATATCAAACATGTTTGCTGTGTAATTTGCTCTGTTAATAAACTACTATTGCATTATAATTTGACAAAGTGATACATTTTGTAAAATAGCATTGCTTTGAACTGAGTGTGTCTCCTTTCAGGATCGGCATGAGGGGTCGTGAGTTGATGGGAGGAGTTGGAAAGACTATGTTGCAAAGCGGAGGCACATTTGGCACCTTCATGGCGATCGGGATGGGCATCCGCTGCTAAGTTCACCACACTAAATTCACCTCTATGGGACTTGAAATAATTTTGGGATTTGATGATTTGGTCATCTTAAAGGACACTGGTTTCAATAAAAGAAAGATTTGCTAAAATCAAATTTACAGATTTTTCTGTAAATCCTGAGCTCAGTGTAAAATCTAGATTATGATTATTTATATCCAGGTTAAAGTCAACAAGATTGGGAGAATTTTATTTTTTTTTAATTCTGGAAACTGTCAATGTAGAGTGTATGGTATTATTTTAGGCATTTAACAAATATGCACTCACCTTGAGGTGCTGCTATGTTGGTACCATCTAAAGGGTTGACAATTCCAGGGTAGTCTTGGCCAAATGAAAGATGTTTGATGAAGTGTGTCATGTTGATCTACAGTCACACCCAACAAATTCAATTAGGAGTAATGTGATAGCAGACACGCGTTAAGCAAGTGAAAAGCTTTGAATCCACTTACATTGTCTAGTCCAAAACTCTGCAGGTCATGAACTGAAAATAAAGAAATGAAGAATTAAAAAATGTTAGTTTTCTGTAAGTGCATGTTAGGTAAACACAATAAATGGTAGAGCAATAGTTAAGTGGTGTCAATTGAGACTTCTAATAGCCACTGCGTCACATCACAAACTAGTTGTTTAATGCTAAATCATAGTATATTTAAAGGGAGAGAGAGAAAAAACATACTGATGTAGTAACAAGGTATATTCTAACCGGTCAGTGCCATTTAAATGTAAAGATGTCTAGTGGCTTTAAATGAAATATAAATTAAAATGTAGAAGGTTGACTTACTTTCCACAGCATGCACTGCAGAAAGAAGAGAAAATAGTCACTTAAGGAGTTTTGTTTACTGAAAACAAAGTTTTAAAGACAACCCTGGTTGTTTAAATTCACCCCAATAGAAGAAGGAAAATAAGTCTTTCCTGCATTAACCATTTAAAATTGCTTAATGAGTCCTATTTTTGGACATGAACTGGAAAAACAGCATATTCATGTCCAAACAACTGCTGTTAGTTTTGTACCTTGTTACTTGACGATTATAAGCTTTGTTAGAAAGGACAGACACCTCTGACCCAAAGAAAAAACCCACACTTGCCCGAAATTGTTAAATTCATTAATGAAACTCCATAGATGTACAGCTTAAATGATCAAAGAATGTTAAAGACATATGAAAAGAAAGCGCCGTTCATCAGTCTTGAAACTCAGAATCTCTGATAACTGCTCGATACAAAGCCGAACTGAAGTCAAATAAAATGAGTTTCATGGACTGATCAATGGTTTAAGAAAGCAGCAAAAAGCAAACATTCAGTATTTTGCACAAAGTTGCTGTGACACTGAACAGATCACCGCACGTTACGCATGTCAAGCACGTGCCTAATAATCACACTTTCTGATCTGATGCATATTGGCACGTTTACTCTAAAGCTTATGTCATTTGTCAACCTATAAAAAAATGCTTAATGCACTAAGAGCAACATGCCTTTGCCACAGACCAGAAGACTTGGGTAGAATAGTTAGATGTTGCTTATTTACCATGAACATGAGACTGCTGAAAGCTCTTTCCAGGAGCAAAATGGAAATTTCCAGCCACCTGGAAAAGATGTGAATTTTACCTATTACTATTTACAATTAACAATTTATTCCATTTGTTGGCATCGAATTAAATTTTGCTGCAAAATCAATTTCTTATAAATGACAGTTTGGTTGAGTATGTGCATGTTACCTTATTAACTTCTAGAAATCCATAGACTTGACATCCCTCGTTTTTCTGTTCCTGCATCTTTTGGCTGAACCCCTCTCTCTTACATTGCTCGATGCTGTCAGGAGTTTTAAAGGCCCAGCCGCGCCGCCTGTACGCCTCTCGGACATCATCGCAGGTATTACAACACCTGTGAACAAGCAGTTTATAACTTAAATCACAGTATCTGTATATTATCGTTACCATTCAATTATTCAGAAACTCAAAATGTCCCTAATGGAACTTTTCATATCTAGCAGATATGATATCTTGCTTTCTTTTATATATCAAATTACTTTTTGTTTGGTTCAGTTAACACATATTTTACCTCTAGAACCAGTTTAAGAGTAGAAGACAGACCTGTTCTACCAGCAGTTTTATTTTCTGTACTACAGCTGAAGCGGTTTCGTTTTTGAGTCAAAGGTCACTATTAAAAATTAACTCACTTTAAATCTTCGGTCTCTGCTCCGTAACAGCTCTCACAGCGATCAGGATCCAGCTTGCTGGCATCAAAAACTTCTTCCTCCTTTTCACCCAGCACTGTAGTTAAAATAGCGTGGACAAAGTGTGTAAGTTCAAGCATTTAAGAAAATAGTAGTGATTAGTTTAACTGATTCAACTTAAATTGTTGTATTACTTAAAAAGAAACATTACTAACAACACAGACGACAATTTTAAATCCTAACAGATGTCTTATAGTTCTATCGAATGTATCACATGTGCGCTTGAACAAAATAATACTGACCGTGTTTTTCCGCCTCTGTTGTGACTGGTTGGCCGTCTTTGTCAAGTCTGTGTTTAAACAGATTGTGCTCCACATCCAGCTGTTGCTCTCCTGCCACATCCATGGCATCAATACTAAGATCTGAAAGACCAGAAAACGTGTTAATTCATACACTTATAAATGTGGGCATACAGTCTTATATTTAAAGAGTAGTGTGCAACATTTTCAAAGGAGAGCAACGAAACGAAGCCATCTTTAGTACGTTTTACAGTGAGGTTACAAGCAAACATCAACGTTCATATTATGAGTATATGACACATGAATGCAGTTTAAAACCTCAATATACAGAACATATACGTACAGGCACATGGCATGTGTGGAAATATAACATCAATGTTGATCCTGAGCTTGTCTCCTCTAGATGTGTCTACAAATAGTTCAGGATGAACCTATGAATGGAAATATCACATCAGCATACTATACACATGTATGTTGACACTTATATAACATCAATCAATCAACCAATCAATCAATGTACAGTCATACACTCACCTCTTTAGTAAGATAATACTGCAGCTCAGAGAAGAACAGGATCAGCATAATGAGTCCACTGATGATGGTTACTATAAAGTGAGTAAGACAGGATCAGACCCAATACATACATCTGCATTCCACACATTTCTATACATTTCCATACATTCACCCATGGCATTAAAATCAGCTCCACCTTATATGATATAATTCAACTCTATAGATTAATAATGAAGACTGACACTTCCATGCCATTCTATTTTGTCCACGTGCTCATTAAAATCTGTAATTATAAGCACATATTTGAGGACTGTGTTTATTAGCATGTTCTGCTCACTAGCTTGTGTTTATGAATGACGTATGAAAGCTCACAGCTGTCTCTCTCTCACTCACCCGTTGCTCCTCCGCATGTTTTGATCCTAAAATCCTCTAAAGTTTTCGGATATGCGTCAAACTGTTTCAGTTTATTTAACGCGTCCATTCTCCCTCTCGTACGGCGCTAATGCTAGCCGTCACTTCAGATCCCAGCGAGCGTTTCCGGGATAAAGCGGAAGTGATGAAAATCCTCCAGCCAATCAGATTGCACCGCGTAGCTGACGGCACTTTTAGTGAAGCTGATTTGATTTATTATTAGATTTCATTTTTTGTTTATTTTATTTTTAAAACATACTATTCATTTAGCATGCATGTGTATTTATTTCAATTAATTTTCTGACAATATTTTCATTTAAATTTTAAAAAGTTTTGTTTATTTCTATTTGTTTTTAATTTTATTATAAAGTAATTTCATAGAAATGTGATTGATAACTCTTTACTAGAAATTGGAAAATGATTTTCAAACTTAACATCAAAAACATTATTTTGTTTATTTTTCATTATTTTTTATAGCCACGTTCCATATCCAAACTTTTGATATTTTTACATTTATATATTTAAATTCACTGGAAGGCCTCAATTAATGTAGATTTATATATTTACAGTTTATAATAAATTATATATTTAAATCCCCCTTATTAATATTCATATGTTTTCTGTTTATGAAAAACTTCTAATTTGACAATTCCCTTTTTGATTTAACTCCCTAAATTAGGCACTATATTCAATGACATATTATATTAAGACAATATTTAAATAGTTAATATATGATTTTGCTACTTTGATACGAGCTAAATTGGCACATTTTTCTAACATAACAGGAAAAAAACAATACAATACTAAAATTCATTTTTAAGTTTGTCCAAGTCCTCGTCTGCAATGCCGACGGTCGAGAAAATGAACAGTAGAAAACATTTCTGCATCTTGTGAAGTTTATAGGTTATAACAATTTAACAAAATAATACAGAAATCACAATTCCTTTCAGACACCATAATCTGAATTCTGGTTCCTACTGTTTCTACTTTTAAATTCTTATTTTGTGACATTCTGCATTTTATAAAGTTCAAACAAAGTCCCAAACAGCAAGTTGATAAGGGTTTCATTGGATATACCAGTTTTATTAAATATTTACACAGCAATGTGTAGAGAATCTACTTCAAAGACAGATCTCACAAAGCACAAGAAGGTTGCACATGTATTTTTGACACTTTCCCCTGAACACATCCTATCGCAAATAACCACAAATTTATTCAAATGACATTTATTGAACATTTTAAGTCTATCTTGAGCGCCAAACCCCAAGTCATTTAGAGGCAAGGACACCTGATAAAAGGATGTCCAGTGGTTATTGACGATTGCAACCTTATCTTGATGCATTGTGCACTCTGTTAAAGATCGGACAAACGTGAATCAGGTTTTTACGTTGTGTGAAAGCCTGCTGAAGGCAGTTGCAGGGATTTATTTGGGAGGTCTGTAGGCGATCTTTCTACTTTTTAGCACAGACCACCTGTGCCTCTTCATGTAATAGACCAGAGGGATAAGTATGGAGGCGCCCATCAGCAACTGCAGAGAAACCATAATGTAAATGTTAAGGACAACAAAAATGGACAACATTTTTCATTAAAATCTAACTATTGTTTTATTTTTTTTAAATGAAATTGCTGGAATGTAGGAATGTTACATGTACAGACCTTCAGGCCCATGCGCTTGCGTTGGTCATGCTCTGGCTCGGCAGCCCATCTCAGGAACGTGCAGACATCTTTAGCAACCTGGCTCATGGTGGCAGGGGTTCCTTAAAACGATGAGGTGTTAGTTTTTGACTTAACGTAACATAGAAACTTAAGGTTTTGATGTCACCGTAATAAATAATCAAAAGCATAAAAAACAGATATATTAGCATGTTAAAACTAATATCTTATCTATGATCCTGGTACTAATAAATTACTTTTTCGAGAAATTATTTGATAAAAAAAATCTTAATTAATTAACTTCTAATAAACTGTTTAGTAGATAAACCATAACTAACCATCTTCAAACTCCAGCACCTCATTGTAGATAGGTGGTGCCATACCAATGGCTTGGCCAGGGAAATAAGGGTTATAGTAAAGACCGTCTCTCAAGGTCACACCAGCGGGTGGATCACAGTAACCCGTCAGAAGAGAGAAAACATAATCTTCACCTCCATGTCTAAGAGAAAGAAAAACAATCTCTGAATTTATGAGATACAACCCCAAAAAGTCTGCAAAGTTGAAAAAAATTATATTCCGCAAACAAATGTAATAAAACAGCATGATGTAAGATATATTATAAAGTAAAACATCCCATTAAATTGATTACCTAGCATTGACGATATAGCTGAGGTCAGGGGGCAGAGCTCCATTGTTAGCAGCACGGGCAGCCTCAGGGTTGGAGTATGGTTTGGGGAAATAATCAGAGGGCTTTCCAGGACGGGTGAACATCTCGCCTGACTCATCAGGACCATCCACTACTTCAACCTACATAAGGACGACATGATCAACAATACATTTACATTACACAATCCCACTGTGTTAATGTAGCGAGTGAACATCAAAACTGTGTACCTCTTCAGCCAGGGTCTTGACCTCTGCCTCTGTGTGTGAAACACCCACCAAGTTACGGAAAGCCAAGTATTCCATACTGTGGCAGGCCGAGCACACCTGTTTATATACTTGGTATCCACGACGAATGCTGGAAAGAAAGCCATTGTACCTTTAGTCATATGACGACTGTGGTTATTTAGTATTGTACAATTATTGACATTATACAACAGATATTTCGAAGAGCGCCGGTAACCAAACAACCTTAGCCCACTTGCATTTCATAGACACAACACTAGGGGAAAAGTTACTCAAAATCTTTTCTTTTCTTCAACTCGGGAGAAACAACCATTAACTCGTTTTGAACGAATAGTAATCCGTGGTCTGGTGGTTAGATTTGGACTTGCAGGTTCGAATCCCAATGCCAGCAGACAATGACTGAAGTGTCCTTGAGCAGGACACCATACCCCACGTGCCGCAGTGATAGTTGGCGACTGCATAACCCCTGTAAGTCGCTTTGGACAAAATGAATAAATGTAAATGCAAACAATGGCAGAATTTAGTTACCTGGCATGGTCAAGGGAGGAAAGCATGCCATTATGGCTCCAGGGGTATGAAGGGGGATGCAGTTCCAGATCCGAGGCTTTGACCGACTGCTGGAGCATCAGAGCCAGACCCGCTCCTCCCGTTGTCAACACTCCAATCGTTGTCAAGGCGATCTTCTTCCCCTTCGGCAGGCTCGCGAATGACATGTTGGCCTGGGACACAAAAAAGTTGGGTCAAGACTTCCGCATGGAACGCAAACGTACTCTTTTGTTACCCTAAAGTAAAAATTAACAAATAAGATCACACATGTTATAACATTACATCAATGACACAAGCAAGATCAGATCTGTGTTGTCCTTATCCTTTAATATCACAAAAATGTGATTTATTTCACATTAACAGCAGTCCACACATAGACAGTTGTGTGTTTTTAATACATAAACAGTTGTATGCATAACACATGACGTCACAACATGACATCACTGCTCTTAGATGCTGTGATGTAACCCTTCATAGTAACCATCCCATAATGTCACCCTACAAGGGTATTCTCATCCAAATGATCAGATTTCTTTGTTTACAGATAAATAAAAGTATTATTAATAAAAAAATATTAATACAAACATCCAGACACGTCAGCAAGCAGCTGTGACCTTGCTCTACACAGCCCCCCCCCTTGATTTTCCGTTAAAATTAAGCGTAAAACTCCACCTGACTCCACAGGAAACATTAATCAACAATTATAAACATTTATAAACATACCCGTTGAGTATGAATGGATTTGGGTGTGTTGAGCAGAGCTCTCCCGGGACCGGAGAACACAACCACACGGAGCGCCGCCATGTTCTCGACTCTGCAGATTGGAGGACACTTCCGGCGGAAAGCGGCCTACGTCATCAGTGCCAAAGATGCTGTAGGCAGAGTCACCGCTGTTCGCGTATTTCTGCGACGTTGGGTTGGGTTCAAATCTATCGAATAATCAACACAATTTGGTCGAATATATCCTCTATTAACTTTAGTGTAGACGTTGCTTGTTAAAAGCAATAATTAAAGGTGGGATTATTTTTTAGGATTGCACTTTTCCCCTCTGTGTGGTCACATGATTGCTGCGTCTTGCTGGGTTTAGTCTTTGTTTTATATTACACAAGGTGTTACAAAACTCACAAATGGCCTTAAATGCTAAATGTGATGTTTGGGAAATTTATATGTGTTAAAGATGACATCATGAGGTTTGTGGATTTTTGTTTATAAGTAGTGCCGCTGTTTTTATTTAGATTAAATTATTGAGGTGACTTGAAATGTTATTTTTCAGCCCCCTAGAGGCTGGAGGTGTACACTGCACCTAACCGTCACATTGGGTCCTGTGTGTGTAACTCTGATGATTCTGTGACAATTAATTGTTAATATTATAATAATAACATTTGTTGTTTAATTGTTAATTATTAGAAAGGGTTTTAATTTAGGACTAGGATTTGAAAAGCTCTTTAGGCGGAAATGAGTGTAATGACGTCTTTTGTCCTGCAGATGGCAGTGTGTAACAGCGCCCAAGAGCTTATGGTCACGTGATGTTTATCTTAAAGAAATGTGGAATAAAACTGTATACTAATGAATTATATTAATAACTTTAATATTTAATTATAACTTATATATATATATATATATATATATATATATATATATATATATATATATATATATATATATATATATATATATATATATATATATATATATATATGCATCATTTAATTTTAACATAACATAACACAACTCATTAGTATGTATATTGATATATGTGTATACATACACACATACATACATGCATATGTATGTGTGTATGTATATATATTTATAAAAATCAAATACAATTCATTAGTATATATATATATATATATATATATATATATATATATATATATATATATATATATATATATATATATATATATATATATATACATACATATATACATACATACATACATACATGTATACACACACACACAAACACAGACACACACACATATATGTGAATATATTTACTAATGAGTTATGTCAAAACTTTAATATTAAATAAACATAAATACATACAAACATGTATACACACACACACACACACACACACACACACACACACACACACACACACACACACACACACACACACACACACACACACACACACACACACACACACACACACACACACACACACACACACACACGTATATATAATTATTATTATACTGAATACCATCCCTGCTTTAAAATGTTACATTTTTATACAAATATTTACATTTACATTGTGTCATTAAGCTGACGCTTTTATCCAAAGCGACTTACAACTGAGGTTTACAAAAGAAGCATTTACAACAGGACGCAAAAACGCAATCATAAGTTAAATTAATGCCAGTCCTGGTTAGAAAAACACAACATATATATATATATATATATTTTTTTTTTAGAAAAAATTGAGGATGTCTTCGTAGTGTAGATTGAGTGAGGATGTCGCGTAGGTTTATCGTATATAAATGTTTATTGCAGTCAGTTTGGTCAGAGAGTTGGACTTGTAAGCTGAAGGTTGTGGGTTCGAATCCCAGCAGACAATAACTGAAGTGTCCTTGAAGTGTCCAAGACGCCTTACCCTCATTTGCTGCGGTGATGATTGACAACTGAACAATTCTTGTGAGGCCGTTTGGATAAAAGCGTCTGCCAAATGAATAAATGTAATTGATAGGGGGTGTGATGTTTATTAATGCTGGTGTGGAAAACGAAGAAGTTTTCAAACCATGTGCACCGTCAGGAGACCCCTGCACCTCTCAAAGCTCTTTGTTTATGGATGAGGGAGCGAAAGATAGGCCGACTGGCTTCGATCAGTTTCATTTGCAGATCTGAGAAGCTGCCAAGGACTTGCTTTTGATGGTATTCTTTACTCTGAAACATCAGCTACTAGGCAATGAATATATATTATTGAACTCCAAATCCTTCACTTCATCCCCAGAAACCCGAACTGTCCCAACGAACTTAAAGCTCCCTACCTTCCTTTTCACACAGGCCCATATCTCAAGAAGCCAAGCGGTAAAAGACCCCTAAATTGGCCACCTTGCCGAGATAAGCCTGTGGAAAATTGAGAGCGTCCCATGGGACAAGGCCGAGGCTCAATCAGGTACAGCAAACAAGCGCCTTCGCTGACCAGGCATTGGAATTTTTATAGCTTTATCAGATTGTTTGAAAAATAATAGAATTTGGATTCCTACTGACACTTACAATTTAGCCACGGCTGTAAGCCTCAAGATAACAATCGATTTCAATTGATACAGTCTTGTCGTGTTGTATAATGAAAGAACATGTTAGATTAAGCATTAAAGAAAGGCACAGATATGAATGTACCCTATTTTTCAGTGCCAGGGGGAATGTGACGGTATATCTTGATTTTGTAATGTAATGTACAATGATTTGTTTGACATCACTATATAAGTATAAGATGGCATATAAGATTTATTCTGCAACTTTAAAAATGTCATTAAAAAAGCAAAATAGACAGTCACATCAAGCACAGAATTTTTTTTAAACATTTTAAATAAAGCTTGCATAGCAACAAAGCTTTTAAATGATCTTCCAGTATGAAGTCAATAACCGTCATATGTTGTATACCTGCCTCTGACCCATAATTCTCTGGGGTAAGTCTTAATAGTCATGTTACCCTTGAAATCTCCCCAGGGCAGCCTTCGGGTTACCTTGCATGATCTCAAATACTGGGTTAAAATGCAGCCTGCAGTCATAGCAAACGATAAAACCTGTCCCCATTAGCTCCCTATGGGCAGAAGTTTGGAAAACGTCTGTAAGAAAGGCTGTGTTTCTTTGAAATTGTTCAATTTGAACTCGCCTTCAATAATAAAATAGTTTTCAGGGGTTTGCTTAAAATAAACCGTTCTCGAAGGATACATTTATTGCTCAGAGATTATTCTTTTCATTTCTTGGAATCCCTTGGAAAAGAGGACAGCACATTCTTCTAATTTTATGTTATCGAAATTAAAATTAGAGAATTTTTGTAAAATTTTCAATTTGAGGTACTGTCAAAATGTTTTATTGTTTGTAGAAGTCTTCCAAGCAGGAGCTTCTAATATTTGAAATCTTCATTTGACATGAATTTATCTTTTAATCTCATTACTGTCTACATAATCTCAATAATATTTATTTTCAGAGTTGTGCTCTTACATGTCTTTCGTTCCGTAATATATTCGCATTAATTTAAGAGTGTATATTTGTAAGATTGAAGAGCAACTGGTTTGATTTCTTTTCTTTGCATTTTTCATATTTCTCACTTGTCATAATGACACATCAATACAGCCCTATTTATCTTGAATAGAAATTATATATATTACATGTTGAAATGTCGAGCTTGGAGACACTGTTGTGGAGGGGTTATTAACCCAGGCAGTTGCTATAGTAACCCTCTCATCTCGGGGGCAGATTTGATGACAGAATGACGTGGTCCAAACAGACAGGTTTCACTTTTATAAATTACTTTATTTTCTTTCCACCTCGAAGGCATTAAACGAAGCAGAAATAAATATGTTTTCACTTACAATGCACGAATAGATTTGGCTCAAATAAGTAGTCTTACAACGCAGACGTTTTATTGTGGAATATATCATGCATGAGATATTGTCCTTCAGCATTGTCCAGATTAGTCACATATTTGATTCAGACAGAAGCGTGTAAATGTTTCTCAAAGCTACATCACAGCTCGTCTCAACATCATGACTTGCTGTGTCGATATGAGCACCAAAAACATTGCAGGAGAGCTGTAATAAAGTTTCATTTAAAAAGAAATATGAAGAACTAATATCTTACAGATTTGATGAAGTTCTCGGATGTGTTTCATTACTTGCTCTCAGAATGTCTCCAAAATCACTTAAAATAAATAAAAATAGAAACAGAGGAGACAAATGTTAAAATACAAGAAGAGTTTTGAAGGTGCAAATAAATGTAGACTGGTCAATATTATTGACTCTCGAATGCTGACATGGGAGATCAGAGATCATGTATGTGAAATTCTTGATATCCTTCCTGATTGGAGACATTGGAACAATTTCAGTTTTTCTCTTGGAAAAAAATATCTGAGATGCACGGGTAAAAGTTTCCATTTGCTCTTGATGTAATCCCATTTATTCCAAAGAGATATGACTGAGATATCAATCTAATCTTTGATCTCCCCCCCTAAATTAATAGTTCACCTAAAATTAATTCTTAGTTTATTTACTCATCCTGTTGTAAACCTGTATGAATTTCTTTCTTTTGCAAAACACACAAAAAACATACATTGAAGAAAGTTGGTAACCCTGGCACCCATTTGCTTCTATTGTACGTACACAACAACAATGCAAGTCAAAAGGTGGCACTTTTGTTCTTCCTTTATTGTCTTTTATGTTTTGGAGAAGAAAGAATGTTACACAGGTTACAAGAAAAAAAAGGTTAGCAAATGAGGACAATCTTTACAAATAGAGTATATATGTGCGAAATAACTATGAATATCAAATCTGTTCTTTCATGCTTATAAACATGCATTAAGAAATGAGTCTGCCACACTCATGCATACATGAAAAAGTCTCTTATTGCTGAATTATTTAGAACGTCTCCCATATTAATGTCTAAACTGAGCAGGCCAACACAAAATCAATCAGCATAGTGTCGCCCAAAGGTAAATCCACAATGACAACGGCTGTTTCCACTGTGGTAGAAATGCATCCACAAAAGAAGCCAACAGGGGCATTTGTATACCAATGTGAAAGCTTATTATTGGTGTGAATACGAGCCGATGGTGCCGTGTGATTGAGTGGCCCTGGGAGTCTTTAGACTCGCCGTTACAAACGTTGGCACCTAATCCATGAGAGTTCTCGAACACATACTCATTCTCTTCCACTCCTTCTCTCTGATCATTGTGGTGGAGGAGCTGAAGTAATGCACGAACGCTTGCCTCCATTAAGCGGTCTCCTGTCGCTGTCTGTCGCCATTGCTCTGGACCTCATCCGTGCACCTGTCTCCTGGTGTCAGCTGTTGAGCCGCTCATCGCTGTCCTTCGTGTGGACAGCAGGAAACCACGTCTGCTAATGTCAGCAATGATTAACGGGAAGCGGTCCAGTGATGCTCGTCCTCCCCGGGCTGAGACATGGGCGAGTTTCTGAGGTTATCAACACCATAGGTGGATAAATTGAGTAGGAATGATGGGCCCAGTGCTGCATATGCCACTACATGCATGGATGGTGCCATAAGTATCCTGAATAACCCCAGATGAATATTTTTGTTTATTTCTAGTTGTCAAATGAATGGCAAAACAGACCAATGACACATGAAATTGATCTTAGAAGCCTAGTTTATGTGAAATATACGGATAAATAGATGTTCTTTGGCATATAAACCATATTGTGTGCATTTGAAATAGCTTATTCACTGGAACTCGTATTTTATTGCTTATGTTTAAGAGGTCTTGCAGCTCAGAAAAAGGAGAAGTGTGAGAAATATCTGAAAATCATAATTCATCAACATATTAGCATATTACAGGTCAAATTCTATCATAATATATTAAACCTTTTGTAATTTCAAATCAGTATGAGTTTAATTTTACCAAAGAACAAAGAAGATATTTAGAAGAATGTTGGTGATCAAACCGTAGCTGCACCCATTCACTTCTGTTGTACGGACACAAAACCAATCTACACCAATCCACACATTCTTTAAAATATCATTAAAACTATGTTAGATAAATAGATATAACTTCAATAAATAGTAACTGTGAGAATATTGTTAAATATATTAAATATAACATTTAATAAATAAATGGCTATGAGTAATGTCGGTTGTTTGATCATAGAGTAAAACCAATTTATTTATTCTATAGCCATTTAAATGCGTGATAAACATTGCTATCGTGAGAGAACTCACTTAAATATCTAATACTTGTGAAAGATTTTAAACATTTATTAATTAAACAAAAAAATTCAATTTACAATTTTCATTTCTCTTTTTCTATTCAATTTAGGAACCCCTTAGAACCCTTTGGAGGCCCAGGTAGAATAGAAATTCACAGTTCTACAGTAACAAGAACGTCATACAGGTTTGAAAAAAACAAGAGGGTGAGTACATCTCGGTTCAGTGATACCTTAAAATACATTTTACTTGTCATTGCTTTAACTCATTCTTTAAAACAAATGCATTGTATGGCTTTGATTCAGTTTTTACACTATTTCATGTGACAATGATTCTGACTTGCTGCTGTTGTTCTCGGGCCATATCTTGGGACATGTAGCAGTGTCTTCGCACTAGATTGATTTGATTCCCTGGACTCATTCCAGGGCCGATGCATCCCAGCCAGATCCCTACTGTAATTCATCATGACCCCAGCCACAAGTGACCCGGAACATTGCCAGGAATTTTAATATGCCCTTTCTGGTACTAAATGGATAGCAAACATCCATCAATGCAACATCTGTCTAGAAATATCAAGATAATTTTGGGTGAAGCACAATTATGCAAGGGATTTTATGTAATGTTTGTGTACTCCACATGAGTATTCTAAACACATACAGAATATACCTACCCCAATGCATTAATAATAAGACTGAACATAACCATAGCCAAGCCTACACACATCAGTGTAGTCTACGCCACACTGCAAGGCATAAAACAAGAACATGCAGCCAATGCCCTTGTAGCGACCCTTTCATTATTATAATTTATTATTACGCAGCTGTCTGTGGTTGCTTGATTCTGATGGGTCAATCGTGGCCTTCAGCCGTCAGATATTTTTATATAATGACATCTAAACTATCCGCTGTAATGGACCATTGTCCTAGCAAACCCATTTCCAAAGCTCTTCCAGTTAAATGTCTTTCAAATCACTTCACTGTTTCCTCTCTTGGACATGGTAAGATAATTTCAATTTAAATAAATATTTGATTTATATATAATGTTGGATTTGTGTGATCGTACAATGGTCATTATTGCTTCATACACAAGAATCCTCCACATTTGAGACAAAAGCTAACCTGTGAGTTTGGAATTAAATTGTAATATGGAGAAGAAAAAAACTAAAAGGGGATTGGAAAAAGGCTTAATATCATAGAGAAATACGCATGAAGAAGACAAATAATGCAAACAAAGGGAGAAAAATGACTTACAATACTGATCAAATCTGAGATGTGTTGAATCATCAGCTCCAAAGCGATTATCGTTCTTTAAAGTTTCGAATTCAACACATTTTATTTAAAGATTAAAAGGACTAATGTCTCATTGATTTCTTTCTGCTGGAAGCATTAAACACTAGGGTGTTAATTATTAATGAAGTAGAGACAGAGCTCCTTGTGCCCTGCAAGAGAAAAGGATTTTTGTGTTTTGAACATTGCTGTTAAGAGAAACTGACTTCTATGCCAGGCGCGTATCATTCAGAGCATTTTAACATTTCCCTGTCAGTTCATGGCCAGCTGCAAAGAGGTGAATGAATACGAATGAAGATGTATTTGCACATTCACTCATTGTCCCAGTGGATCTCAAAACCTATTGCCTTTTTCCTTAAATCACTTACCGCCTGCAAAATGAGCCTGTCCTTTATTCATAGTATGTCAGGGTCATGTAAAACAGATTAACTGTGTGGGAGCATATATATCTTACATGATACACACAATGTCGAATTCCAATTATGTCTGTTTAGCTCCGAGATATACCTATTATATTTCTTTTTAATTGGATTATTAACAATATAAAATCAATGCAGTCTGTGAAGATTTGGCAGCAGACACAGTACATGCCTGACATGCAAATTCATTATCCAAAACAAATGACCGAAACACCAAAACTAATCATACAAATAGAAATCTAATCACGTGGACTTCTGGTTTTGCATCAACACAAAAAGGCTGGATTCCTTTTACTGTAATAACCCAAGTGGTCTGAAAATAGCCTGAAAAAGATTGTGATGATCTTGCAAGATTCCAGTGCCAAAACTGTTTGAAGATAATAACTTCAATTTTCAAGCCTCTCAAATATAACAAAGTCAATATTGTGGAGGTGAGCTGGGGTGCCCTAATGTGGTTTGCAGTTCTAAGTGCATGATACAATTATTTTAAAAAAGTGGCAGAGATATTTCTCAAAGTCAAGACCTGGTAAAAATGTGTGGCCTTTAGAGTTTTGTGGCATATAGCAATAATGCATTCTTGAACATTGATAATAAACTGAAATGCAAATTAAATCAATGCAAAACCAATCAAACGGTTTGCATCAAGTAACCCAAAAAGTCTTTGTTATTTTTCTATGATGCTTTTTTAATCTGAACCAGCAAAACAGGTGTGTTGGTTTAATCTGTCTTCTTTTAGGTATTGTACGCAGCGTGACTGATGTTTTATCACAATTAAACAAAAAACTAATCTGGATTACAATTAGAGGTTAAACAGTTACATAATTCCCAAAAGCCTCAATTACAGCTATCTATTTGTGCTTATTTTTGTTTATTTTGTCAGTAAATTTACGCAAGTAAAGTTTATTTATATAGTTTATGTCAGTGCCATTCAAAGAGAAAATAATCATAAAACAAGGAATTAAAAAAAACTTTGAAGATTATTTAAAATTTGATTTAGAATAAAATTAAAATAAGAAAATAAATAAAATTGTTTGACATAAAATATAGTTTAGTTAGTTTGGAAATAATCTGATATTGTAGTGAATCAGTTATAGTAATATTGTTAAATTGAAGCCTTCGTATATTATTAGTTTTGGATTCATATTTATTTTTACTAACAACATAGCTCCCATAATTATTTGTATATTATTCAGTTTTGAATATTGAGAATGTGTCATGCAGCACAAATAATGCGATTAATTCCGATAAACAGAGTAAAGACTTCATCGCAGTAACATGTTTACATTATACGAGAACACTTCTCCGATCTGGTTTACTTAACTGTTTTGTTAGTCTTAATGTTAACTCTTAAACACAACACAATTGTGATCTCAGATACAGTAGATATGTGTAACTTGTTTTTTTAAAAATATTTATTACCATAAAATGCATCTGAACGTATTTAATGTTAATTCAGTCCAATGATGAATATGTTAATATGACCATACTTGCTGCGAAGACAAGCTTAATCATACTATATAAATATAAAGGTGAAGTTTAATCGCAGCATTGACAAAATCTCATCAAAATCTCACTTAAAGGGTGCATGTAAACGTAGTAAATGAAAAACATAAAAAGGATCATTCAAACCATCTTTCTCTCAATGTTAGTTAAACCAGACTCTGTTATGTGCACAGCAAAGGAACACAAAATGTGCAAACACAATACTTTGCAAATTGAAAAACAAATGAGTTGAAATTACCACTTAAAGTTGTTTTCATGATCCTTTTCATGCGTAAAAGCTAGAAGCATAGAGAGTTATTGGGCCTGCAGTCACAAATGGATAGCCTTTGAAGTGCAAAGGATGCGGCAACATCAGACATTCTTTATTTATTTATTCAGCATATTTGGCTGCAGATTGCTGCGTGCTTTCAGTAGTTCTCTGGCTTATTGTATCATTATTAAAGCAAAGAACATTCAGATTAGAGTAGGAAGCTCTCGAAGTGGTCATTGCTGTCTGACGAAATGCTGCCATGCAACATCAATGCCTTTGTATCATATAATACAATTACTGCTGTTTGTATAGAGCTGTCAGAAAGCTATGAGAGAATCATACTTTTTACCTCTCTGAGGTCGACAGATGGGCAATATGACGACATATTTCTTACATGTAAAATCCTCACAATGCATATAGCAGATTAGGAATGGAAACTATGGAGATACATTAAAGTAGAAATGTACATTTGACAATATTTAAGAGAAACTAACAGTTGGGTTTTCAATATTTTTATAATTTACGCTGAATATCTATTTAACGTTTTTAAAATATTTTATTAAGTGAATATTACTGTTTATTTTGTTGTTGCTTACACATTTTATATTTTTTCCAGTGTAGTTTTATGTGGTTTAGTGTTGATTTTGCTGTTATGCAAGAACAGTGATTTAAAACATTTTGGATCTATTTTTGGACGCATTGGTACCTTGGCAAATCTGGGGATGGAACAAACAAGTGTGACATACTGTATCTCTAGATATTCCCATGTACTTCTGTTCAGTAGATTACAATCAGGAATTTATTGTTCAATTCTGTTTAGTTGGATGTAGCGCTGTAGAACTGTGACATTGGTGGGATGAAAAGCCTTGGGATGTTTAAGTAGACAAAACAAGCTGGTTCCTCTCCAAGCTAGAAATCAAACCATTTAAACAAACATCACGCCATAGGAAATTGCTTATGCATATTTCAATCCTCATATTGCCTGTGTGTAATTTTGTGTATGCACATTTATTTAAATAAATGTAAATAAGTGAAATCTAAATAGACACAGTTGGTTTTGGGTACACATGCAAAGCGGTATACATTAGGCCGCTTTTCATCATGTCAAAACCATCCAGAAACCACCGTGATAATAAGAGATTGTATCAATTATTTTCCTATCCTAACTAAGCTATTTTTCGTAAAGCACATGAAGTTTCTTTGCAATGTCAGACCAGGTAAAAATAGCAGTTATTTTTCAAGACGGGCCTTGCTGCCTCAATAAGAATTAAGAACTCCCCGTTCTGCAGTGTCTGACTGACCCGAACTGCCACATCAGATTTTCTGACTTTGCGTCGACCCTAAGAAGATGTCTGTCCGATCTAGTGGCCCGTCCGCGTTTTGCGCATTTGTTTGACAAACACTTGAGGGGAGACGATGAAAAGAAACATTGGTTTGACTGTCTCACGGACTGATCTTTTCTGATTCCCTTTGCTCGACTGAGACGCGGTCGCCCTCCGTATCAGAAGGGAAGAGAAGCACCATGTTAAACCGAGATAAAACAGAATTGAAGATGCCGACTTCATTTTGCACTGTCAGTGATTTTTGGTACTCCATCGATTCTCTATTGCGCTGTCATCTTGGGGTGCCAAACGCTTTGAAATTGCTCATTTTCATCGTCAGAAATTGAATGAAAAGTAAACAGAAAATATGAAATGCTTGCTTCTGCGACGTACGCGGAACAAGGCTCATGTGAAGTGAAAGCTAATAAAAGTGCAAAACTTAATTAACTTCTGGTATTATTAATTTTTAATGGGGCTGTCCATTTGAAATGTTCCTTTTCTGGCACTGTGAAGTAGAAGTCTTTCATCTTTTTCCTTTACAATCAATAATTTTGCTTTGAAGAGTCGGGCCATATCTTACAGCTCAGACAAATGTGGCTCATTAGCAGCAGGTTTCTGAAAGTAAAAACAGTAAGGGCCAAAGTAATTAAAACGCTTGGGGGAAATCAATAGAGATTAATGTTACTTTAATAGTTGTTAGTTCAGCCTCTTTTCTTTCTAAGTTGGTGAATGGGGAATGACACAGAACTGCAGTCTTTCTGCTGAGTTTTCAAATCTCACACAATACTCGACAATGGATTTCACGTAGTTATGACCATAGTTATTGTAGCCAAACATGCAGAGGATTCATTTAGATTATATGTTAGAAGATTTATAAATCATCATCATATTGCTTTATAATCATTTGTGAGTATATCATGTTCTGTAGATTATTAATTCAGCATTATTTAATTACTTGTGAACCATTTACAACTGAATTCACGAAACATGAAACATGTCACTTACTAATCCTTTATGAATACATAGTTGTGTTATGTAAATGATAATTTAATCATAACTAATCACTTGTAAATTACTTCTGAACTAAATTAACATAACATACAAAAATGATTAGCATGTCATTTATTAATAATTTATGAATGTTTGTAAATTCTTACTTTACCCTTGACTAATCACTTATGAATGTCTTACAACTGGAAGTTATTAAAATATTTTAACAACATTTTTTCTTCTGCAGAACTCAAAAGAAGATATTTTGAAGAATGTTGGTTGCTGGCTTTCAATTGATCATTGGTTTTTGTTTCTATAGAAGTGAGTGGGTCCCTCTGCGGTTCGATTACCAACTTTTTCAAAGTGCCCTTTTTATATTCCGCGCAAGAAAGGACCCTCGTGGAGAAAAAAAGCCCATCACGTGGAGAAGAAAAGGTATTTCATTTACATAATCCACAAAAAGGCAAATAACCGCATATAATAATTTTGATATTTTGTTATAATAATCGGCATTTGACATTATAATAATGTAAAAATATTAATTAATTTAACATAAAAATGTTATTATAATGGAATTGATTGGTGATATCGAACATACATTTTTTATATCCCTTAATTTGAAAACACTTTAGCTTGTTGTTCACAGACATGGTGAAAAATAAATGAGTTGACGAGTCAATTTTATAAGAAAAGCTTTTAAAGTTAATGTTGTCTTTTACTATAATGTAAAAGAGTTTTCCTTTTCAGACATCAAATATCAATAATTCCATCTCTCAAATATAAATAACTTTTAGTGGCGATATAAAATGGCTTGAATAGACTTTAGGTTCTTACTTATTATACCATGTGGGGTTCGAAATGATGTCTGGCTGTATTTTATAGCAACGGAAACCACAATAAAGCAATGAATGAAGTGCTTAAGCATAGTCCCATATCTGTAAGCTTGTAGCATTAATTGCTGGCAGGTTCTCATCAGCAAACCTTTTTGGGAGATCATTATTTAATTCCTGGGCTTCTTATAAATTCTTTTTCTCTGGAGCTCCATCTTCCCTCCCTGAGGACTCTTACTTTCCTCTTCACTTCAGAAAAAAACGTTTGTATCGGGTGATGAGAGTAAAGCAAAGGACACCCGGGCTAATTATTCAAAAATAAATGCTGAAACAAGCATTCAGGGAGGAAAATGTTATAGATTGCTCTTAGAAGAAAATACATTACAGATCAAAATCTATATATCCTTATTTTTGATTCTTTTACCTTTGTTTAATGAATGAATGGATTTGGAAGGTACAGTGAGTTATTGTAATTGAAGTTCACTTTTAAGGAAGGGCATAATGCCAACATGACCTGAAGTTCCAATACACCTTTTGGATTTACAATATTTTTTGTGTTTGGCTGATGCTGTTATCTGAAGAAATTCAAAATGCATTCATTTATAAATTTTTACTCGGTATGTGTTACCTTAGAATCCAACCTGTGACCTTTGTATCTGCAGATTATTTGTGCCAATTTGCATATAAAATGTAACCTGTAGCAATGTTTGGGTAGTTTACTGCAATGCTTATTAAAAAATATTTTGGTAGGAGCTGTCATAAACGGAAGGGATGCAATATAAGCCCCAATGTGAAAATCAAGGTAAACCACTGCTAGAAACAGCAGATGGCACATCTACCTTTAAAACTAGTAATCGTATAAAAAAACCAAAAGCAACAATCCACCGTGAAGTATTGTAACGTGGGTTTCAGTTTGTATTATTAAACCTAATGGTTTAAAAATGATTTTGTTTCCTAGCTACCGCGCCACTTAGTCGTCTACTTGAATTTTAGATGCCTAATTCTCTATATCAGAATGGAAATACCAAAACAAATAGAGAAGAAATCCTCTGGTTTAGTCTGCAGGTAAAAAGTTACTTAATGAGCTGATCGAACTAACCAAGGGCAGAACTGTCACGTGGTTTGAGATGACAGAACCCAAATGCAGACAACTCATATACAAAAAGTTTTCCAAAAAAAAAAAAAAAAAAAAAAAAAAAAAAAAAAAGCTCAAGGGGGTAAACAAGATAAAAAAAAAACTTGACCAAAAAACCACAGACAGGTAGGTGATGAATCAGCACAGAAAACACAAGGGCTTTAAATAGGGTAAACACAACAAGGGATAACGACACTGGGCAGGTGTGGGGAATGAAACAATGGCGGGAAGATACACAGGATAACAAGGGGGCGGGGTCAAGAGACAAGACAAGAGAGCACATGGCATGTAAGAAAACAATACCATGTGACACTCACACAACACAGGTCTGTCATGACTCTGCCAAAAACAGGAAAAACATGACCAAGATAGGCAGAATCATGACAGAACCCCCCCCCTTAAGGAACGACATCCTGGCGTTCCTCAAGGGAGCCGACAAACAGAACATGACAAAAAACAAGCAGCACAGGGACCTGGTGCTGTCACGACCTGGTCCACAATACTAGAGAATACATGACGAAGGACCAGATCATGACAGCAACCCCCCCTCAGGGAACACCTAGTAACCCTGAAGGGGACACGACTTGGGGAACACACCAGACAGGGACAATGACAAGACCAAAAAAAACATCACAAAAATAACATAAGTCCCAGAGACACAAAAACAATTGAAGGGCCTCAGACAGGAACAGTTCTGGAGGGCCATCTCCCAGCAACCACCAGGGGGCCACAGGCTGGAACATACAGGAAGGCCCAGAGACACGAACACACTTGAAGGGCCACGGACAGGAACAGATTCCAGTGGGCCCTCTCCCAGCAACCACCAGGGGGCCACAGGCTGGAACATACAGGAAGGCCCAGAGACACGAACACACTTGAAGGGCCACGGACAGGAACAGATTCCAGTGGGCCCACACCCAGCATCCACCAGGGGGCCCATAGACTGGAACATACAGGAAGGCCCAGAGACAGGAACACACAGGAAGGGCCACGGACAGGAACAGATTCCAGTGGGCCCACACCCAGCATCCACCAGGGGGCCCATAGACTGGAACATACAGGAAGGCCCAGAGACACGAACACACTTGAAGGGCCACGGACAGGAACAGATTCCAGTGGGCCCACACCCAGCATCCACCAGGGGGCCCATAGACTGGAACATACAGGAAGGCCCAGAGACAGGAACACACTTGAAGGGCCACGGACAGGAACAGATCCAGAGGGCCCTCTCCCAGAATCCACCAGGGGGCCACAGTCTGGAACACACAGGAAGGCCCAGAGACACGAACACACTTGAAGGGCCACGGACAGGAACAGATTCCAGAGGGCCCTCACCCAGAATCCACCAGGGGGGCCACAGGCTGGAACACACAGGAAGGCCCAGAGACACGAACACACTTGAAGGGCCACGGACAGGAACAGATTCCAGTGGGCCCTCACCCAGAATCCACCAGGGGGCCACAGGCTGGAACATACAGGAAGGCCCAGAGACACGAACACACTTGAAGGGCCACGGACAGGAACAGATTCCAGTGGGCCCTCTCCCAGAATCCACCAGGGGGCCACAGGCTGGAACACACAGGAAGGCCCAGAGACACGAACACACTTGAAGGGCCACGGACAGGAACAGATTCCAGTGGGCCCTCACCCAGAATCCACCAGGGGGACCACAGACTGGAACACACAGGAAGGCCCAAAGACACAAACACACTTGAAGGGCCACAGACTGGAACACACAGGAAGGCCCAAAGACACGAACAGTGTGTCTGCTGGGTTCTTGAGTGGCTGGTTCATTCTGTCACGCGGCTTGAGGTGACAGAACCCAAATGCAGACAACTCATAAACAAAAAGTTTATTTACACCAAAAATACATAAAAAAAAACCCTCAAGGGGGTAAACAAGATCAAAAGAAACTTAACTTGACAAAAAACCACAGACAGGTAGGTGATGAATCAGCACAGAAAACACAAGGGCTTTAAATAGGGTAAACACAACAAGGGATAACGACACTGGGCAGGTGTGGGGAATGAAACAATGGCGGGAAGATACACAGGATAACAAGGGGGCGGGGTCAAGAGACAAGACAAGAGAGCACATGGCATGTAAGAAAACAATACCATGTGACACTCACACAACACAGGTCTGTCATGACTCTGCCAAAAACAGGAAAAACATGACCAAGATAGGCAGAATCATGACAAGAATCATAATAACCTCAGCTATTATATTAACTAGACTTTTGTTGGCTAAGAATGCTTTTCACCCACCTAGATAAGCTCAGCAGTTTGCTATTAAAACACTCTTAAATTATGGTTTTTAAATTTTTTGTCAAAATTAAGCCCACCACCCATGTCAATTTAAACCCGTTTGACTTTCTTTTGCCAAACACGAAGACGTTTTGAAGGATGTTGTTAACCTAAAACTCTTGTTCCACATTGATGACTTCTGTATGGACTCAAAAACAATGCAAGTTGCAGCATAGGCCAACTTCTTATCTTATCTTTTTAACCCAACGGTATGTGTGGTCACCATCTTAAAGATGTTATGCTATTTAAATGTTTATGAAGTAGTTTCCCAGCATCGTATTTTCATTATTTATTTTTGCAATTTGAGTTCTGGTTTAGTCTGTCTGTTTTAATGATCACTTTTAAACATTTCTTGACATTTTATTTCATAACCGCTTACTGTAATGTAAACTGCATTTCACTACTTCAATTTTAATTGTTTTTAAAAACATCTTTTTAGTTATCATTATCAATCTCTTTATGTTTTTAATCATATTTATATGATTTAATTACAATGTTTAATTACATTTAGCTTACATGTAATCTAGCACCATTAGAAGACTAGACTCTTGCCATGTTAGGTTGTTGTCCTTTATGTCATCTCTGCTTCACCTTGTGTCTCCCTGACCGGGAGAGGGTGAAGAAATCGAGTACACTGGCATAAGTGTAACTGTCTCATCCAGTTTACTAATTAGCCGTCTTGTGCTGACTGTGGCCTTTTCATGTTGCGCTGCTGTCTTTGCCTATTTGTGAGTCTAAATGAGTAATCAATATCAAGTGTGGCAGTATTACCTGGTCAATAAGATTCATCCCGACCATTAACATTCTCCAAGACGCCGTTTTGATAATGTCAGAGAGCCGTTTGTTCTCTTTTACAAATCAGGCAGGAGGCGGTTGGATGTTTTTAATGTGCATTTTAAAGATAGAAAAGTCGTTCATCATTTACCCGACTTGAGTTTTTCCAAATCTGAATTTGTTCTGTTAAACACAAGTGACGATATTTAAAAGAATGCATCTTGAACCCTATTTACTAAATTGGGAAGAAAAACGACTTTGATCTGTCAAAAAAAAAAAATAATTGCGTAGAATGGACAACACAAAATTTTAGGACACACGTCATTTTGTCCAACTACTAAAGTCAAGGACCGATTGGTTACAAGCCTTCGTCCAAATATCTTTCTCCTTGTTTTACCAAACAAATCCATTTACGCAGGCTTCTACAACTATAGATTTATTAATTAATTACATAATTTTAACTTTTGGATTAACCATCCCCTTAAAATATGCATGGTTGTGCACATTTTCCCGTAGAATATTGATTTGTACATGGAATACTGACAATTGCAATTCCTATTTTACTTTGTTGTATTATTATTATTAATCAGTGTAAGTTAGTTTTTAGGATTTTTTATTAATCAATATAAACAAGAATCATGTCCAAATTACTTTACTATTATATTACTTTGCTTTTATAATCCTGGGCTACCTTTAATCAGGTACTTCCCTTCCTTTGGTAAGGGGCATGCAATGTCCGAGCATGAGTTGGTCTGCAAGCAACTCGGCTTTATGCATTTCTGCTAAACATTAACTCTATTTTATGGCATCAAAATCTTTGCTTGCAATGAATGTTGACATGGGAACCAGTAGACCTCAACATTTGCGAAAAATAGTGTGGTGGACATGCCACGTACTGCATGGCAACGTGGAAACGTGTTTTCATTGGTGAAATTAAATTTTTGACGGACTATGATTCACTGGATTTAATTCAACTTATTTTCAAATATAAAAGTGAAGCGTGACCAGCCACATAATTCAACACACTGTAATTCCAGTGCGTGTTGACGCCTTAACAAATGGCGTGATAAAATGTCACACAGATCACAGAGATGCTCTTGTGGAAAGGTCAGGTTTAGCCGTACAGGTGCGTCATCACTCAGATATCTTGATTGACTTCTTAGACAATGAAGACTAGTCAATCCTCTCTCAAAAATCTAGATGTTTAAACATATTTTTAAAATTTGTTTTTCAGAGTTTTGACAGATGTGAAATTTCTGTCCAACTTTACACAGATGAAACACTTGAACTCTGGTCCACCCTGCAAACTCAAACCCACAGCTTTCTGTGATCAGCAGGATTTAGTTTATGCCAACATCCTTAACGTATGCCAAGGGGAGTACCAGCCCCTCTTCCGATTTCCTTTAACAGGATAGAGATCCAACTAAGTGATGCATTTGATTTTCTGAAAGTTCAAGCACAACCCGAGGCTGGCGTTGCTCCTCTGGGTATCAGGATGACAGAGTTGTTCACAGCCAGGTACTCAATCAAACCTATACTCTTCCTCAAGAAAGAAGGAGATGAAGCGGCATCTCTGATGCAATGGTTGACAGATTGGTCTAATCTGAGGTCTTTAACAGGGAGAGACCTATGAAACCACCAATGATAATATCTTAAGAAGTCTTGCACCATTTCATCTGATGTATCTGAAATGCTGGGAAGAGAATAGCGGATGTCTTCATAGATTTTATTCCTTTAACTGTGTTAAAAAGTATAAAAAGCTTAAAGATATTCATGCCTATGGAATTTTGGTTCACTTTATAGATAATTGTTGATTTTTTATATTAGTTATGTTTAAGAAAAGAATTATTCTTTAAGTTAGCATTGCTTATCAATGCAAAGTCCAAGCAGGTGCACTTAGCTATTGAACAGATTTGGATTTCAGAGAAGCAAAAACATACCAGAGACTGCCGCATCTCGTCTTAAATGATTTCAGTTCATTAATTTTTTGGCAACGGTGATTTTCCACATGCTGACATCATATGTTCTTAAAGTTCCGATGTACCACAGCTGGCCCAGACGTATGTTTGGATTTTAAAATATCCGATGGACGAACATTCGTCATGTACAGCATATTTGCAGGGTGCATAATGGCCTACTGGTTAGAGAGTTTGTCCCTAACCCTGTTCACTGCGGTGTGTTTGCATTTCGGATTGGTTAAATGCAGATCATGAATTCTGAGTATTATTGGTCACCATACTTGGCTGTGCACATCACTTTTACTTTCAAAGTTATAAAAAGTCATCGTCAAAATAAAGTTAGATTTTTTTGGTTAAATTTGGGTGTACCCAAGAAACGGAGACCTTATCCTTTTACAAACTTACAGTTAAACAGTTATAGACTGTCTAGATTACTTTATGGACAAATGCCCTCCATTCAATTTCTAGCTAGCCTGAGGATAAAGAGAACATCAATAGCTTTAAATGTTTTCTTGTGTACTTTCGCAGTCACTAACACATCTGTTGATCACTGAAAGCCTCGAGTCAATATTCGCTCTTTTATACCTCTCATGTACCGATAAATTGTAACGTTGAGGTACAGTGTTTAATGCTCCTAAAATGTTTGTGTGTAAGGCAATAATCTCGACTTAGGTCATTGTGAATGCCAAGTTAAAGTAAGAAAGGCGAGGGTTTCTTATACAAACGTTGTCTTTAAGTGCTTTTAATGTCGTGAACTTCGTGTTCACTCTGTTCTTGTATGTTCTTTGTGAGTCATGCCCATTGATGGCTGACCTAACATAAGTCGTTTCAAAGGAACATGTTGTGTTATTTTGTGTGATAGCAAGACCATTGTTAGAAGCTAAATAAGATTTTACATTATGTGCCTTTGGAAGAAATTTTTATTAAAGCTGTGGAAAATAATTATTTTATGATGCATCGCGATGTAAGCGCAAAACGATTCTGCATCGAAGCATATATTGAAATAATCGATTTTTAAAAATGAAAATAAAACATAACATCACACACTGCTGTTTCCATCAAATATAAAGTGTGTGTGTGTGTGTGTGTGTGTGGTGTGTGTGTGTGTGTGTGTGTGTGTGTGTGTGTGTGTGTGTGTGTGTGTGTGTGTGTGTGTGTGTGTGTGTGTGTGTGTGTGTGTGTGTGTGTGTGTGTGTGTGTGTGTGTGTGTGTGTGTGTGTGTGTGTGTGTACATATGTGCATTCCCACATTAAACCCGTTTTATGCTTAGTATATAATTTTATAAATATGAAGGTAGTTATTTAGTACTGGATTAATCTATTGACTCTTTGCTAAGAGACCTAATACACATACAAAGAATGAGGAATTATTTAAACTATTTATTTTTGACATTGTAAAGCTAGCTAGACAAAATGTACAGTAAGATTCACAAAACAGTGTATCCTGTTGCAATAAATATGCAGAATATAAAAGAACTTTGTGAACAAGCCAAGCATCTTGAATTCCTGAATCTAGAGCTAGATTCATCATGTAGCCTCCGGAGCCGAGCTGGAAAATGTCAGTTAGCTAGTGCTTTATGAACTTTGGCTCATTTTCCTAGTTAATTAACCACACCGCAATTCACACACAAATTGCACACTACCTCTGGCTTTCACCGCCCAACTTCTTTCATCTACGCAAGCGGTGACCGCCAATGCGCCAAGATCAAACCCATTGTTTCCATGGAGTCGTCGCTTTGTGTCATTTACAGTGACATTATAATCACAATCGGATCCAATCAGACTCATCTGGCTTATGCAGGGCTTTGTGAGGGTTGTTCAATTTACAATATAAAATCTGAAAATTATGTCAAGATTGTACCTTTAATGATGTGTAATTTGCAACATCTCTTAAATGAAAAAGGCATGATATGTTAGTCTGTTATAGTGCAGTGACAAAAGTAAAACATGAATGCAACAAAAAAATTTTTTCTAAATATTCAAAAAAGTTTATTTATTACAAAAAAAGTATTAGTTTTACAAATGTTTTTTTGTAATACAGACCATTATTATTTGTGAATTCTAATAGATTTTTTTGTAATCAGATTACTGTTTTCGCTTGTATATACATTTAAACAATTTAAAGGATGTATAATTTACTAATTTTAGTTTAAATAATTTTTGTGTATATTTGACCATGTCATTTAAAACCAAGCTAAAATTAAATTCTAAGATAATGAGCATCAAAGTTAAATTTCAGCCATTCATTTCACTATAATTTCAATCTTTGTATTGACCTTACATCAATTTAAATATATTAAAAACATATATTTACAGTTAATTCTTTATATTATTTAGATATATAGCAAATGTAATCCAAATGAATAAGGATGCGATGTTACAAGCTGTATGTATATATATATATATATATATATGTATATGTGTGTATATATGTGTGCGTCTAAGGCAGGTCTAAAAACAGCTGGGTTAATACACCTTTCCTATTCTTAATACAACAACAGCAGATCTCATCTGCATAATTGGCCTGTGCATTGATTCTGAAGTGGTTCCTCAGAGCGTGTGCTGATCCAGGGTTGCGCTGCACCCATAATCCCCTGCACTTACTTACCCCGTTGCAGTACATAAAGCATGCAAACCTTATCATATGCAATACTCCTCCAACCTGGCAACCTGGGAATCCACCCAACAGTACCAATAACAATCACTGCCTCTCTATGTGTCTCGCCCACGCCTAGCATGAGCCCCAGGGAAACAACCGCAACCATGTCAGTAAATGAGAGAGGTGTATCTGTTAATGCGCTCTCTCTCTCTCTCTCTCTCTCTCTCTCTCTCTCTCTCTCTCTCTCTCTCTCTCTCTCTCTCTTCTCTCTCTCTCTCTCTCTCTCTCTCTCTCTCTCTCTCTCTCTCTCTCTCTTCTGTTCAGAAGTCTCTGCTTTTTACTTCACTTGGAGGAATTTAAGTTTAACTCTTAAGTTAGTTTTATTAGAAATGTAAGATCACTTTTGAACAAAAGTGACTTCAAACATGGCACATTAAGAACCAAATCAAATATGTTTATAGTAAGTCTTTAAGATATGATTCTATGATACAAAATATAAAGAAAAAAATCTAAATCAACAGGTTGTTTTGGAACAGTGTTTCCAGATAGACACTGTAGGTTATAGATATTTATCAGCCTTTTTTCTAATTCTCTAACACCAAGTAAAAGCAAAAAGCATAACCCACCAGATACTAGCATATTTCAGTTCATGGTACTATCAGTCGTATAGTATTAACTCAAGATCAATTATAATCGCTAATAATACATACATTACAACACCGTTATAATGCCTTCCTGTTGCATGCCAATATTTGCATACATTCACAATATTCTAGCCTTTATTTGCCAAATTGCCATGCCGATGCAAGCAAGCCCTTGTGCGAGTGTGTGTGTGTGTTTATGCTTTTTTTATGTTACTCTTAACCGTGGTTGACTGCTTTCTCGAGGGCTGAATGACACAATTTAAAAGGTCACTCAATGCTTGTAGATTCAGGTATTACGGGGTGGAGCGAAAGGAAGCGGTTGTCGCAGCGAAGGGGGCAAAGATTATTGCAATATTCCTGCCAAACTGCCAAAAGGCTTCAAAAATAAACCATAGGTGGCTCTGAAATCAGATAAGCCTGAGTGTATCAAAGCATAAATAAATAAATCTCTGCTTTCCACCGGCAAGCAGAAGACCAATGTTATGAGGAAATGATAGATGCTTTCAATGTCAACCTTTGGCCCGCTTCGCCAGGGAAAATACATCCGGAAAGATAATGAGGTTGGATCACACCTGATAAATTGACGTGTCGGTTGACGTATCGACCGCGTGCGTTTGGATTTTATGTTGATGTCCGCATGACTGTTCCAGCTCAGATTCAGACGCTAATTCTGTGTATCTCAATTCACCACTCACCATCTGTTTCTCTCTTTGATGTTGATATGAATGCCGATATCGTCCCAAGGCAGCATTAATGAGACATGATATTCATCGAAAGATCATTTGAAAACTTCTCAGCTGTTGCGGGAAAAGAGTTTGGAGACACTGATTGCCAGTAATAAGCGAATGACAGGCAGTTTATCATGGGAGAAGAAATGAGGTCCTCTACTCTTTTGAGGAACGTTGTATTGTCTTGATCTCATCACTTCACGTAAGATAAGCCTAGTTATCATTTTAAATGAAACGGAAGACCTTTAGGCACAGACGAATAGCTTTATGTCATTTTACTCCGATATCCTTTTCTATTATAAAAAAATCCTGTTATTTTAACATTTTGTTGTAGCGCTTTAAAGTGCTCTAATCTATACATTACCTGTTAAAATATTTGTTTAACTTAAGGGAAACGTTTCTCATTGTTTTTAAAATCTTATGATCTGAAAGTGTACGTTTAAATGGTGGTAAGTCGTGGTTAGAGAGTTGGAGTTGTAAGCAGAAGGTTGTGGGTTTGAATCCCAATACCAGCAGACAATGACTGAAGTGTTCTTGAGTAAGACATCTTACACCTGTTTATTCTGCAGTGATGATTGACCGATGCATAAAACTTGTAAGTCACTTTGGATAAAAGCGTCTGCCAAATTAATAAATATAAATGTAAATGTCTGTCTAATAGACAAAATATACATGTTTTATGATGACAATAATTGCATTCTATTTATTTTTTTTAAATCCATGACTTTGAATGATTATTAAAGAAGAACAGCCCATAAAAGCACAGAATAGATGGAGACTCCTTCAAATTATTTTAAAATCCTCTCAGGGTGAGACCATAAGAATCTCTCTAATAAATTGACAAGACAACATTTCTGCAACATACTTTATCAGTATAGTCAAAAGGTGACTTCACTGAAATTAATCAAATATAACAAGGTTTATTTATTTTTGGTCATAACTTTACTCCCACAGTTCCCATTGTTTTACCTTTGTCATTTTCATAGGTTTACTATTATTCTAAAATATGAAACTATTCAATGGTAGTGTAATCTGTAAATTGAACCCATGACATTTGAATTTAGGTACCAATAGAATATACAAATAGCATTTATTATCATTTCTTTTGTGTGAACTTTACACTTAAAAACAATGATGAGGGATGTCTGAATTAACCCCTTATTGTACGTTATAAAGGTTGAATTTAAACCAGGATTTTTAGAGTGCCTTAAAGCTGTACATTGCAGTTTTCCGTACAATATTCTGATGAAATATGTAATTTCCTCTTCAAATCCTTCCAAACTTCTCCGGCAAAAGAAAAGGAGCGAATGCAAAGTCAAGAACAAAAATCACATCCAAAGAGGCACATTTCCTACACGGCAGACAGCTTTTATTTTGTCTAGAGATTTGCATTTGAATGAGTTCTAACGTTAACCTTAGACAGAGCGGTAGAGTGACACACATCTGGATTTCAATGTGTTGAATAAAACCAAATGAATGCACAACATTAATCTCCAATAATCTTCATCTTAAACTGCCCTCTCTCCAATGAGACGCTTCATCCTTCATTTACAATTTTGTTGTCCTTAGCTATTGTCACAATCAAGTTTTGTGGCACAGAGAGCATGGTGAGCAGGGCATTGTTTCCTCTTGAGATTCTGCCATCATCACTGTGCCAGTGGCTCATTTGTTATGTTGCAGGCTGGCTTCGGTGGTGTGTGGGGGCCAGGCAGTGATTAAACAGTGATCCTGCTCTGGGGGTAAAAAAAAATACAGTAAAACAGCGCCAGCCGTCCTTGATTGATGATCTGGACTTCTGCTGACAATAACGTGTCAAGGCGAGAGGGCACAGGAATTATTTCGCCCAACTATTTTTCACCCTCGCAAGATGGTGGATGGAATCACATCGATGTACTAATGGCTAATTTTGGTGAAGTGTTCCATGTCAATTTGAAATGACATTCACAACCTGGTTTATTTCAGTAAAGTGGTATGTTTCTGAGTAAAACGGATAAAGGTCAGTGGGCAATAAATTTAAGGGCAGATGAACTACAATTCTAATATTAAATATAGTTCGTTTTTGTTATATTTCAGAGACAATTGTATTGGATTGTTCCTTAAAATATGGTTCAATTCTTATTTATATGGGCATGAAATTGAAGAGAACAAAAATGTGATTTACAGTTTCCATTATGACCTTTTTGGAGCCAAGCAAAGAAAATGTACCCATCTGCAAAAGTTAACTACCCAGAAAAGACCAACATCCAAACATTTTCCCATCTTGTCTTATCCCAAGTATCACATAGGGCTATAAATTTCCTGCCATTTCCTGTCCGATTTTGAATGACTCCAGGGAATTGGTCCAGTGGCGGTTCTGGTGGCGATAGCATCAGTGCTAGCTCATTAATCCTCAGCCGCCCATTGACATTTGCTTGACAGTATTGAAGTCTGTAGAACGGAATGGAGCCCCAGAGACCACTCAATTACCCCGTCTCAGAGCAATTAGTGGCCAGCCAATGCTGCTCAATGGTCGTCCAGTGACTGAGAGGCCGAACGAGACCAAAAATATAAATATTTGAGGAAAACAGTTCCTATAAATGGTATAATGAGTGCTGATGTTGGCTAGAATAATGCTGTGGTATGCACTTAAAAAAGATTTTAGATGACTTGTTTGGTTTAACATTAGCACGTTTGAAACTTTCTTTGAAACTATTATGTAAAAGTAAACTTTATTTATATCTTATTACATGCTTGTATACCAACTATGATTTGAAACACAGTTAATAAAAATGAACCTTGGTTTAGATACAGTAACCAGATTTGTTTACTTATTTGTAGTGACATCATAGAATATTTAAATTTACAATGGTATTAATATAGTGACCATTGAACAAAATTAATCACTATTTAAAAAAATCTCCTTCTGGTTAATCTTTCATTTTTTCAATTATGTTGTTAAAGGAAAGAATTTAGAAAAATTAAGTAAAATTAACATTTATTCTTATACTATTTAGGTATTTTAGGTACTTTAGTATTTGGAGTTTGATTAAAGAAATGGTAATCACTTCGCCAATTACCGTAGTCATTATAGTTGTACTATAGTAAAACCATGTTTTATTTACATACAACTAAATAGTTTATTACATGAAATTCTAGCATTACAGATTAAGACCATTTATCTTTTGTATATTCATTTTTTGGTATTTAAGTCTCAATTAAAAAAATTATAATCAAAATGATACTTGATACATTTTAGTTGAATTTCTTAGTTTGTCAATGATAGGTGCTTTTAAAATGTTTGTTCCAATTTCAGCAAAAATAACCTTTGTATTTTGGTCAATCTTTTTGCCCACCCCAGCACAGTTGAGGTGTGGTGCTACACTCTTAAAAAAGCTTGATTCTGGAAAGCGTCCCTGTTTTAAAAACTGCTGAGCTATGCTTTCAATGTAGCTGGGCAGGGAGCGTACAGTAGCTGTTTTTTATTATCAACTCCCCAGCGCTGTGGATGTATGTGTCTATTCTCCAAAGCTTATAATACACGTGAGAACCAGTATTTCAGTTACACCGTGTTCCCAGTGCTGATGTGTGTGCCAGTCCTTTCTCTGCTCTCCTAAATCAATTGATTCCTTCTTAATGAACCCTAAAGTGGGCTCAGCAGCCTCGGGTCTATTGTCATTTGGGCTTGTGCTGACTGTTTTGAGATGGGGCTATAATTTTTGACACGCCGTGGAAAATCCATACGCAGCCTCTTGCAGTGTAATCAAAGCAGTTTTTATGAGTGTACAGCGGCAGCCCGCTATCTTTCTCTCGGAGTGTCTCTGTGTGTCTAAGTGCATCGACCGAATCAATACATTTCATCATTATAAGATAGTCCTTGTGCCAATCCATGAACAAACTGTTTATTTCCTCTTTCTCCTTTCTACCATGCCGTCCGCCCCAAAAAACAATGTTTCAGACGACGACTTTGTTTGCCAGGTGTAATCTTTGTACACAACCTGTCGTAATGGGGCTTAGTCAAGTCGAATACAAAGAATGTTCTTTGGCAGAACTTTTGATCGATATTTTTGGGAAATACATAAAAAGTCGAAATATGTCTGTACAGTAGTGTGAAAAGTCTTTGGTGGGTGACACAAGTCACGTTTTCGCTTCTTTGCCGAAGGATTCCGTGTAAGAGTACCCGCTGCATATACTGTATAGTTATAAAAAAATCATTCTAAAATAATAAAAACCATTTATTGTGTTAGGTCTTCATACGTCTCTGAAAGCTTATGTATATAGGGCAATTGTGAATTAAAAGTTACACACTGAACCTTTGAGATTAATGACATCTTAAGTATGCAAATAAACTGTTAATATGCTGCCAATAAATTTCTATCATAAGTTCGTAAACGTTTATTCTACAAGAATCAAAAATGTTCTTTTTGCGACGAGAGGGCCGCAGCATATCTTTCGTTAAACCCATGTACAGTATTTAACCCAGAAAATTCTTTTAAAAAGTCTATGGGCTTGAATTAACAGCACCTCATCACAATGTACATCCAACATTACAAAACCTTCGGAACTGAGAATAATGTCTGCTTAAATTCATTCACTTCCATTTTCCCCGGTCTGCATAACAGATGGGAACAAGCCAAAACTCATACATCAAACTCTTAAGGAGTTGTAAATTGAATCTGATACTGAAGCTTCCGTAGAGAGATAACCAAGAGGTAGAAACCCGTGCAGAATAAAACACAATCAGTATACACGACTGAGAAACACTACATGTAATTATGAATTTCATAACAACACAACATACGCTACTTAATGTAGATGGACTGCAATAAAGCGTGGTCGGTAAGTACAGTGTTTGGTAAGTCGTGCTCTTTTACTCCATCGTCTTCATAACTCGAATGCTTGATTAGCTCTGAATGAAACATCAGCTCATATTCCAAACCCGACGTTTGTTTTCAAGACTCCGGACTCAAGGTGTGCACGCGTGTAAAAAATGAAGCAGGTTTGTAAGTGTCTTGCCAACAGCTGTGAAACAGCAATTGGGTTGTTCCTCAATGTGATTAAAATATAAAGACAAAAACCCATTACTGTACGCTGAGAGTGATATAACACTAAGGTAATTTAGTCCTAGAGCGACGCACGTTGAAATAAAGACGGCTCATCAGTTTGATCTGTTGGGGTTTATTGATTTAGAAACGGTTGCTGTTTTAATACGTGAATGTGATGAATTTCGGTTGAGAACGTGTATTCATAAAACACATTTTTCCGTATTAATTTTCCATCTCGAAGTTTGCATGAGATTGGCGCTGCTGTTGGTGCTTTTATACCTTATATAGCGCTTGATTTGGCATTTGATTGATGTGAATGAGCGAGTTGAAGCCCGCTGGGTAGATTCAAACGCAAATGTGCCTTTTAAGTGCCTCTTGTGGTATATGTTATTCAGAATGCTATACATGCTGATGAAAAATAATTTAATGCGTCTCAAAAGGCCCCAGACATTGCCGGTACTGTTCCCATGTCAATGCTAATGGTCTTCCATTGTGTTATGATGAGAGATGTAAGGGTTTAACTGTATTATGAGACATTTGTAAGCCACTTAACAGGTCAGTCATTATGGGATCGAGTTTGTGCTGTCTTTTCTAATATGAAGGTCTGAACTTACGGGTTCAGATTTAGCAACGCTTTATATAAGCCTAATAGATAGTTCACCTTAAAATGAACATTCCGTCATCATTTATTTCAAGACCAAGGAAAAAAACACGAAAGAAGATATTTTGAAAAAGTGTTGGTAACCAAATCCGTCATTCCCTATTTACTTTTACTTCATTGACACAAACTCACTGCCATTCAATGTCTTTTCTTACCAACATTCTTCAAAATATTAAATAATAATATAAAAATAATTATTTTGGCATGTTGAAATTAAAGAAAGGCACTCAGGTTTGACATGCCACGACGTTAATGAAATGAAGATTTAATTTTTAATTTGTGGGTGAACTATCAATTTTAATGTTTAGATGTTGCTGTTTCTTAACTTAGAAGATGATGGGGCTCTTGTTGTTTATCATTTAGCCATTATTAAAAAAGTTTTTGAAAAATAAGAGAAACAAAAAAGACAACTGTTAAATACACGAAGAATAGGTGTTAAATGAATGTAGATTGTATTATAAGTAAAATATACTTGATATGGGTAGATTGGATAACAAATGTTCCCACATCCTATCAAGACCTTCAGTAAAATGGACATGAGTTATATAAAAATATATATGGGAAATTTCTTTAGATTTTACCAACTGGACATGACTAATAAATCTGCATCTGTTCCTACTTTTCTCACAATCATTTTCTCTTTCACTTGATCTTTAATTTTACTCTGTTGTCTAGGTTGGGTGTTATGGATTGTTTTTGAAAGCGAATTTATGGAAATCAAGATTAATGAACACCTGCATTGTTGCTTCTCCCTTGTAATTGTGTTCAATCTACAATTCTATTCTGTGTTCAGCTTCTAGTGTTACTGGAAACTAATAGATATACACAAGTGGATGAAGTGAAGATAAAAAATGTGAGGATGTGACAATAGCTTGGTCATCAGCTTAGACCACAAGATGGTCTTGTTTGTATTCAATATAGATGTCTACATGTAAGGTCCATGTTTGAATAGACTTTAATATGAAATATCAATATAATGACAGCATCTTAAATATAAATCAATTTCCATGTATTTATTGAAGATAAAATTGATAATTCATGAAAGTTCAATTTACAAATCAATATCTGAAAACATTCAGTGCTTATGGATTTCCTGAATCTAATATTTGATGGACCATTAATATTTATGAATTTCTCATGCTTATTGCATTATATTGACATTTTGTATTGTAGTGTACAAACATAATGTTTTAACATGAAACATATTATTTCCATTTTCCTTCGCAAACTTGAGAGAAAAATTAATCTTCTACCAGCACATTTTCTCTATCAAACGTGTTTTCTTACCTGCAGACAGGATAATTATAGCTGTGTTGATCTGTGTTATGTAAATACTAGATTCATACATTATAATAGATAACTTCAACATAATGAGCCATATGTTGTATTTTAGGGTATGGAATAGTCCATGATGTATTTTGACATTTCTTATGAGCCCTCACATATCTCCCATTTAAAAATAACTCCGTCGACCCCACTGTTACCCGTTATCCACTGTTTCTGTTACCTGCTTCCTCCGAGAAACAGGCATTTTCATATTATTCAATTATTTCCCCACACATCACCTGCTTAATTGGATGAAACACGTCTCCAATTTTAGCGAGGAAGTCAATTGGGCTGGGACCCGTGAAAGCTAAACTGGTTAAAGCTCTTGGTGTCCCAAATGATGTCTACGGAAGCTAAGCAGGTTAGGCACTACTGCCTCATATGTGAAGTCGTGTCGTACCTTTGCTAAATTAACCCCCCCGTCCATTCCCATAGCGCTCGTGATCAATTACAGCAGCTGATGATTTACCGGAGCAGTGTGAAATGTCTCTGGTCTGGAGGGCACAGCGGGATTATTTTTCTGCTCCGCACTCCTTCGATGATGACAGTCAGGTTGTCGAGGGGCAATCTGTTCAGACTGGTTGTGCAGAACCTTCCAGAGGTGCTCGGGATTTCAAGACATTTTTAGAAGTTGGGCATTGGTTGGTTTGGTGAGCTTAGAGACATGCATTTCTCCCATCATGGACTCTTTGGTGCTTTGTGCCATGATCATATATTCCCTCATACTGCACCACTCCATCATTTTTCTGCCCAGGGACAAAATATTGCAAATTTTTATTAACATTGATTTACTTTGCAGGAAACTAGTAAACCATACAAATTGATTAATTGTGTTTGGAAATAAAGAAATATGTTCAAAAATGGCAAAGCTGTCAAATTACCAAAGACAAAATGTTCCTGAAAAATAGTCTTTACAGTATCTTTTGTATCCCTTACAGTTCAGACAAATGTAAAATGATTAAATGGGAAACTAGTGCACAACATCGATTTTGAGTTCTTAGACTCTTTGTCATCCTCCAGATGCATTTGGTGTGACCCCCTAAAGGCCTCTACATTAACACCCTCTCCACATGTGAAATGAGTAATAGCTCTTACTCACAAACTGTGACTTTACTGCGGGTCAAACACAGTTTACATCAGCCGATCCTTAAGAACCAGCTCTTCCAGTCTGAATTGCATTGTCACTAATTCACAAAACAACTTATACTGTTAAATTATTATAAAATAAAATATTATATCATGTGATGAGTTTTAGAAGGTTAGAACAGGATGATTTAATGATTGTTTAAAAAAATTGTCTTATTTCACAGTGCATAAACGCATTTCAAGATCAAGGTAAATCAACTTTTTTATGTAACCACATTAATATATAAAGATGTCTTTATTATTCATGGATCATGAACTAATCTCAGAGTAATGGTGTTACTGTGCTCTCCTCGAATTAAAGTTGCAAGCGCCTCTCCTGAGTCGTGAGACCAGTACGGATCGCTTACATTTGCGCTCGCCATAAATTACAGTAAAGCAAATGTTTTTTTTTATAAAAGGATGTGTACGTCTTAGTCTTGTAGCTGTTGGCTGAAAGAGTAAATTGTGCTGGTTTAATAAGTTGTAAAACTCCCTCTCCTCACATGATTAATAAGCTTATGGTAATTGGGTTGCAATGTCCTCTTGAGTAAAACAGATATTTTTCTTCTAATTTACAAGACAAATTACCCATCGTCATAATATTTTGCCTGGAGAAATCTTTGATCTTTGTTTGCACTCTTAATCAAAATACATATGCAGCATTTTTCTCTAATGAAGAACGATTCGTGTTAATTCATAAATATTTTCATGCAGATTTTTATTTTCTAATGAGTGTGTTTTGGATATCATGCGCGAGTTTGGGAGAAGTCCTGTGATTAATGTGTATGGATGAAGTGATGTTTGCCATGCGAGATGGATTAACATTAGGCCTCGAGCATCAATAACACAATGCAAAACTTCAGAAATAAAAAACAACCTTTTTCGCTTTACAAGAAGGATAGTTTGTCTTCTGCTGTATTTAGAGAGCTGTAACTGATGATAACTAGAGGTCATGGTTTTTAAATAAGAATATTTAGATATGGCCAAGTTGTAGGTTTTGTTGGAGCTAAAAAGAATATAATGTTTTTTTGTTGAGGATTCTGCATTGAGTTATGTAACTTTTTTTTATATTTTCTTTTATTTTTTATATTTTTTTAAATAAATATTTATTTGATGTATGTTTTTTTTATATTTTAATCATATCTTTATATTAAATAAATATTTATAATACTTTTATTTTTAACCTTTTGATTATTGTTATAATAATACAAATACAATAATAATAATGATAATAATTATAATAGTTGTTGTTTTTCATTATTATTAGAAGATAATATTAATTAATTTTTTAAAAAACTCTCTTATATAATCAAGTGTAATTTAGATTTTGTTGACAAAAATTTTATTACATTTCTTTTGAGCTATAATTATGTCTCACATAGAACTTTGTGAGCTTCTTTTCCTGTTACGGCTTTGGCACATTTTTACATGGTTGACAAAAATTGATATATGAGTATATTATATCTAGAAATATGTTCCTTTGACTTGGAATCCCCCACAACATTTTAACAAGAAAACCCCTTTAGAAACTAACACAGCTCTTTAGTTACACTTCTGCATCACAACAGCAAGTTGTCAATTTTTCCTTTTTTTCCTTCCCAGTATCTTAAGCAGAGAGCAGCGTTTACTGAAACCGTTCACACACGTCTTGATGCCGACCTTGTTTACTACACACACATCAGTACACACTCACTGACAAGTGCTAACACAGTCAGTATTAGAACAATACAGAAACCATCTGCAGACCAGATTTAATCTGATCCAATTAGCATACCATTTGCATTGATTATGCCACAAAAATACGCCTCATAATATAACTTTTGAATGAGCTGGTTCATGCCAAATAAAATCACAAACAGACAAATTGATGTTAAATCGCTGTCTGGGGATTTTATCCCAATACGTTCCACGAAAACGAGAGTAGAAGGAGAATCAGGTTTGCAATGGACTCATCATTGGTCAAACGTTTGCTTTGCTAACTGGTGTAATAAAGATGATAAATGAAAATGTGTCTTATGATATTCTACATCACAGAGCCGTGAAACTATTACTCCTGCTGTGAAACGAATGCAGTGGCCTTAACCTGCTGTAAAGTCTCAAATAGATGTCAGTCTGTAATGTGAACTGAGTTCAATGACAAATAACCAAAAGCACTTGGATTTTTGCCTTTTTCCTTTAATGCAGGCAGCATAAAGCAGAAATGTGTGTTATTCTTTTTATGATAGCCTTACATTGCCCCTGATTTGCTCAGTAAGTGCAACTAATGCGCTCTTTTTCTACCCCCTCCCTGGAGCAACCTATGGTAACTTGTCTTGCTCAGGGCACAATAGCTGAAGCTCATGAATAGACTTCATACCACAAAACCCTGTGTGTGCTGAAACAGGTGATCATTGTAAAGTCAGTGTAGGATGATACGTAGTGTGTGATTCCTGAGATACGTTGTGCACGATAACTCTTACAAACTCTTTCTTAATTCCAATCTTCCTTTCTATATTCTTAGAAGCACACTTTGCACTCAAAGGACGCAACATAGAATAACTTTTCATACACACGGGTGTTCTAGAGGCGTACGAATGAAGCCAAGAGCATCTTTATAAACTTGTGTTTCTTAAGCCTGCCCATCAATAGGTCCTTCACAACAATATAAACAGCCTTCAACCAATATATACACGCAGCTTAGATTTTAATTGACATTTCTACATTTGCAAGCCAGAATAAAGTGGAATTAAATATTCTAAAGAAAGAATACTCTTGGAAGGCTATGTCGACCGTTTGATTTGATAGTGCTGCCATTCTTTTTTTTTACCGTCTAAGCTGAAAGAAAAACTAAACATTGTACTGTACCATTATCATAGTCAATTGATTTGTTCTTACAAAACATTTCTTTCAAACCGAAGAGTGAAGTCCTTCACACGGGAAGGCAGAAAAAAACATTTTGAAATTGACAATGGATGTTAAGCTACGCTCAATGTTTGCTAGGCATTCAATTGAAATGTATTTCCATAGCACTTTTCACAAACTGGCATTGTTGCAAAGAAGCTTTACAGTCAATGCCTTCTACAATAGGCGGTTGTAACGCAAAGATCGTACAAAAATGTTGATTTACGTGAATTGATTATATATTCTGTGAAATTAGATGGTATATTATTGATCTTTTTAGATGTCGATATTTTTAAGATGTCAGTCATTGACAAACAATCATTCTTTGTAGGTTTGTAGGTTATCTAGCTTTTATATTAATCATGACTCTGTATGTATTATGAAAATGTACATAAACAATATTAACAGTTACTAAATAGAAATAAGACTTACTTGATGACATCATAATTTTTTTTATCATTTTAAGAAATAGATGAAGAATTAGAACTGTATGTACTAGAACTGTATACAATTTACGGAGGAATTTGGCATCAATTTGCATGACGCTCAATAAACACCTCATTGGAATAAAAGATATCAAAGATTTATGTAAAGACAAAATGTAAGTTTTTCAAAATGTTGTTTTCTTTGGTGCCACTATAACTGCTTATAAGAAGGAAAATATTTATTTGTACAGGCACAAAAACTTTTAGGGATGATAATAATAATAACTATATACTATCCACGCAAAGGTTTTTTCACAAAATATTTTTCGAAGGTTCACAATCGAGTGTCCTTAAATTCAATGAATTTTTTATAATTCATCAAAATATTGCTCTGAATTTGATCCCCACAGAACAAAACCTTTGTATCATTGTTATATGCCATGGTTTGTACTTTATTTTTTACATTTTTGTGATTTTTATATCTTTATTTTCCTCTGTGTGAATGGGCCTTAATACCTTGTGACCTTGCCTGAGCCTCAGAAGATCAACAAGATATTTAAAGCTACAGCATTCAATTCATCGCAACAAAGCAACATGTGAAATTTCCTTAGCAACGCAGCCAAGAAAAGTATTTTCTTAAGCATCTGACCAGAACGTGCCTCCTTACAGACACTAACAGATGTAAGCAAGTATTTAAATGTGATTACTTTAAATGCATTAGTGCCCATTTCAGCTAAGATTAGTCGACCAATTCATGAAGAAACTTAAAAATAAGAGTAGGAATAACCTACAGTTTATTTTACACTATCTGTTGCATTAACACATACAATGTTAAAAGGTGAGTAAAGAAACTCAAAGTTATCCTGTAAGCAAACTAGCTTAAATGAGTCATTTAAGATGTGTTGATAGATGCACCAAATAGAAATAGGGATGGTAGGACTATTTACAGCATTTCTTGGGCACTCTCCATGTCTTCCATTGCCCAAGTAGCAATATTTGGTTGGCTGTGTTGTTTCAGGTTGGGATGGTCAGTAGATATAGAAAATCCACTTTTTCTTGAATTGGTGAACGTATAGCTTAATCTGCATGTTATGCTTACTCTGTATGTTGTATTGCCATGCCCATTACTAAGGCTGTCAAACAATTAATTCTGATTTATTACATCCAAAATAAAAGTTTTAAATTGTGCAAAATAATTTTGCATTTATAAACACATGCATACATGTGGGAAATATTTACTGTACATGTTTTTACATACTTATAAAAATCGATACATTTTTGTATTTACAAATACTCCATGTGTTAATTAAGAAAACATATAATGTGTAAACATAAATGTTTGACAGCCCTAACTATTACTCATTGTCCTTAGAATCTGGGTTATTAATGTATAGCCAGACTTGCTATTTTTCGGTATTCCATTGTGTTTGATATTTATATGTTTTTCATTCGTAAAATACCTTGTTAAAGTTTATTATGTTTAAATGACAAGCTCCACTTGGGACACTAAAGGTGTCCTTCGAACCTACATTTCTTTTGTGTCATTTTAGAGGAAATCAACTAATGGCAATTGATTTTTAATTTAATTTTGGCTTCAGACAATTAACCAAAATAAACCAAAATAATTGAGTTGAAAGGATGATTGTTCTGCATTTAGATTTGTATTTCTTTCCCTTTTGGATACGTATACATACATATTAAATGTAATCATATGTTGAAATGTTTTTGTATGTATTTTTTTACACGTATTTGTTACTGGGAGATTATTTTGTTATATATTTATTAATAATTAATTTATTTACTAACTCATCAATGTGCAATCATGCAAACATTGGGCGAAAAAATCATGATTTAAATTTTTGTTTTAATCGAGCAGCCCAATGTCAATATCAAGTTAAAACATTCATAAACTCTTACGGCATATTACAGCATCCACAGTCATCTGTGCTGTCTCCTCCCCGTAGTTTAACCCTCCCGTGTGATGTTTACCTGTTTCAGGGCATTAACACGGACGTAATGATATCTTCCCAGTGAGTCTGCAGCGAGTCGGAGCAATCAGACATACACGATCATCCTTTTGAAAATCAAAGCCGTGCTTCCAGCTGAGCCAAGTTTGATACCCAAAGGCGGGCTGTCCGGCGAGGCTATCTCTGCTCGGCTTTGATGAGCTGAAGTCTCACGCTGTAACCACGGATGAATATTTATTTTCATGACACTTTCCAAATTTGCCTTCATCGCTGCATGGCCCAGCTTTTAAAGATTTTGTTTATGATGACAGATATCAGAAGCTAACCAATGGGATGCGCTGGGTACCATCGGCCAACTCTGGGGTTTGCTGAACACATGTTGCAATTACAATAGACAATTGTGCATCGTGCAGCTTTTGTGTATTTCAAACTTTTGGCTAAATGGCTCACTGTGAAACAATGCAATAGAACATTGAGCCGTGATGGAGTCCGGAGTGCATAGCATGAGGTATTTGATAAGACCTGTACAGGCTTAGCTCTGAGGGGTTACTGAGGTGGGCTGGCAGCATTGTGCGAATCCTCGGGGACTGTCTACCTCTATGATTACAGTTCGCTGCTCTCTCTCTCTCTCTCTCTCTCTCTCTCTCTCTCTCTCTCTCTCTCTCTCTCTCTCTCTCTCTCTCTCTCTCTCTCTCTCGCTCTCTCTCTCTCTCAGCTGTTTGACTCTTAAAATAGGCCCTCAAGGTCTGGCTGGCTGCTATTCCCAGCTGTAACTGGAGAGATTGCTAAAACTGAGTGACCACTTGCTCTTTTGTTCCTGTCCTGCGGGGTGTGAGATGTGGACGATGTCCAGGGTGTAGGGCTGAGGGCGAATCACTACACGTCTTAGAAACCTCCTTCGTCCTTCACCGAAGTCGCACGCTTTGCACAATGTGATTTAACCCAGTAGGACGTGTTTCTGGGTCAATATCCTCTGTTCGCCTGGGATCAAAACAGTCGCATGAAACAACGTTTACCCTTATCCATCCTTAATAATAAATAAAAAGCATTGATTGGATGGTGGATAATAAAGTTGTTAAGTCTCATGACCCCCAGATCCAAGTTTAACCATAAAACGTGAAAAAGTCTCTACTTTAGTGTTCGCTGGTGTTTTATTAGATCAAATCTTGTTTGAAATGAAAAATTACAATGATGCCATACATTTCCTAATTTTCTTGGTGTTCTGATGTTTCTTTTTTCATATGATGTTGCTTTTGAAATGCAGCATTGCTATGTGTATTAGTTCAGTTGAATTATTAATTCTGTATGTAGGAATAGATAGATTAACAAATGCTAATTTAAAAATGTATAGATAAATACATGGATGGATAGATGGACAGATGGATAGATGGGCTAATAAATAGATGGGGGTGTCACACTTGCCAGATATTAATGGTTTGGTAGGAGGTATCTCTGTGGTTGCTGCGTGGGCAGGTGCCATTTCACCGTTCAACTCCATGCAAGAATGCTTCTGTTAATCTCCCGCTGCTCTTGGGAGAGTACAGCTACCTGCGGGACGCACACACACATGTACGCATGCAGGCGTACACACATGCGCACACACAAACATGCACAGACTTACACACACACACACACACACACACACACACACACACACGCGCACACACGCGCACACACTTATACAGACTCACACTTTCATAGATGGTAGACTGGCTAATGAAGCCGTGGAATTAATCACTGTGTAAAATGCTGGTAAGTGCCTCTACTCTTCTGCACTGATAGCCACAGCAGGGATTCATTCATGAACCAGCGGGTGGGCCGTGATGTCAGTCCCATAGCTGTTGTTTCGAATGACAAAGGAGGGATGTTTCATCCTCAATCTCCAGAAATCTCTGTTTACGGCCTCCTGATATTATTAGCTGTCATTGAATTCAGCAAAAGTGACAGTTCTGCATCTGTAAATCAGATCCAATTGTAAAACTTCAATTCAAAAGTTGCTGAAAGTGATTTTTGGGAATACCAAACATAAAACGTCCCTTTTTCCCAACAGCACTTGCTGAAATAGGTGTCTTGAGATATTACTCTTTACTAAAAGGAGATAGGCGTTTTTAACAGAAAAATAGAATTCTCATTTGTACATCAAAAATATAACCCGTATTTTATTGATTTTGAATGTTAAGGTTTGCTCACCTTCAATCCATTGCTGTCTTTACAGCAGAGGACTGAAATGGCTTAAGATATTTGTATCTACTTTTTTCCTTTTGCAATGTATTTACTGCATTACATTTATTAGATTTGCTAGAAAATCAAAATTATTATTGTTAAAATTATTTTAACCTTGCATTGAGAAGGACTGTAAAATGTGGCATTGTTGCGAAAATGCTCTTTGAATGTTGCATATAATCATATCTCAAAGAACATGAGCAGATGTTTTACATGACCCTTCTCCAACTTTTCTTTAACCCTCAAACCCTTTAAATTTTAGTAATCTGAATGTCTTCTGTTTGGATTAAGTATCAGATATGTGAAAATGCAGATATGTCACGATTTAATAAATTCGTCTTACTGTATGTCACAAATGACTTTAAAGATTGATGATTGAAGTAATGGTGGAGTTTCTGTAGTTATGCCAGTTTCCGGGAACAACAAAATTAAATACACATAAATGTGTATTAAATGCAATTCAAATAAAATACAAAATCATATAACAATAGTATAAAATAAGGAAAACAGAATAGAAAAATATACATGTATAGCATTAAAAAATAGGTTACTTTTCTTTTTAAAAAACAGAAAAATCCAAATTTGTAAAATAGGTACAATTAACGTCAAACAATTTTATAACACAAACCAATTTTCTTTGATTCTCAGTCATCAAATACATCTTCCAACTTTTTGAACTTTTTATTATCACAATGTCCAAGGTTGCATTCAAATATAAAATAACATCAAGGTATTGAAAAGATTGAGAAATGATTAAATGCAAAGTTTTCCCTCAGCTGTTATTTTCTAAAAAGCACTTTCATTCTTGTATTCAGCTTTAATTTCACAAACATCACTCTGAACAACTGATCATGCATGCAGCTCATTCGCAGAAGTGACGAGCGTTGTCAACAGCCAAATGGGCGCCGAGAATGTAAATAACATCCTGCAGCATTACAAGAAACCGTGTTTTTGATATTGAATCTTTTGTTACAAAGCTCGACAAAGCAATGCAGAAAAAAAATCTAACAGCCGAAAACATTGGAAACGGTGAGCTCTTGAATCTTCGTTGAACTGATACTAGAATTGTAAAGTTCAGATGCAAGCATGACAAATGTGCTTGGAGCTTATGGGATAGGATACCGCTCAACTGAGCTCTCTGTTTTCCCACGTTCTTAATTTTAATCACAAATTCAGGGATTTCGCTCGCTGTGTTGCAAGGATGGTTTCTGGGCCACGTCTTTCAAATACGGCGTCCCTGTTGGCGTGCTGTGAAGTGCTGGCGTGGAAGTGTAAGAAGTTGGAAAGCAACACGAATGCTGATTAAGAATAAGTTGTAAATCGATAATGAAGGACTTTGAGATGTAGATATTCAACAAAATGACATCAAGGCAATAAGGAAGTTTCAAATCAAAGTTTTGTGGCAGTAAATATAAAATGAGACAGTGATCTGAACTGCAAACTTCAGATGAATACTATGACACATGCATCTCCGTTGGAAGCATGTTGACATCAAACTTTCTCTGTGGATCAGGAAAAAAAGCTGTAAAAAGGAACAATGTGTCATAAGGTCCAATAAAAGGTTAAGTGCACTATCTGAAAAGAAATGTGTTCCCATATAATCATTTAGCACTACTTTTACAGTACGCATTACGGGGGAAGTTGCATTGGAGTTGACTGCGGTTAAGTGCTTTGCTCAAGGGCACAACAGTAACGCATTCATGGCTTGGCTTCAGCAGGGCTCCAACAATAATCGGCCATTAGGTGCCATAATTTGCTTTAAACTAAAAATGGTGTCATGATCCACCCACCCTTATGTCATTCCAAACTGACATGACTTTTTCAAGGAGTTATACATATTGAATAAAAGTTGCGAAGGGCTGTCAGGGGTTATTAGATAGCAAATCCAACCTTTGTTATTTAATTGTCAGTCAACTTGGAAGTATGTTGAGGTTTCTTGGTTGACAAACAGACAAACAGAGAGTTTCAGTCGGACGCATGTGCCTCGAATTAAAGGGTTTGTTCACCAAAAGTTCACCCAAAATTCAGGAATTACCTACTCACTGGTTGTTCCAAATCCGTGTGCATTTCTTTGTTTGGAAAGATATTAAGAGGAATGCTTTAACAGACAGTTCTTGGAACTGGTAAAAAAAATGACAATGGTATTCAAAAGTACCCCTGAACCTTTAATTGTCCTGCATTCTTCAAAATATCTCACTTTGTGTTCAAAAGAAGAAAAAATTAAGTTATCCTTCTATGGTGTTTATGGTGTCCAAGAATTGTTTGATTAAATGCATTCTTCCGAATATCTTTCTTTAATTTTAACTTCCAGGCCGTGTTTGTTTATTGTTCTACCTAATGACCATATAATTTATTTATATAAACATAATTTTATATTTCGTTTTTACTGGATATTAATTATCTTCATATCTTTTTTATTGATTCTTTGCGGAGGTCTACTGGGAGTTAAGTTTGGACCACATGATGGGTTATGAAAAGGTCGTTCCGGCTAAAACATTCTATAATACAGTTGCATATTAACATAGATGCACATACAGTAAACAGATGCAGGAGAGCGACTGGGTTAATGAATCGTTGTTGGGGTCAACAGAGTTTTTAATTACTGCATGAGATATTGTCTTTTTATCGTGAATGAGCTAAACGCACAACCTGTAAACTGCAATTAATGTTATCTTAATGTCTATTAATTGCCACTTTTAAAATAGTAAACAGTATTTTGTATTGACTCGGAGCTTAAAGCTGTTGTTTGTGGAACAAGAGTAGGTACTTTGAGAAATGGGTTTTTGTGTTCATACAATAGAAACCAATGAGAGCCAGTGTTGTTAGGTCACCAACATTCTTCAAAGTATCTACTATTGGTTCTGTAGAAAAGTGACAGTGATTTTGAATGAAATGAGAGTATTCATATTTTTAATTTATTTTTGTTGTAATGTTCCTTTGATTAAATTTATATTACGTGATTTATATATGATTTATCTACAATACAACTTCCAACCAAACTACCATTCCGTTCATTCCCAGCAGATCAAAGGCAGTCAGCTAACCTGTCCCAGACAGTAGGCAGGTCCAGATACTTACATACTTATTCTGTGCACTTGTAGACTCATATACACATTATTAATGATGATTAATGCACGACTTCACACCCAGTATGTGTTGCTTCATGGCTGCACATTTAAATAAGCTTCTAGATTGCTGCTGTCACGATGAACAGCTTCACTCGCTCATCTGGCTCTTCACACATCATCTCTGTCTTGCCTTTATAACGCAAGGCGGTAACACTCAAATCACACCACGTATCACTAACATCTTTACAATTTCGCCCTCTGATCTATTCCTGCGCCCCATGTCTATGAATAACTCCATTTCTCCTGGGACAGTAACACAATCAGCTGCTAATGCCGTTTCATTAGCTGTCCTCTCATGCGGGCGCCACAACGCACAAACACACAAACAGAGACACTTTTCTCTGAAATCCACAATCACAGAGACACTGCATGTGGTTCTCTCGATGTGGCTTTGATAGAGAGAGATGCACCATCATGGATTGATGTAGTATTTTTCCCTTTTTTTAGAAGATTAAGTAGTCTTATGCACTATAGAAAAAACATAAAAGGGCCATTGTGAGTACAAATAATAAGGATTTATTTTTGTGATGTTTTTCTGGTTTTCAGTCGGACAAACAGGACAAGAGAGCTGAGAGAGCTTGAACCACAAGATGCTCCATCTGAGGTTCAAGGTCAGGTTTATTTGTTGTAAGCCTCAAATGTTGGTGATAAAATAATATTTCCAGTCTTGCATGGTTCCCGGATCACTACTGCCGCATGAAAATAAAAGGCAAAGGCCCAAAAATATAACTTAAAAAACAGCAAATTAAATAAATAAATTTCAGTAAATGTAATGATATTAATGATAATAAAAGCACAAATAATATAAAGAAATTAGACTTAAAGAGAATCAAATAAAGAATGTGCATGTAAAACAAATTTAAGGACATTACAAAAATGCATATATAAAATATAAACCACAAAAATATACAATAATAAAGAAAATAGAAAGCTATGCAGATGTGGAAGGATGGAAAAAATTTTTTTTATAATGCATGATATTCAGATATAATGCAAAACCTTTTTTTGAAGCTCCAACATTTTTGGTCAAAAATGAACAAGTAACAGCGGTTGATTCACAATGTTAAGTGTATAATAATGATTCATAATTTTAGCGGGGGGGTTGGATTGCAAAATTAAATATTAACACAGTTTACTTGAATTCACAGCGTATTCAGTTTCATACCGATGACAATTTCAAGGCCTTGCACGTATTGTGTTTGTGACAATTATCTAGGCATTTAGTCAACGAAAATGTCAAGTGCAAAGACAAGATCTTGCCACAATTAGACCTAATCACCAAGACAATTGCAATAAAGTCAGTGTAAGGTACGTTCTTAAACCACAGTGTGCCAATAAAACCGACTGAAGTTCTATTAAGATAAAGAAGTGCTGCTTTAAGCAATTATAAATGGTTAGACTCAGGGGTTATTTTATTATTTTCATTGACTTTTTGACAGGCCTGGGACAAAAGACCATTATGCTGCCAAGTAAGACCTATAATACAGGCTAATTTTAAGTGATTAAATTGTGCTAGAAATATATTTGTCCATGTGAGTCAATAGGTCACCTGGGAACCGTTCATTAGAGAGCGGACGTCTTTTCAGTTATTACATTAACTGTAAGGATGGCTCTTAACCATGAGGACAGCTCAGAGATTGTAGATGGACTCCAAGACAATGCCTCAATTCTGTCCATTTACATCTACATGTTTCAAACCGTTTTCTCTGTACTGGCTTTGTGTGATAAATCAAACCCACAAACTTGTTGTTGCTAGTCTCATCATTCTTTGCCAATTGCGCTTTTAGAACCAAGTTAACATAGTGATGCAACGTTATATAAAAGCCATAATGAAATAATCTAAAAGAATACCAGAAGGGCCAGACCTAAATGTGTTACGGGTCATTAATGGCTTGGGTGACATCATACAAAAAAAGGTTATATCAGAGGGACAGCAAGGTTTTACGGGTTGATGAAAGGTTTAGAGGACCTGTTTTGCTCTTTGTAAAAACATGAATGTATGAATCGTTAACAATAAAAACCATTAAAAAGTAAATATCTTGCATTGCATCACACTGTTTCACCCCGGGCGATAGTGTTCCACACCATCATTTAAGACCAAACTAAGACCAAAATAAATTGTATGGCTAAGCCGGAGGAGTAAAATATGACCCTGCTTCTTTTCACTTGCCGGATTTTTTATATTCTATTATATTTATCTTAATGCTTCTTATAAAAATGTGGTAAACTAGCAGATAACCAAGCATTAACTTTTTTTTTTTTTTACAATCTCATCCCTATCTGTTAATAATGAATCTTCTGCTCAATTCATTAGTTTTTTTATTCAGACTGCTTTTGTTTTGTATTATTTTTGTACAATTAATTCATACAAATTAGCCACCTTGTAAAATATTGACAATTTCCCGTGAGATCAGGCTGTTTTTTCCCGCAGTGGTAGGAGCACAAGGTGATTCCTATGCCCCTAAATCACTTGATTTACTCTCTTTCAGACATATTTATGGATTGCGGGTGGCACTTCTCCACTGCATGCTATAACCGCGGTGTAATTGCATCCAGCGCTTGTCCTCCGTGCGTTCAATTACTCTTTCCTCATCGTCACATGACCTAAAGCCGCACACAACAATAACCTTGTCACGGTGGTTGTTTAAACGTCTCATATATATCTCTTTAACATCCCCTTTCCCCTGTGTCAGCAGAGAAATGTGGTGAGCTCAGACCACGAGTGTGGATAGACGTTTTAATAGCACATGTGAAATTTAATGTGTGAGGCTCTGGGTGTGTCTGATTGTTCTGGACTTCATATTTATGCGAATTGAATGCAACGAGGGTTGTTAACTTGAATTTTCAGTCTGCCAGACATCAAACACTGGATATGACAAAAGTTCTTAACATTCGTTGACCAGAGCAAATAAGCAGACAGGCTTCTTGATTCATTGATGATATCATCAGCATTTTTTTGAAGCATTTCTGCTCTCAGTTGGAAAATGCTCTTGTAATCGCAATTACATTTCCCCAAATCATTGTAGACAGCACAGATATTATGTTTATACAAATATGTAATTACATTTATGTATATGAAATGGGTTTTGTAGGTGTGCAAACCACGAAGAATATATTTGAATGGTGGAATGCAGTTTTGTTTTAACTCATTGTTGGGTGAAATACGGACAAACCCAACCACTCATCCTATAGAATCCATATTTGCCAGTAAAGGTTAATTTATTTTAAAAAAAATTTATCACCCAACCCTACGCTATAAATACTGGAATTTTATGAATTTATGTTTTGTTAATTATATAAAATATGTCAAAAAATATGTAGACTTATCATACATGGACTTTATTATAAATTGTTGACAAGCTAATTAAATAAACAGGGTATACCGGTTTTTACATTTATTTTTAATACTTAAGAGTGTGATTATCGAAATCAACATGAAACAATACTGATATTTTTCATTTGTTCTTTGCTAAATGTGAAAGCAGTCTCCATAAAAGACCTGCACTACAAAATAAATGTGTATTACGAGGCCAGGCCAAACTTTTTCTGTCTAAATGGTTCCATTAACAACGTTTGATATTCGTAGAACCTTTTTGTCTCACAAAAGATTCTGTGTGGTGAAAAGAGGATCTTCAGATTATCAAAAGGTAAGATGGAGATGGTCCGTTGAAGAACCTTTGACTGAATGGTGCTTTGTGAAACCAAAAATGTTTTTTTAATGGCATCACGGTGAAGAACCTTTCAATCGCCTTTGTTTTTAAAGCTGTACTCTATTTCTTCTAAGTTTCCTTTAGAATGAAGTCAGCAGGCCCTCTTTTAAAGGCACTTGATGTCTTTAAAAGCAGCAACAAACATCCAGCATTAGAAAATAACTAGCCATGTTCACATTTTATCCCAGTAGGATGTAAAAATGAAGATCACTTTAGACAGGGTGGAACATAAAGGACACACATTGACCACAAATGATTACAGGAGCATGTACACTACATGTATATTGGATGTGTGACGTCTTATATAACGTACAAAAGCACAGTGTCGTTCTCAACATAACCGTACTTGTCTACAACATATGGATTTGTAAACACGAACGCATTGTGGTTTACGAAGACGTGAGGAATGCTTGATAGCCATCTCCATTTTGCCTGTTTCCTTGGTCCACCGAAGTTGATAAGAATCTCATCCTCCCTCTCTCTCTTCTGCAGAAATCATGCATCAAAAGGCAAATCCATCCAGAGGAACTGTGCGGAATGGCTGCGAGCGGCATGTGTAAAATATTAAGACCCCCTTACTCAATCTAATCCATATCGCCCTTCGCCTCACTTATCATTGTGTGTGAACAGCCGATGGGCCGTTCTCCATCCTTCAGTGTACCGCGTCTCCCGCAAGACCTCACCTCAGCAAGGCCACTGGTACATTGACAGTTTTCTCCGCATCTCAATCATTTCATACACAATCTCTGGCTTTTTCCTCACTTTGCTATCAGTCCAAATGCAGGAGGTCGGAAATGTGATGTTTGTAATTTTGTGTGTGTAACATGCCTGGATGACCTAAAATAAAAGATTTGTATAAATATTTTGTAACCTAAAGGGAGAGATCTCCGAAAAATTGAATTCTTTTATCATTTTCCTTGTGATTTCAAACCTGATATACTTTCATTTGCAGAACACAAAAGAAAGTATTTTGATGAATCTAGGTGACTTAACAAAAGGCGCAACCATTCAGTTCTTTTGTGCGAACTCAAAACCAAGTTACCATTCTTCAAAATATCTTCATTTGTGTTCGGCAATTGAACGAAAGACACACAGATTTGAAATAACAAGAGGGTGAGTAATATCACCTTGAGAATTTTTTTTTTGGAACAGATGAACTAACTGGAGACTTCTCGCTCAGACCCGATGGTTGTTATCGTATCGATGGCTTGTACCCGGTGTGCACCGAGAGCAGGATGATAGACACCCAATCTAGTTTGCCAATAAAACCTAGCGGCTCTTTGTAGGAGGAAATGGAACATCAGGGCCGTCATTGATTAGAACCTCCAAAAACCAGCATGGCTGCACATCTCCAATTAAAGCGATTTAAGAGAGAAGATGAGCAAGCAATATTTCTCCAGCGCTGTCGCTCTCCCGCGGCCCTCTGCCAGCTCTCTGTTTCTCTATGAGAATAACTCAGCTGTTGTTGCGTCTGATCCCAACCTGTTCCTCCTGTGCTAACATGCTAAGCTAATCTGCTCATTACAGATGATTCAAATGTGTTTTGGCAGCACAGTAGTGGGTCAGCTGGCCTTGGCGAGAGCGTGGATGGATGTTAATTAAAACGCACTTGGCGCGGCCTACTATCTGTCTGTTCCAATACGTGGCACATGTGGAGCTAGAGAAACCCGTGGTGTGGTGTTCACACCACGCAGTTTGGATGAAGGACTTGGATATGGAATGTTCAGCTTTCTAGTTGTTTTTGAGTTAACTAGTAAGACGATGTTTTAAGGACAACATAAATTGTTTTTGTTTGAAAGTTGCCAATGGCATAATTTTTTTGGTGTCCCTGTACTGTGAGGGCTCAATTTCAAATAGGAAAACTTCTTTATTTTTTATTTCATACTATATATTTTTTTACATACTAATTTTTCATATTAGGCAGGGGTCCACCACACTACATACATAAGTTTTTTCCAGGCAGATTTTTTTTTATTTTTCATAATGTGGGCTTGGGGCAAGTTGTCCTATTTGTTTTCTTACAATTTTGATTTTACTTTCAGCTTTATTTTTTTATTATTTAAAAAATATATGTTAAGTGGATGAGGTCAAAAATTTTTTAATATGTTGTTTATTTCAGTAAATCAGTGAGACAGTTTTGTATTTTTTTTATGTACAGAAATGAAAAAAAAACAGTTTGTCTTTTAAAAGTTGCATTGGATTTAAAGTAAAGCATGTGTCTCTCCAAAATAAAAAAAATAATAGAATAACTGTGATAATGCTTTATCTCGCTCTCCTTTACTATTTGCCGTTGATCCTTTCTTGTAAACAGCAGAAGGAACGGATTATCAGATTCAATCTCTCTGTGAGTCAGATATGAGAAAAGGGAAAATTTAATTAGCTCATCCCTAACCAAACAGATGAGCGCTATGTTTAAGTTTTATTAAAACATTTCTGCACACCAGCTGTTGCAGAATTACTCTGAAATTAGAAATTGACAGAAAACCCGCGATAACAATCCTGTTTGACACTTACATGGCAATAGACCAAACAACCACATCTGTAACATGCCTAAAAATATATATAGAAGGATCTAATAATAACGTGTGATTTGTAAGAGTTCAATATACAGATTGTTTTTTTATTACATTGATTTATGTAATTTGTTGATGCAGACATACAACGAATGAATTAAAAAAGCAAATGTGTGCAAACACAGGTGTATAAATCCGTAAGTTACTCACTTATAGAAAAAACTCTGGCATTGTGTGGCATCATTTATTCCTTACAATTTTCTAACAAGGACAATTGTTTGTTGTAAATCGAACAGCTGCAAAGCTCACAGCGCTGATGTTTCCATACATTTTGTATTCAGAACAATGGAACACCTTTATGAAAAACTGAGATATCATTTTTTTAAATAAACGCTGAAAGAATGCACGAATAAATCTGCACGTCTTCAACATTTCCTGCACATGATTTTAGGGTTTTACAATAGTTTAACCCCATCTCTAGTGTAAGTTTTGCTGAAACCATTTTTTGCGTGTATGTTTTCTTTGCATGAGCTGAACAACTAGAGATGTTCTGGTCAAGGGCTCTACCAAGGACAGCTGTTAGTTGAGAGTGTCTACATGAAAGGATGCTGTGATTGAAAGTTGTACCTTAGATTGCGGCTCACTCTCGAGAGGCCTGAAAGGTCCTTTATTCGCCCGTTTGTCCGTCGTTTGGGTTGTCGTACGTGTGTGGGATGAATTGAGAGGTCAGAGGTGCAACTGTATTTTTCTCGAACTTCTTTGCCCTGTCTGTCTGTTACTTAATAATCGGATTTGGAACTGATTTTGTTTAGTGTGACATCAAGGCAAGTGACTACATGTTTTTTAATGCTTTAATTACATTGCAGGTAAAATATTCCTTCCCGGCTAGGCATAAGGTTATGATAAAATCAACATCGATACCACATTAAACCTTATTATAATTTCAAATCCGATTACAATGCATGAAGTATTAAACATGGAATATAGTACAAACTTTGCTAAAAGCTATTTTAATGAATGTCAGACACAAAAGCTTTGTATCTTAAGCGGCCTTGATGCACATTGACTCTGCACAACGTTACATGCAGAAAAAGTTTTTTCACCCATGCTTTGTTGACTTTTCGCGACTTGCTGCAAATATATTATGTTTCCCATTGTTTATTATAGCGTTTTTGTAAGATAGATGCAATTTTCTCTCAATGCACCAGTGGTCCATCTCAGCACTTAAGCTTTTGTTCGGCCATCCTCATTGTTAGAGGGAAACGTTCAAAGCTTTTACCTCTAATTTAAAGAACACGTGAATGGACGTATGAAAGGTAGTTGAATTGAAGTTGGTAGGCATTTAAAAGCAGTAGATATTTGCTCCAATTTAAGCGAAGCAAATGTCTTTTGAATTATCGCATCAGTCACTATGACAATATTTTTATTTTTATTTGCCAGATTTCATTTTGTTGGCGCAGAAATATTGTATCACTGACAAAAAAACATATTTTGAAAGTGCTCTATTGCCTGTTCTGCATCTCTTGTCAAATCTTACTTTCTTTTTACTGGACAGCGTGACTTTTTATTAAAAAGCAAAACCTATCGTTTGCAGGTTTATTTAATAACGTAAGCACATTTCCTTCACTTAGAATCTTCAGTTGATCCTGTTCTGTGGCTTTACTCATGTAAATACAGTTCATACTAAAGCGTTGAATCAAAACCGCTATACAAACTTTTCTCATTGAGTTTAATGTTTCGCCACTTGGTTTAGCGGCGTGTACTTTGGCCAGAGAACCGGGAATCCTTGGCATTTAAACTTATTCGCACAACGGGGCTTCTTGACTCGAAGACTCTGCGGGATGCGCATCACGCTGGGTGTGAATCGGAATAAAGCTGTAGATTTATACGTTACTGTGATGTTGTAAGAAGACTACATGACCTCTTTTGAACTACAAGTGCTGTCTAAGATGTATATGCCACTATTACTTCAAACTATTAAACCTTTGACCTTTCTAAATGCCAGGATGTGCCTGCTATTCAAGAAGCGATGGAGCCATTTAGAGAACTGCTGGATGAGAAAAGTAGTCCACTGGAGGGAGTTTTATAATGTTTTATGATGTCTCTTAAACTTAAAATCATTAAAAAAAATACATTTGAATTGATTAAAATAAAGAATTAGTAATTGCAAAAATTACTGTTTGTTTTTTAAAGCTTGAATGGGAATTTAAAATCAAATTTTAAACTTCAGACAGCAGAATTTGGCACTTTCATTTCAAAATATTTTTTTCTAATACTTGGAAATGTTAAATCTTGTGTTTTAGAAGCATGTACAGTATTCATGCATTTATATTTTGAGGCATTAGAGCCATAACTCTGTGAGATGTTCAAGCATTGAAATTTTTTCTTTTGTAAAACTGAACACACAACAAAGCATAAAAAAGGGTATCGGTATGTAAAGGTACAATATACTTTAAGGGTATATTATTAACCGCCATACTTCACATTTATTGTAAGCACTGACCCATGAATATGTCAATATATTATTGAGAAGCTCATTAACCTAAAGTTCAACCACGTCAATGTTCCATTAAAACATAAGATGGCAAGATACATTTTTGATTTTCAGTATGTGTGGGTGGAGTGTGGTGTCAATAATAGACTCATTCATTAATACATCCTTGTTCATGTTAATTTATTTTGACCCTGTCTGTGAAATCTCAGCTAGTCATTTTTTCTGTTCTACTTGAACAATAAAACATGATGTAAAGAACATTCTGTGAAATATAATCTTGATTTGATCTTGAAAATATAATCTTGGTATCTTTGATATTGGCTTTTGTCAAAGATTGAAATCATTGGTCATTAATCCATAAAATTAAAAGATGAAATTTAAATTTTCATTATCTCAAAGTCACATTTTTGATCTGGTTTTCATAGACATGGTCACAATTTATATCAATTAATTCTGTATGTATATTGACAGAATCTTATAAGTGTATGAATATAACACAATGAGGTTCTCGGGAATGAAGGTTTGGATTTTCTGTCCCAAGCAAAAGGTCATGCAGATAAAGATGAGCTGCTTCTTTCTGTCTGCTGTTTGATTGACAGTCCTCCACATTATTGTTCCGGTGATATGAAAATGCTAAAGCATTGATGCATGACCAACACATCATGAATATACAGATGCTGTACCATGTGTTTTGTTGCTCCACCATTAGGAATATATTATCATAAAAAACTCAGAACCTTTATATTCTAAAGGTCATCTTACATGTCTATATTCACTGCTTTATAGACCACAGGAGAAAATGTGTAGCGTGCCAGAACATTCTTCTGGTCATGACGCTTGTAGTACAAGTCCAGGATTGTACTCCGTAATCCCCTGTAGGGATGTTCAACCTATTCTGTCATACTGCAAGAAAAATGAATCCGTCTTCATGTAAAGGCATTTATACTTCTATACTTTGGTATCCGCTTTATTAGTAACTGGTAGCTTTTGGCACAATTTTGGTTCGGACAAATGCATAATTTACTAACCTTGTCATTTTAAACCTATATGACTTTCTTTCATCTGCATCATACAAAAGGAGATATTTTGCTTGTACCCAAGCAATGACATTAACCCTTCTCTTCTATTGTATGGACACCAAACCAGGTACCCCTGTTGTTTGTTTACCAACATTCTTCAAAATATCTCCCAAATGAGTTCTTCGGGAGAAAAGAAGTCATACATTTTGAATGGTAATAGGGCAAATGACTACAGATTGTTTATTTTGGGATGAATTATCCCTTTAAGAGAAGGTTTAACATTTGCTTGAAAACTGACTTGAATTTTATTATTTATATTTATAATTAGATATAGAAATTAGAACAGATTTAAAACCTAACTGCGCCCCTGCACTCAATTTACTGTGTTCTTACATAAAACAATTCACACCAAAAATGAGTAAATATACCGTTTAAATTTTGTCTGTATGTAAGTTATTAAGTAAATCTAATCAATTCAATCATTCCTATTAGAATTCACCCAAAATTTGGTGTATTTTACAAATATATATTTGTTAAATGAATTCTTGTCTTTCATTAGGTAAACTTAAAAAGCATTTGCACATTTTAAAGAAATTAACTATTGTATTTTACCGGGTTATTTTATTTTAATAAGTTCTACATTTAATATAACCGCAAATATTTTGTTTATATTTCTGATATTTACCAAGCCACAGTTTTTGAAGTGTGGGATCTTAAAACTGCGTACAAATGAGACAACACATTACGAATTTACAAAAATGAACCGACTCACAAAATCATAACAAACAACATCGAGATTGTGTACGGTACTGATTGCTCATAAAGATGGACTGTTTCAATCTGACAACTTCCAGCCAACCTCCATCAAGGTGAAGAGGCATTCTAGCAAATAGCTTTTCAAGGTATTATAGACCTCTCTCAGTCCCATGGTGTTGATGTTTAGTCAGCTGTCCAAGGACACATCTCGGCGGCTATTATCCTGATGCGAAAGAATTATTGAGACTCTGGCTTCGTCAATATGCTTCCACTTAATGAGGTGCTGTGTTAATTAATGGCTGCTCGCCGCTCGGCATAATACCCTCTGAACTGATAACTTGAAAAAATTGACCAATTTACCCGCAGATATTTTCATAAATCCTTGAACTGCTTAAACAAAGAGGAAGTTTCACGGCGGATGTGTTGACAGTGCGGCCCTCTTCTAGGCCATAATATGCTGTAGAGTGAGTAATACCCCCATAGTGAACAATTTATTTCACAGCAAAAGCGTCAAACAGCCTCTCTCAAACCCTGTGTATTTATGATTCTGGCCTTCTGGCAGAGTTACAGGCTATCTTGGGCTGCCACCAGCTCAGGTTTTTGTGTTACCTAAGGCAACAATGATTTGTAGCTTTGAAATACAGCCGCAGCATCAGAATTGCCTTTGTGACTAATGACGGACTAGAAGAAAGAGCTCGCGAACGTGTTAACCAAAATTTCAAGGTTCCTTTTTCCTCCTTATAAACCCTATTATGGTTTCTCTCGCTTCTGTTAGAGACAAGCAACTTGGCTCTTTTTGATATTGTTGCGGGCTTTTCTCCTAGGACCCGCGTGGTATTTGCTTTCCGTTTTCTCACGACGAATTTCAAATAAGCAAATCGCTGCGCGACAATCCCAGACAAATCCAATCCTTTGTCTCCACCAGTCAGTTTAATAGAATCTCTTTAGGGCTTTTCTTCACATTAACAGGATTCAACACATCTTGAGAGCGCTATGAAGAGAGTTCAACTCTTAAGGGATGTGGAGAAGCTGTGAATCTGGAAGAGTTTCAATTGGAGCAGATGTGCCGAAACTAACATGAGTTATTGATGCTTGGATTTTCTTACAATGTCACGATATCTCTCGCTCAGATGTTTGTCCTCCTCTTAGTAACTCACATTCATTGATTTGTTTTTTGATTTTTTGCCCTTTTTTCTTTTTCACCCGCACCCCTGTCACTTATTCCTCACACCTACCATATTATCATCCATAGTTACATATCTATGTTTGTTCTCCACCATAAATTTACCACCGCCCGTGAGGAATTGAATTAAAATCTCAGTTTAATTTAATCTGGTTGCTCTGGGCTCAAGGCTAAGCTGTTGCTTGCACACAGAAGGATGTCTCCTTCAAAACATAAACAAAAAAATAAGTGTGGAACAGTCGCATAAGCCCTACGGAGACACGATAAATACCAAAGAAAACGTCTTTGTAATCCTTGCCCCAAGTGTTGCTGTCTGGCATTGTCTTGTATCTGTGAGACGCAAAACAACACTTAGTGTGGAAGTGTGTGTGTGTGTGTGTGTGTGTGTGTGTGTGTGTGTGTGTGTGTGTGTGTGTGTGTGTGTGTGTGTGTGTGTGTGTGTGTGTGTGTGTGTGTGTGTGAGCGCGTGTGTGAGCGCGTGTGTGCATTTGTGCGTGTGTGTGTGGCATGACTTTCTTCATCTGTAAAACAGAAAAGAAGATATTTTGCAGAATGCTGGTAAACGAACAACGACTGTACCCCTCATTTTTATTGTATTGAAGCAAAACCAATGCAAGCCATTGTGCTCACTGCTGTTTGTGTGTACACTTCTGTGTGTGTGTTCACTGCTCTGGGTGTGTGTTCACTGTTATGTGTGTGTGTGTGTGTGTGTGTGTGTGTGTGTGTGTGTGTGTGTGTGTGTGTGTGTGTGTGTGTGTGTGTGTGTGTGTGTGTGTGTGTGTGTGTTTGTTCACTCCTGTGTGTGTGACTGCTCAGGGTGTGTGTTCACAGTTGATGTGTATGTTCACGGTTGATGTGTGTGTGTTCTCTACTGTGTGTTTTCACTGTTGGTGTGTTTTTTCACCTATGTGTATGTTCACTTCTGTGTGTGTGTGTGTGTGTGTGTGTGTGTGTGTGTGTGTGTGTGTGTGTGTGTGTGTGTGTGTGTGTGTTCACTGCGGTGTTTGTGTTCACTAGTGTGTGTGTGTGTGTGTGTGTGTGTGTGTGTGTGTGTGTGTGTGTGTGTGTGTGTGTGTGTGTGTGTGTGTGTGTGTGTGTGTGTGTGTGTGTGTGTGTGTGTGTTCACTGCGGTGTGTGTGTGTGTGTGTGTGTGTGTGTGTGTGTCTACTAGTGTTTGTGTGCTCACGGTTGGTGTGAGTGTTCACTACTGTGAGTATGAGTGTGGTTCACCATACTTGTATGTCAAGTCACCTGTGAAGCCTCCTTTAAATCAAAAGTATTGTATTATATCTAGGATCCTCAATTATTATATTGCATTGCACCGTTTATACTTTACATTAGTCCAAATGCCTAAATGTAAATATAAATGTTCGATTGGCGAGCAAAATCTGAATATTTTTCTGCAGAAATTTCTTTATGACTGTATATGATATTCAAACCCAGTTCAGTCGATTCCCAATCTCACTATGCACTCTTTAGCCATATATGAAACATAAGATACGTATGTACACTATCTATTCTGTATAATTATTGTACACATAACATATATATTCTGAACTGCTTATTGCACTTCTGGTTGGATGCAAACCGCATTAAGTTGCCTTGTACCTTACATGTGCAGTGGCAATAAAGTTGAATCAAATCTCATCTTTTAATGAACCACAGCATCCAAACATCCCTCCTGCTCCTCCTCCTGCTCCCCTGCTCAGGACACAATGGTTTGGTCCACACCAGCTCTGCTCACAGTGAAGCTCCTGCTCCTCATTGCTCTTCTGACAGCCCTCGGGTCTCCATCACCCCTCTGTCGCTGTCTTGTTACTCTTTCAACCTTTTTGCTCTCTGACATTTTCAACGGTGAGTACCTGACTCTCATGTTCTCTTTTCTTCATCTTTATCTCTTTTCCACGCCCTATTTTTTCATTTGGGATGTGCTTGCGTTTTGATTTTCCTTTCCATGCGAGATGCTGTCATCTGAAGCCGGCTGTTACTGCGCCGGCTCTTGGAGAGGTGGAGCGCGTAAGGGTTTGGAGAACTTTGGTTAACATAAATCGACCCCTGAGTCCTCTGTGAGGGCTCTCCTGTGTAGAGCAGGTGCTTTTCTTTTTATTTTCTCCATTTTGAGAATTTTCTTTAAAGTTGAGAGGCGAATGCATCTTTTTAATTGATGGCATTTTTGCGTGGGAACGGACGGCGCGCTCCTGCGCACTGCGCGTCTCCTCGGCACTCCACTGCAGACCTCGAGCGCTTTAAGACGTCTGGACACTTAACATCTCCTTAGGTCTGGTGCTCCAAAACATTTGATCATGTTGTACTTATGGACTTTTGTACACAGGCTCTGGCTTTCTTTAAATCAGCAGGTCCCTCAAAACTTCTTGAGATGCGTTTAGAGATGCCAGGGCATGTGATGCCCAAAATGCATTACAGGATGCCAGGTTGGCATGCAAGGAAATGAAATGACAGGAAATGTGATGACAATAGTACAGTTGTATCCATAGATGCCTTTTATACTAATGGTTAATACAGGGGACCAATTAGTTTTTGATCTACTCAAATGTTCTGCACAAACCTGAATATAACTGGGAACAGATACAAAAGTAGTGTTGTTAAAAACACATTCAATTGTAAAATTAGTAAATACACGATAGCATATTTTCTTTTGCAGTTTCCAATGTGACATCTTGCCCCAGTCTCTCCTGTCCTCTCGCATCTGTTTATCAATGCCATGTAATGACAGAATAGATTGATACGCACCAATCTGGAAAGTAAAATAAATGGAATTGTGATCGGAAGTTGTCTGATGTTCTTGGTTCTTGCTTGTTTATATTTGGTTTAAAAGAGTAATGTTTATGGCACAATACTAGACACTCCTCCAGCAAATGACTGAGTAACTTTTGCTCACCGTTGACAAATTCAAAATCATTTTTACTGAATATACACATGATGGAGAAGTCTTCCCCATTGACATTACAGTTCTCAGTCTCAGCCAGACACACAAACCTCAGATGTTTTCCTCCTTCAACTAGTTTGTGTCTGTTTGTGACCCTCATGCATTCATTTTTGAGAATGTATTTTGTTGTGTAATGTTCAGTACATTATTTCTAGTGTTCAAGAGGTATACGTCTTTCATTTAAGTATGAATAAAACTAAAAGCTCACTGGCTCTCTAAGCACATTATGGACTCTCCTTTGTACGGTAATGTTATGTCAACATATTTATGGATTTGTTCTTTATAATATTACAGTGGGATTGAAAGACTAAATCTTTCTATGGCATCAACAGTTTTTTGGAGAATGATCTAATGGTCACACACTAAATGTTGTGCTGTGCTTTGTGTACTCAAGAGTAATGTCGTCAATAACATTTTTACTATGCAAGCATTCTGTTTTCATGTTTAGACTGATTATTTTGGCTACAATGGGAAATATGAATGTCGTACGCTGTTGTTTTTTCAATGGAAACACACTAAACACTACTGCACTATTTAAACTACAAAAAGCTGTAAAATGTGTGATATGAGGAGAAAACCTTGTAACGGGAATATGTTGCTGCTGTCCTTTAAGACCTTGGATCTCCAAATTTTGTGATTTTTATTTTTGTAATAAATAAATATTTTAGCAATCCTTTATTATTCCAAAGGTTAGTGATTTAAAAAAAGGGAAAAGGGTAGTATTGGACATCTTTGTTAACACAATATTCAATTCTTTTAAAGGACATTACACATTTATTGTAATTCAAATAGGAAATTTGGAGTCGCAACGTTTCGGAAGAGCAGCAACTGTGTTTTATGCAAAAATCCAAATTCTATCATTGATTATTTGCCCACTTGTTGTTTTAAGCCAATATGATTTTCTTCTATACATTGGAAGAATGTTGATCAATAATAAGGTCATTCTCCGGTCAAGGGTCAAAAGCACCATATTAATGTAATCCATATGACACGTATGTGATATTGCAAACGTGATTTGTCACACTATCTTATACATTAGTGACGGTCACTGATTCTGTGTGTCTGGAATTTAAGCTGTTCTTAAAATAAAGCTGTTGTGTATAGGGATCATAATCATATGGAATTTTGTTCAACAGTATTAAAAGGATATTAAAAAATGAGTGTTGTAAAATGTGTTATCAAAAATAAAACAGACTTGTTCAGTTAAAGGCATACTTCACCCAAAAATGAAGATCATGTTATCGTTTACTCACCTTGTTTTTTTAAACTAACGGTGCTCGGTGACTTCTACTGTACACAAAGCAAGATTAAGAACCGAACATTCTTCAAAATATCTTTGTGAACTTTAGAAAACAGTCACACAGGTGGGAATTTTGGTCTTTCTCTTCTATTGAATAGAAAAAACAGAATCCTCACAGAGCATTTTTGAAAGAAATTAAATCACAGGAAGGTTAACAGTTGCTAAGTTTTTATTTTTGGGTAACTGTCCCTTTAGGGCAGAATGTGTTTTAGTATGGATTTTTTTGCTTTATGTTTGTCTGCCTATTAAAGACTTGCTCAACATTTACTGTTTTTCTCCGGCCTTACATTGAATGCCTGCCTCAAGGACAGCCAATTCAGTTGTTGCTCCTGCATTTTAATAACTGCACTAATACAACTGCTGAATGCTGAATGCCTCACAAAGTTTCTATAAAATAAACGTGTCCTCATATTTACATAACCTGCACAAAAGTTTAAAAGTCGGAGATGTATCTTTATGACATAAGGGGCTATAAAATACGATGGATGTTTATGAGAAAAACTGCTTGCATTTACGGTTATTCAGAATTCAACTTTTATCTAAACAAGAAAGCTGATAGTAATACAAGCATGAGCTATCTAAAGAAAACATAAATACATTACTACTATATATACAATGCTAAATACGTATAATTCATTCATTCACACTCCTGTGCTTTAAAAAGGGATAGTTGACCCTTTCTTTCAAATATCTTCCTCTGTGTTCTGTGGAAGAAAGAATATAATACTGCAAGAGACAAGAGCGGCGAGGAAATGATGACAGTTTTCTTTTTTTTTGGGTGAACTATCCCTTTTCACCTGTGGAAAGATGATTGATACTAATTGCTTCTGGGTCTCTAGAAACTGCATGTTGTTAAGGTCACATGCATCATTGTTGTACTGTGTGGAATGAAGTTCACTGTGCCCAAGATGCTAAGTATACCCCACTTTAGCAGGACTGATATGACATTTACATGGCAAATACGAATCTTTACAATAGCTAATAAGAATAGAAATATTATTTGTCATTATATTTATTCCTTAAAAGTAACTTACTGCAGTAAAAGCCGCGTAGCTCGCATGGGTATTTCTGTTAAACTATTAGATATTCAAACTATATTTTTGCAAATAAAACATAATTAGTTTAGTCGAATTATGTACATCAGGGATGTATATTAAGATTAAATTTGCATTGATGTTTTATGGGTAAATTTGCATCTGTGATATTGAAAGTAATATATACATACTATGTATAAGCAATAAACTCAGTCAAGAAGCCTAAATAAAAACAATTCTAAAGCACACAAAAACACACACACACACACACACACAAACACACACACACACACACACACACACACCATACTGCTCACAAATTTTATCATCACTTACTTTAATGGGAAGATTATGTCGACAAAAACGTGGTACATTTCAACCTGGGCGTTTGATGTCGTGTCGCGTATCTTTGTTGTGCTATGTCAGTAAATGTTTCAGAGCATTTGTGGCATGACTGTCGACGCTGCCGCGTGCATGAGATATCATATGAATGGAATGCTCTTCAAATATCATCGACCGCGTAACCCAAACATCTAAACTCACATTAATGCTCCTTCAACACATTCCGAATTAAATACCAAAACTGTGCTTGAACTTTTCCAGCTTCCTTTTAGTCCACATTTGTCTAACCTTCATGCATAACGGGCTTAACTTTGTCAACATCTTTATGATTGAAATAATGGGATATCTCAAGTTACTCAAGGGTTATGCCGGCCCTGAAAGTTTCCATTAGGCAGGAACGGGAGGGAGGCAGAGCTCCGTGACCTCCAAGGTCAAATGAACTTGGCACTGAAATGAAAAATGTGTCACTTCTTTTTCGACAATAAATTGAGCTTCCACATTAAAGGGAAAACAGCCCGTGGGCTAATTGTTAAACATATTTTCACGATTCCTGTTGCTCAGGAGGGTTAAAGATTTGAACAAACCCTTATGAATATAAATTAAATCTTAATTTATGCCATCTGGTGTGAGGGATTTCTCTTATATGCCTACATTATAGGTAGCGCTCGAGCCACATAGAGATATTATATCTCTTAAAGGGAGAGTTGACCCAAACCTCATCATCATTTTGTCTTTCCACTGAAGTCATGTCTTATGCAAAACCCATAAGAAGATACTTGAAAAAATGTTAATAGCCGAAAACTGGTGGTCCCCATTCAATTCTATTATATACAAAACCAATGCAAGTTAATGGGCCCCGTTGGTTTTCGGTTTATTCCTCGAAATATCTTCTCTTGTGTTCTGCAGAGGAAAAAAATCACATTGGTTTGACATGACATGAAGTGGAGGAAATGATGACAGATTTTTTTATTTTTAACAGCACCAAGCAAAGCTTTATCAACCACCACGGCAAGCTTTACACAGGCCAGCTTTACACAGGCCAGCTTTGCATAAGAAATTATGCAAAAAAAGGTTTTCTGTCACTGTTGTGTTTTAATATGTTGTAGTGTTGAAATCAAATTGCTGTATTTATTTGCTTTGTTTTAAACTGCAGGATCCTGCACAAACTCGAAGTTAGAAGCGTTGGATCCTTGTATATCTGCGCCCGTGCCCTGGTTACAAAAGATATTTGTGAGGTATGTAAAACTTTGGTTCCAAAAACCTTTTTTTGTTTTGTTTAGAAAGACAGGTTCAAAGTTTGAAAGTTTGCTTGTGAGGTTGTTGAGTTGATTCAGATATGTAAAGGAAATCCATTTTACTTGCCTTACGTCTGCACTTGACTGTAATCCAATTAATAGAGTTTAATGTTTAAGTTTATTTTACATATTGTTAAATTTATTTCTTTAATGTGTTTGTCATTTTATTATTTATTTTAAATGTTTAAATACTTTCAAGTTAATAATAATAATTTGAGGTTGTGTAAGGTTATTGCTGATGCACCATTTTAAATTGCATTTAGTTCAAGTTTTTAGATATTTTGAATTATTTCAATAAACATGAATGGTTTAATAGTTTATGTATTAGTTTATCAACCTTCCCGAATGAACGTGTTGAGTTGACTATTTCATATTTAACATTGAAACTTGCATTGTGCTGATGTACACTTGAGGCTCGGTTCATTATTATTCCCAAGTGTCAATGCTATTTTAGTTTTGATAAAAAAGAAAACGTATTCATGTCATGACTTTGCTTGCCTCGGTTTACGAGTCACTGACGTAGATGGTAAATAGAGAATAATCAGAGCAAATTGAGAAGTCACCTGTTTCAGAGAGCACATTGAGAACATTGTGAATTTCCTTTGAATGTGGGTGGACTGATTCATTTTAGCTGCCCTAAGCTGAATGTGTTTGGCATGTAAATCATGAATGAGTTGTAATTACAAGATGCATCACAACAAGGTTGAGTCAGTTTGATGCTTTCGACAGAAATGTGTGGAACGAGGGTCTTGATGACAATGTTTTGAGCGGTAAATATTTACGGCCGTGTGGAGAGCAAATAGCAGCAGTGAATTGAGCATCTCTTTCTAATCACTACCAGCAAAGAGAGAGCATGCGAATTATAGATACACGCCTGTAAAAATTTCATGAAATATCATTCATGCATTCAAATATGTCAACCATCGCCTGCTACATTAAATGTTGAGTCGCGCTTGTTAAGAGAGTGAAAAGGCTAAAGAATACACGCGTCGCTCCAGTTCAGACAAATTAGACTTCGGTCATGTCTATGGAGTGAAGAATGCGACAGCTTCTACGCTTTCATGTCACCTGCCATGCTTTGAGTGCTATTATATCTGTGCTTCACTAAAGCACATGTTGTATGTTTATCTCGTGCATTTTTTTCAAGTGACTGACTCTATTAAAGTGAATATATTGGTATTTATTGTTCTTGGAAAACTGCTTACATGGTTGGAAAGTGTATTTTTCTGACATGGGCTTTTGTTTTTAAGCATATCTTATACAGCGGCCTATATTGCTGGATTGATAAATAAGATCTGATGGATGAGAATCCGGTCAGCTTTCGGCCGAACCATCAGTTAATTATATATTGATGTGTGCTTTTTCTATTAATAATAAATGTTTTATTATTTTTCTGCAGTATTTGCAGAAAGAATCATGAATAAGAAGCTGATGTTGCTGAACTTCCACGTTAAGTTATGGGTTCATTTAGGCTTCATCTTTCCTTCCTCTCTTTCTCTCTCTCTCTCTCTCTCTCTCTCTCTCTCTCTCTCTCTCTCTCTCTCTCTCTCTCTCTCTCTCTCTCTCTCTCTCTCTCTCTCTCTCTCTCTCTCTCTCTCTCTCTCTCTCTCTCTCTCTCTCTCTCTCTTTCTCTCTCTCTCTCTCTCTCTCTCTCTCTCTCTCTCTCTCTCTCTCTCTCTCTCTCGTTCTATCTCTCCACCAGCTTGAAAATAGAAAACAGCAGCTCTAATAAAATATTTAACATTTTGGCACCTAATGGGAATGCAACCAAGTGTTGGACTTTGTAATAAGGATATCATTTTCACAAATATTTGCCCGATTTTTCTGTACTGTTCAGCTAATTTCTATTTCCAAATCACTTTTGCTGTGCGCTACGTTTTAGTTCAGGAACAATACTGAAAATTACTGGATGACTAAAGTGTGTTCTCAAACCCCAGAGGTGCTTTTTACTAGCTGTTAACCTTTAAAAGAAACAGCACTTACAGGTAAATACATTCTTCATTTTGATATTACTGCCTAACATCTCATTCTGAGCCAGAAGCTATTATCTTTTTTCAATTCAGGCTTTCTTACTATTCAGTTTTTAGTTCATGTTGAAATGTTCAATAAAAGATGCTTCTGATTGCAGACATGGAAGAACAGAACTGGGTTTGGGTTGTCTTGTGCAAGTGTGAGTTGTTTCTTCAAAAAGGGATTAAGATTGAAAAGTGCTTTGGATTTGGATTTGAAGAGGTTTGGATTTGTTCTCTATTTAATCTCGGTTGAGAATATAAAAAGATCCCATGCTGTTTGTGGCTTATATGACATTTCATAAACACGTGCTGATGCTGTGACTACCTTCTTTGTGGAAAGATTTAGATGTTTGTTGAATCGCATTGCTTTACATTGCTGTGTAAATGCGTTAATTCTGAAATAACCTCTTTGTGTCAGGTGCAATGGTTCATGAGTCAGTGCCTAAAGCCCTCGGGGTTGAGCTTCTGAATTAATGAAGAAATCCTAAAGCAAATGTCAAAGACCCTCAAATGACAGAATAGCTCTTTAAGGGAGGGTTTCTCCTTTATTGAAAATACGGTTATTATTTATTTACCCTATTGACATTTTCTTTTGCAGGACCCAAAAGAAGATATTTTGAAGTATGTTGGCAACCAGAAAAACCTTGATGGACCCCTATTGTATAGATACAAAAAGCCAATGCAAGTAAACATTGACCAACAGTTTTCCTTTACCAACATTCTTTAAAATATTTCTTTCGTGTTCAGCAGAAGTCATTTGAAATATCAAGAATGTGAGTAGTAGGCTGAATTACTTTTTTTAGTTATTATCTATAAAACTAATAGTATTTTTATGTTTTTTTATATGTAGTATTTTCAATACTATATATAAAAAAGTTTGTTTTGTCTTTTTTGTTTTATTTTACACATTTTAAAAGGGCAGCGCTGGAGAATGGTTAAAAGATTTTTCTGTGAGTCTTGATTTGTTTTCGTATTTTGCTGGCCAGCCCGAGTCATATCCCATCATGCCTTGCTCCTCTTCATTGTGTCATTTTGTCTGAACTGATTTGGCCAAGAATCGAGCATTACATGCTTTTATTGTACATCAAATAAAAGCTTGCTTCGCCGTCCTCAGTGTCGAACATGTCGGGGGGCCTGGCGTTGTCGTGCTGCTTCAGCAGAGCTCCAAAATACACAAGCCATACAAAAGTCCTTCATTTTCTCAAATATCGGAGGCTCAGACCTAATCGGCTGTGACTGATCCCTGAATCATTTACAAGAGGAACGGTTCCGTTGCACGCGAGCGTCTTCTTTTAAACCGCTTGATTCTGCCAATTCTGCACTGATACAAACCAAACACTCTGAGAAGCTGATCCAGAACCAGAGCAGCTTATGTGGTCTTGGCATCCGACAAAATAAGAAATTGCAGTCTTTTTTAATGTGGGCTGTTTCTGGGAAGAGACTCTGTGAGCTCTTTGCGTCTGGATTGTTGTGAGTGAACTGGAATAGTCTGGTTAAACGTTACCTTTTAAACTTTTCACCTATTATAAACGAAAGGTATATTAGTGTTCATCAACACATTTGTGCTCTGGTTAAGCTCAACAATTTGTAACCTTTGGCACTCTATACTAGGTTGTTTTCGTTCACTAAAATGTAACTTTTTAACGTGATTTGAAAATGGAAATTTGAATGATTCCTTAAAAATAACTGAAAGGATTTTAAACACTTTAAAGGATTAAAAGTGCTATATTATAATATTATAGAATTATAATAAAATAAAACTACAATCAGACTGAAATAAAAGTTATAAACAAAAGCATATAACGCACGTTTTAAAAAAAATTTGAAAATTACAGTTATTATTAAAACTGAATAAACACTTCGACCTAAACTGTAATGATAACATGTATTGTGATAATTTAATAGTTTATATATATTTAAAATTATACACCTTTATACATGTACACCAACTTGTTCAATAACATTTCTGAATACTTTAAAACTAAAATAGCTGATGACTTTAAACACTTTAAAACAGAAGAAATGTTCATATAAAGATCAATTATTTTTATTCATAAATTGTTGATATTAAGATGTCTGCACATGATGGAATGCAGGGCATGTTAAATGCTGTTTGTACCACCAACTAATATAATGTTTTCCACATGTATTTCCATTTGATTGGCATAATGTAAGCCATTATGCATGGATGGTGTTAAAGTTATAATTGTTTAAAAATTGGCCATCCGCAGATTCATAAATCAGTTTTAAATTGATTTCGCAATAGCATGTTGAATCTGTTCGAAGTAACACTTTCCTCTGTTCTCAGGTAGAGTGTGTAGTTGTGTAGTCTGTTATCACTACTGGCTATATCTGATAGTAAAATCGCTTCTTAATGGGAAGATAATGTGTCAATTAATTCTCCTTTAATGGTGGTGGAAAAAGGTGAAAGGAAAAGAAGATAATTGTGTTACTTTGGGCTCAGCTCTTTTATCTTTATCCACACACGACATCAAAGTCTTGTGTTTTTCCAGGCTGTTTTCCATACGCAACTGTTGATTTATATTCAGCTGTGTGGATAGTTTTTATGTAATGTTGTAAAGATGGATTCGGTTTTTTTTCGTATCTTGATGGATCTTCAAGTGTCATACATTCTTTTGAATACGATTGGCTTTTTGACCTTTTCTTAGAAGTCTTCATTGAAGTGCTTCTTTAACAGTGACCATGAGATTCTTGGTCCTATAATACAAAGCCTCCATGTCAGGAAAATATGCAGAAAGTTGAATTTATTCAATCTATATGCATCATTTCTTGGAATTAAAAAGGTTTTAAAATTCAATATCCACTTGCAGTATATGGAGTAACTTAAGGTAGTGCTTCAGAATCCGTCAAAGGGAATTTCATTTTAGATGTTAATATGATTATTGAAGTCCTTCCGAGATGTAAAGATTCAACGTTAATGAAATCTTTCAAAGCCCACGCTCGAGTTAATTACAGCCGGCAACAAATAGTCAAACCTCACCTTAAGAAACCCTTTCAGATCCTCTCACAAAAATGGGATGTGTTCCTTTGATATTCAGACATGTTATTTTAATACATTTCTGAAAGGTTGTAAGACGGCAGTTTCTGCATGAAATCCTGCCGTCTCAACGGAAGATATCCTCGGTTGTTTTGAACGGGATCAACCGGAGTGTAATCCGGCTAGCACATCTTGTTCCCTGCAGCATTTACACTTAGTCTTTCTTTAATGAATGTCCCGGTGGCTTTTTTCTAATCCCGGGTAATCGGTTTTAATGGTGTGATGTTTCCAATAACCAATTCAGCCTCAGGACCGGCTCGCCGGAGGGACCGCACGCTGGACTGTGTGAAAATCCAGGCCAAGTATTTAAGATTCCAAACTTCTTTCTGGTTAAAGCATTCTTTTGCGTTGAAAATTCCAGCAGGGATGCAAGCGGTGGTCCTGATACGGATACGCCATTCATTTGATGTCCGCTTTAGATCTTTGAAAGTTGCTTGAAAGCAGCCTGGATATCGCACTGTAAGTTTCTCACGATGTTTATTTCTCAGATTGGTAAGACTGATCCATGTTCATCCTTCAGAGAAACATTTAAGAAGTTCTTAAACGTACATTTCCAAATCCCTTCTTCCAACAGTGGTTGGAAAGCATTGAAAGCTCCGAGATGTCTGTAAAGGGCACGAATTACAGATGTTTTTGCTTTTCGCTCTGACAGGCCGTTCGAGTGTCCCTGATGATATGTCATTGCACATTTCTGCTGTCAAGACTTCCTTCTGGAGCTCAATTAAGTTCTTAAGTCAGGATGTCAGGCGTTCTTCTGCCAAACCTTTTAAACAGCGAGCGGCGCTCTGAGATGACCTGTCACGTCTCCTGATACCATAATTGATAGGTGCTGAATGTGTGAAGACACTTTTGAGAAGTAATGAGCAAAATTGCGTACGTCTGACTCTTTATTGAGTCTTTCATCGGTGGCTGGGATTGAGATATCGTTGTCAGTTACTGCTCCGTGATTTGAGGTGAAGTTTCACATGTTGCCAATATTGGCCTAAAACTCTGTGAAGACCCGCAGTTGCTTTCGCTTCGCTAATGAAGCGAGAAGCCCTGAAGGAGCCGCATCTAGGTTTATGTTCTGTGACTTTTTGTTGCGCGTGAATGTGATAACTGAGTCATAAATTCAAATAAGACTTTATGGAAATCAACATCATCTTAATGACGGAATCAGAACAAGAACACATCAATGCTTTCTTCTTTAAATCTCTTCCTGTTTTTCAGATGGGTTGCAGAAGTGGTATTACAGATTTATGGCTTAGGAGAAACTTCATTTCCCATGATGCTTTGAAAATGATGTCTATGAAACTATATACTTCTGCTTTAAAGTTCCCTGGAGAGCTTTAGCTCTTCTTTAACAGATGGTACCTAGAAGCAGTAATGTGATATTTTTTCTTCAGAGGACCATATAACCAACTCAAGAACTGTGGGTGAATCTCATGAGACCTGTCTGAACCTTATTTCCAAAATCAAATAAAAAGAAATAAGTCAATTAACTTTTAGCACTTTTGTTTTTTTTAATGGCAAGCCATTCGTAATATTTTCAAGCACAAAAGTTGGTAGAAGGTTTCTTTTTTCAACCCATGGTTGGACTAAATATGAACAAAGAGGAGAAAGAAAATAAACAAAAATATTAATTGTAAAATAACTAAAAAACATTAATGAAATCCGTTTTAATACCAAATATAAATAACAATTACTTTTTTTGAAATAAATATCATTAGTAATTAATTATTTTATATGAATATTAATTGTTGGTTATTATAAATAAAGAATAATTAATATTCATATAAAATAATTAATTTCTAATGATATTTATTTATGAACAATATTAATTGTTGATTATTATAAATAAAGAAAAATGGCATAAATATAAAAAATGATAAATAAATAAAAAACGGGAGAGCCATGCTTAAAGAATGTGACAATGATTGGTTTTACTCTGTTATTCTGTTCTCATTCATGTTGAAAGTTAGAATTGAAATCATTAATACCTTCTAGGTACTAAAGATATTTAGAAGAATATTGGTTACCGAAAAACACTGATGCCCATTGACTTTCATTGTATGGACCCAACACAACAGATATTTTTAAAATATTTGTGCATATTTGACCCCTTCGTGGGTTAAGATTAAAAAGGCAATACATTCTTAAATATTTTGTATTACTTTTTATTCATGGTATTACAAATAAATTATATTGTAATATTTATTTTGACCATATTTGGAGTCCATATATAAATGTCATATGAAATTTAAGTAGCTTTGGATATTTTTGTCTAGTTCTGTGACCTTGCGAGTGACGTTTGTGTAAAAAACAACACACTCATCTTTTTGCAAGCGACCTTTCATCAAACCTCCTAGTTTTTACATCAGCTAGAATATTCACCAGCAATTAGGATCCGATCAGAGGGGCAAAATGATCCAGACGATACCGGTGGCGAGTTTCAACACTTAAATGTTGCGGGCCAAGGGGCTCGCACTTGTGAAGGCTGAGGCCTTCACACGAATGGTGATGTATTTTAAGATCAGCGTGTCAGAAGTAGAGCATTACTTTATCAAAATGTGGAAGTGCACATTCTCCAGCTGACAGGAGACGGAACTTACTGAACTCCGTGTCAGCTTTTATGTTTTTATGGCAAATTATGTTTGATGGAAAGGCAGGTATAGAGTCCCTTCGCCATATGGCTGTCGGAAATGGAATTGAAGAAAATTACGCGCGGATGTCACATTTATGGCTATAACTGGATTTGTTCAGCTTGCACGGCACCTCCCTCCTTCTCTCTCGGCCTCCTACACATCTTAAGGAGTCTGAATTTGTGAGACTGTTTTGTTGAATGGATTTCATAGTCCAGTGCCCATGCATATATCAACAGTTTCTCCATGGTCACTCTCTCTCTCTCTCTCTCTCTCTCTCTCTCTCTCTCTCTCTCTCTCTCTCTCTCTCTCTCTCTCTCTCTCTCTCTCTCTCTCTCTCTCTCTCTCTCTCTCTCTCTCTCTCTCTCTCTCTCTCTCATTTATTTTTATTGAATTTGGATATTGTTGCTCTATCATGGTAGTGTTTCGGTTGTATTTTAAGAATAAAACAGTGTTCCTTGGTGCAATACATCCTTGCAATAGAAGCACTAAGGCTTTGGGTTCTATTCCCAGGGAAGACACTTTCTAAAACTTGTACTCTTTGGATAAAAACATCTGCCAAAATTCATAAATTTAAATAAATGTTAACTTACTGATTCAAGCCATTCATGTAATGTCTTGATCAAAAATCAAAATGTTTAATTTCAATAGATTTTTTTGAAAGCTCTTTCTCGTTGTCTATTTCTTCAGATATTCAAAATGCATTCCTTTGATTTTAAACCCTGTTCCAATACATTATGTAATGGGTTCTGGGCTTCAGAATCTTTAGACATTTTACTGCAAAGCTAGACAAAACCTAATGGAATTTCTATCATCAGGTTACATTTCTTGGTTGTGGATGGAATTTCTTATCTTAAAGAAAAAAAGATTTTACATGTTAATGAAAAGCAGCGATTACTCCTGAAAATTGCATTTCTGAAAAATAAGAATCCTGAAACATTCTTTTTGTTGAAGACACATACAGTCTGCCTTCAAGGATTCTTCTCTTTAGTGTTTCTCTTGACAGCACGCAAAATCATCGGTCCTATTTTAACACTTTTATATTCTGTGTTATCTGTGTCTAGTGTTGAAACTTGAAACATCACAATGAACACATTTGGCCTCGTTATGTATCTCGGATTATCATATTGTTTGATTTAGCTTTGATTCTTATGAGTATATGCTTTATTCACTTAGAGTGTGTGTTTGTTCAATTCATGTTTCCAAAATATTTGCAAAAAATTCGAAACTATAGATTTGTAGAAAATGTTTAGATTTGCAGTAAATAATATGATGCTGCTCGGTGGTTGCTAGGGTGTTGCTAGGTTTCTCTTATGGTATCCTGGCCCTCATCCCACCTTACAAATCTATGTGATGGTTTTGAGCAGAGCTTTGTTGTGTTTTCTACAATATTCCAATTTACCCTGGATAATCATGTTTGGAAGATTTCTCTGAGGTGTAATGTTCTCTCTGTACTAACACGGTTACATTGGAACACGTTGCTCATATTCACCGCAGTATTTAATTGAACATCATTTTTTATTTACGGAAGACCTTGTTAGAACAATCTAAGTGTATGCTTACATCTGAAGGCCATAGGGTGAATGTAACTTTTTTACCTTGATTTGAGTATTTTTGACATTTATTCCAGTAAAACATGACTATCGGCATCACGATTTTAGTGTAATTTCATATGAATGCATGAGTGTAAGGCTTCTAAGCTGTCTTTCTGCATTTTGTTTTAACATTGTACAGTCACTAACAACGCTTCAAATCCATTTTAACAGTTTTCATGATTTTGTTTTACCTAGACCAATACATTTTGTTAATATTCAAATTATCCTGCTAATTGGTCTGTTGGCTTACACTGACATGTTAAACAATGGTTGTTAAATGAAACAACATAGTTGATTAGAAATTTTACTTTTTCTTTGTTTTTTGTTTTTTAAAAGAATAAAAAATTGGTTTATGTCTTTAAAATTAAACAAAAGAAAACATAACACGAGAACTTGCAACATATGACATCAGGGAATCATACTATAAATTAATATAAATCAAATAAATGCAAAAGTCCAGTCTGTGTTTTCTATCCCCAGATCTAGGTCTAACCTGCTCATCTGGGCCATCAAAAGTTTTATTAGAGTTTAAAGCACTAATTTTTAAGACTGAACACAAAAAAAAACACTTTAAAGCATCACCATGTTGAATCGCATCGAATCATTCTGATTGGTTGAGAGGACATATCACATTTAGGCCTAATACTGGTTTTGGGTAGCTGTTTGCAGAAGCAGAAACTGCATCTTGTAGTTCAGTATAAAATGAAAATATAACAATTTGGCATGAAACATGGATAGAGCAGTGAAAAGGTTCAGTAAACAGCAACATTTCAAACTCATTTATTTGGCTTTCATAGCAATTTGGAACATAACTCATTTAAAGTTAAATATTTTATAAAGCCGCAGAAAAATAAGAGTTCATTTAAGTAAATTTTTTGTTTCTCGGAATTTACAGTTTAGGTGTTTGGGTAGAATAATTATTTCTGTTTTATTTTGTGAACTTCTAACAATAATTCTCCTAAAAAAATCTATTTGCCTTTATTTGTACAGGTAAATATTTTCTATTTTATTAGTCTTAACATTGCTGTTTAAATACTTTGTTACTTCTAAAGGTTCCACTTTGTTTAAATTCAACAGACACTGGCCAAAAAACATCAAATAATGCTGATAAAATGAATGAATCTTCAGTTATTTATTATAGTTGTATTATTGTATTAGCCTAAATCAAATACACTCCAATAATTAGTCACATTATTGTATAGATACTTAACGACTTGATTCATATTTTTTCAACAGAACAGTAATGAGATCAAGATTGTTTCACATTACAGTAATGATTGTTGGCAGGGTTCTTAATTGTCATGAAAATAATCTTCTTACACAGCCACTGGAAAAAAGATGGATTCTTTATTTCTTATTTTGATTTGCGGTCGAGATATAATCCAGACATGTTCTTGACAGGTTTTTTTTCTTAACCCGAGCAGGAGTCGACATCAGCCGCGGACAGATTGACAGAGGGAGAGCATTAGTGTGCATGCGGGTAAAAGACAGAGCCTCGATTGTGTCTCAAGAACAGGTCAGAGTCTTGTTATCACGCCCCGTGTGTATTTGTGAGCCTTTGGTGAGTGTGTGTGTGCAGAACACAGTTGAAGTGGGCTTAACAGATTGCTTGCCCATTGAGTTCTGACCTTTACTGGCAGGAACCGAAGGCTGTAGCCCGCAGTCAGGCTGAATGCTAACTAGGCCACATCCAGCTGTGCTCTCTGTGTCTCTTTGCCCGAGGTTGGGATGAGAAACTAAAGATTTCACAACCGTGTCAATGTAATGTGGAGATTTCGAGGGACCTTTGAACCGGCTTGAAGGATAACCTCCTGGCACAATGAGATCAAGTTTTCATCACAGCTGTGTTGAAGGATCAGGGTGCGGAGACGGGAAGCTAGAGCGGGACGCGTAGCTCAAAAACCAGAAACAATGAAAAATAATTGACTGGTACTGGAAGACACACAGTGTACTAGAGACTGAGATTGGAGGCGGGTTGAGATGGTCGGGGAGAGGTTGATTTGTGAGTTTATTCAAAGATGCAGTTTGAAGCTTTTATTGGCTAAACAAATAAAGGATATTTTGAAGAATGTTGCTAATTGAACGTTGACATTGCCCATTGACTTTATTAGTTTGTCAATGAGGGATGATTGTTATATTTTATAATATTAGAGAAATTATGTTTAAGAATATTGTAACCAATGTAAGCGATGAAATGTCATTCCAACAACCCACTTTTTCAGTGTGGTTGTTAACATTCTTCAAAATATCTTACCGGTTTGAAACGACAGAAGGGTGAGTTGATGATAAAAGAATTTTTAGTATTTCTATTTTATTTTATCATACCAAAGAATGTCGGTATGTTATTTTTGCGTCGATTGATTTTACATTCCATGCGCGTGGCAAGGTTTGAAGCAGCTGTCTCGTGTCAGCACTGATAGGTTCAGATTGAGACTGTCACATCCCAGGCTGTTAAAAGGCCGAATCTTATCCCTCTCTCAGAGTAGTAAGGTGTTAAAGGCACATTTACAGCCCTGGCTCTCCTTAACTTGCCCCCTACGCAGCAGTCGTGCTTTTGCAGTTTAGTTAAAGTAACAGCTTGTTTAAACCTGCCAGGCTGCATGCCGTCTGTTTTTATGTCTTGCTTCAGCCTGCTTGTGCCAGGGAGATATGTGTGCGTTTGTGTTGGGACGGATTCCATAACAATTCCTTAAATGAATTTACTCAGCTGGTGGTCAGAGCCAGATTGAATCTAAATGAGTCAATGAAATCTGTTTAACTTGAGCTCAGTTTTTAGTACCTTTTCAATCTTGGGTCTCAATCGGGTTTTGGACCTTTGAAATTTTAACATTGCACAGTATAGCACATTTTAGAACCTTTTATTGTCTATGATAAAATTGTTTTGTGAATCCAACATATATAAAACTGATATTTGTGAATGAATTAAATCAGATTCTTTGTGGGTTTCTGGCATTGACCTTAACTTTTCCTTGACTTCATCGAAACAGACCTGCGAGCCATCACTGAGACCCGTCACTTTATGTTACACAAAGCCAAATTCCAAGGTCACCTTTTCCGCATTTATTCCGTTTGGTTGCATCTGACTTTGTATAAGAGTTGAAAGGTGCACCATTTCCACCCGGCTCCGTCATCGATTCCCGCACGCTGCTCGCTATCTCAGCAAATTCTCTCCGGTTTGCAATGCAAATGCTGAGACAACTGTGTGTACTTTATCTAAACCTCGCCAAAGGAACGCCAGCAAGAGCAAATAAGCGATCGTTCGGTGTGCTCGGCGGTATTACAAAGTCTGTTTGCATTGTGCGTGGTATCAATGCTCCGCTGGAATCGTTGTGGGGCTTCAAAGACATTGAGAATTAAAATTGTAAATGGAACAACATGAGTGTGACGTAAAAAATCCCTCTTGTTACCCCCAACGCAAGACTCGTCGTGCTGGTAGGGCTTTGAAAAGCTCTTGTTATTAAGTAAAAATTTGGTTCGTTTTGTTGTTTGGGATAGTTTGAGATACTAAATAGTTTCTGATTTAGTGGATCTCTTATTTAGAAATGTCTATTAAAATCATCTCAGCTCCAACTTGTGACCTTCAGGTGACATTTGCATGTAAGGGACATACGTGACATACGTGTTGAGAGTTAAAGTCTAAAGTTTCAAGGTCTTGAGTGGGTGTATGTGGGATAGTGAAGAGAATCGTGAATGCTTGAACAACACTCTCATAACTCTTCTATATACCGCAAGAGAATACACTGAATGCTGTGGGACAATAAGAAGGCAAGGACACGTATCCACACTTCGTAAAGACAGCTTTTTTAAACTTCTGTGTGTTTCAAGAGATGTATCTTTGAAGAGACATCTTTTTTTTCTCGGGATGTTGATCATTTTTGTCAGTTTATATTTAAGTGGGACGCTAGACTCTAAATGTAAATCAAAATTGTTCAATGTTTTAGAAAAAGAAAAATGTGAATCATCATGTTGATGGTGTTTTGTGGAACACAGAGAGGATATTTCGAGAAATGTCTCTATGGTTTTGTGCTCATACAGTGCCAATCAATGGGGACCTGTTTTTTCTTGTTTCCAGCATTCTTCAAAATTTCTTCTTTTGTGTCCCACAGACGGAAGATATTCATACAGGTTTAAAATGAGATGATGGCGACGATGAATTTTCATTTTTTGTGCACCATCCCTTTGATAAGGAACAGGGGAGGCATGCATGTATTAATGTATGATTCACATTTACAAGGTGCCGTCGTTAATGTTTAATGTAAATACATATTTAATCCATCAGATATTCACTGCAACTTTATACTGTATTTCAAATTTTGACATTGTAATGTATCTCAGTGGGAATTTTGCATTATTTAAAACAAACTTCGTGTTTTTTAATTTTGAGATGAAATATACATCAGGCATATTTATGACATGATTCTGCTTCTGGTTATTTCAGCTTGGTGGCTGTTTTGTTTCTCGGCAATATCAAGCCTTGGATAAATGTTGGTCTGCTTTAACCTGCCGTTTCTTAAGGTTCTTACTAAAGGTTTGCTTGAAAAACCATAGGTCAGCAGTGGCTGTGGCTTGACCCATCGGTCAAGCGGGGTTTTATTGGTCAAGCAGTGAACTTTTCAGTGACACTTGAGGTTATTGGGGTTATGATGAAAACCCGTGCATGAACAGAGTAAATGACGGTTAAATCACGAAGGTCGACTGTTGTGGTCAGAATTCTTTCATTGACATTGAAAAACGGACAGAAGGTAATTTAAAGGAACAGTGACAGTGTTTTTATTGCTTTAATAAAGTTTTTATTGTCTGGATTCACCCTGGAAACACATGGCTTGCTGTACTTGTTCAAAACAACATTGTGGATTTTGGTCTTTAGTATACATGTAGTTGAACAGAAATAATGTATACTTTATTAATCGGGGATACAAAATGCACAGTCCTTTTGAACTACGATTTTTTATAAATATATAATAAAGGATTGTTTCTAAATATTCAATATATGTGGATATATAATAGATATATTAAATATCTAAATGTATTTCCCATATTTTCAAGATAAAATAACTTCCTTTGACTTTAAATCACATCTTTTCAATGCCATCAAAGACGCTTATGATTTCTGCTTGATAAAACTAAATCTTTTTTATATTGTTGCACTTTGAAATTTGTAAAATGGACAGCAAATGGCCATTTTTCATGCTGACTTTAATGTCCATGTCTGCTCACATAAAATATATTGCATTTGCAAATTCAAACAATATTTTCCTCATGCATGCTCTTATGCCATTTTACACATTTCTCTTTCATAGATCAGTGATGCGTTCAGATGTTTTTGTCTTGTTGGAGGGATGGCCTGAAACATCACAGTGTGTATTTTCTAGGCTATTTTTACGTATTAAAGTAAATGAGTCCACTCCATATGTTTTCTTTTTATCTCAGGCTCAAAGCGTCATGGTCAGCCCAGGGAAAATAAACCTTGACTCGCATTAGAAAGCTGCAATTTAGTAGAGTTACCCCAGTTATGATGTTTAATTCAGATTCAGAAGAATCTCTGGACTAACCAAGACACTAATGTGAGAACAAAGATTAATGGATATATAATGAACTTTTTCGCATTTGCCGGGGTTAGAAGCTTTTCGGAATTGCTGCTTTGGCAAATGATCTTACAAGTAATGAGAAACATGTATGAATTAAAAAAGCAATGCTAGGATGGCTTTTTTTGCTGATGCACAAGCTGAAGAACGGCATTGTCGGTGGGGCTTTAATCCAGCAGTTCTGATGGGTCATTTATGAGGTATCCATCATTGGAGCCTGTATATGAGGCCGATAAATCTGGCACTGGAAGGACGTGTGTGTTCTCGCCCTCCGAGTGGTTTGTATTGCCTGTCTGTCGGGTTGATGGATGGTCCTTCAGCCCTGGCGGGTTCTTCAGGTCTCACGGCAACAGCGATGTCAGCATGTAGCCGGCCAACAGCGGCACCATAAACAAATTTGATTGACAGGGCAGACACGCCCTTTGTTATGGGATTCGGACTGGGGAGGCATTTCAGGGACACCGACACTTGTTGATGAGTGCCGGTGCGGAAGAGGCCAACATGGATGTCACGAAACAACACGGGCGTATTTAATTCGGCCTTCAGCTGAAAATTATTTTGGGAAAATATTAAGTCTGTTGATGCGATACCGTTTCAGCGTTTGACAGAAAACAGCATTTCCTGTCACACATACATACGCCGGGGTGCGCATAACAATAATCAACAATAATGGAGACCTCTTCCACAAATCACAAAAATGGCCATTAGTTTTCTTCACTAATTTTCTCTTCTGCATTTTTATTTTTGGTGGGGTAATTTATGTATGCAGGCTGGTGAAAATAATCGGTGGGTGTTTAAAACTCTAATGCTCGCTGCGTTTTAGTACACATGAAATAGGGAAGAGCAATATAATGAACTGTAATTCAGAAAAGCATGTGTATTGAAATGTAAATGAAAATCAGTAAGTGCCTGTTCGCCTCAATAAGTCATGGCAGGATTGGCAAGGCAACGGATTGTTTTAGCTAAATTTAGCAAATTTACAAGTGCAGCAAGCTGAATGTTATTTTATTACACTTGTACTGCTTTCTTACGCTACTTTCAAAACACATTCTGCCAGAGCGCAAGGTTTAACGCTTTAGCATGCCATATTTGCCATGCCGTGTGTTCATTACACAGCTTTTTGTAAATCCACTGCCAGTTTATCAAACCAAAAGAATAGAGCTGTATTTAATGCTTAAATGCTTACTTATATGTATTGAACAAATTATTGCTGTCACGATATCAGATTATTACAACGCTGTTATCTGGCCTATTTAAATTAATGGCGATATTATATCAGTAATGGAATATGTGTTTTTCATAAAAATAAATAATACTAGCTGTCTTTTTTCCAGTTGGATTATTTCGTTTTTTGGGAAATTCCATTGTTTAATGAAGTGACCGATGTGACAAAAAAGGGGAGACAACAAACATCCCAAGATTTATGTCGATTAAAATGTACAAACCAGAATCATTATTGTCCAACAAACATAGAACACATTGCTCTTCATCCCTCAACAAATAATTCCTATATTTTGTTCATAAGCAAAATGTTGCAGTGCAAAGCTTACAATCCTATCTATTATCTATGAAAAAGCACTAGAAATAAAAAGAATGAAATAAAAACTTAATGAAAGACCTCACATGGGTATTTCAACAACCAAATGTTGATATTTGTGCTCTACGTATAATCAAACCTTTGCTAAAAACTATATTTTCATATTAAATATAAATGGAAGCAGGAAGAGAGAAGACACTACAATGGTAAAAATTAGTCGGATGCTGAATAGTTAATGATATTACGATATGTGCAGAATAAACATAATATTAATAATCATTGCTTTTAGTTTGGTCAATACCAAAGTAGATAGTAGATATGATATTACTGTTTAATATTTAATATTTCTCTTGTTGTATATTCCAATGCAAAAAAATTATGAATGTATATGCTACCATATATCTGCTTATTACATAAACATATTTTTCCTATAATACCAAATGGCAACATTAGAGTTGCATTACAGCACGCTGTTGCGGTGTAATAGTTGTGTTATAGCACAAGGCTTTGTTACAGCATGTTTACCGAGTATTGTTACTTAGAACTTGAACAGAGAAAACACTGCTTTCTGCCCTGCTAAACATTGGTTGTGGATGTTTGAGTCGGGATGTTTGAGTCTTTATAAAGTGATGCATTGGTGTTACCCCTGAGAGAAAGGCAGGAACAGAATAGCTGCTTTACAGATTGCTTTGAGGATAGATCGCCTGTTTCAAACCTGTCTCAGTCTAAATCTAACTCTCTTCGCAGCAGAGGTGATTTCCTGCACGCTCGTCTTTTCACATCAATCACATTGCATAATGATGCAATGCATTAATCCCTAATGAACGGCGTCTGGGAACAAACGTTATATTCTTTATATTGTTATACCAAGGACATTGTGGTCTTTTATTCGGTTGACATAAACAGCACAATACGGTAGGAGCCGGTATTGTCGCAAAATTGGTTTTCTTTATTTATGAAATCCCTAGACCAATTTTTAATAGCAAATTATCCTCCAGCTGTTAGGATACATTCAACAAATGTGATCTGTAATTCTATCTATCAGGCTATCTAGAAAACCTTACCTAGCAACCACTCAGTACACCATAGCTACAATGATTACCAACAGCCCCAAGTCAATGTTTAAAAGTGATAGTTCATCCAAGAATTTGTTCTTTACTGTTTGACTTTTATCCTTCCGCTGAACACAAAACAAGATATTTTGAAGAATGTCTGTAACATGCACCCCTTCACTTTCGTTAACTGCTGTTCGGTTATCTACATTCGTTAGAATATCTTCTGCAGAAGATTCATACAGGTTTAAAATGACCCTTTTATCCAAATTCACTCAAATTGCATTATACTATTACAGTTGATTTTGAGTGTGTGCAATCCCTGAGATCAAACCCATCGTATGCATCATGCTTGTATGCAACCACATAATGCAAGTCTTTACATTTGCTTTTTTTCTAACCCAAACAAGAAAGAAATATATGAATAACCAATTATTTCTTATTTATTAAATAATTAGCAACCACACAAAAGAGGACACCCTAGCAACTACATAAAACACCATAGCAACCACTTGAAGCGAGAATGTAAGTAAATAAGTTTTAAAGCTAAGGTGCTTGACTTTGCTTTTTAGTGCATTACGTATCTCAGACTACCAGGCAATGCTTTAAAAAACCCAACATCAAAGATTGTTTCGAAATATTCTCTAGTTTAGTGTCTGCCTTGACGTCTTATAGACAAATTCTTTCATCTGATACCGGATCTCTTTTCATCCTTTGTCTTTCTGCTTTTCCATAACCCCATCCACTTCTCATTCTTGCCTGTTTAAAGCATTTATTGTAGTACCAATTATTTTGCAGTAGTAAGACTCCGCCAGCATCTTGTGCCCGAGTTCTCCGAAGCTCTAATTAACCAATCTCAAAACAGCCGGGAATAAATGATCACAAGGGTACCCACTATCTTCTGGGGTCAACACTCTTACCTGTTCTGTAGCGCATTTGCATCTCGTCTAAGGGCATTGAGGTTTTGCCCGCCTCTGTTTCCAGAGATCTGAAAAGGTGGTTTGATCTCGGCTAACAAGTAGCTAGAGACCGAAGAACCATTGATTCCCGGCATGATAAATTCAGGAGGCCGGGCTTTCTCCTGACTGTTCTCTTGATTTCTCAATGCCTGTGAGGAAGCTTTGACAGGTGGTGAAATCAAACTCTAAACTATACATTTTTACAGGGTATGTCAACGTTTTTATGGTGTTGTATTGCAATGGAATGGTGCAACTATTTGCTCATTGTGTGATTAATGGAAAGATGTATGGATGGGAGCCTAGAGAGATTTTATTATGTTTACAGTTTTTAACGTCAAACAATTTACACATATTAAATGAGTCAATTTTAAAGCTTAGAAATTAATCATATGTATGATATGACATTGTGTGTGTGTAAATAAAAAACAAGTACATCTGGTAACCTCAAATATTTCTATTAGAATTCACCAAAAATATTTGGTTCATAGAACACAAATATGATTATTACATAAACTTAAAAACTTTTTATTATTACTTAGTTTTATTATTATTAAAATATTTTTAGATTTTCCACTAAAATAAATCAAATAAATATCTTGTAAGGTTTTATTAAGCAAATATAACTGTTTATTTTTTATATATACTTATCCACATTATATATTCTTTACTGTGTAGATAGATGCAATGGGGGGGAGGGTTATTATCCAATTCTGAGCACAATTCATGGCTCCTGGAAGGTCTGTCCGCATTAGTATTGGCTTTCCATGAGCGATGCTCTCCGGTATAGCAGGACCAGCTATGGTGTAATGAACACCACAGGGTGTTTTTCAATGCACATCCCAACAGACTCTTGCATCTAGTTGTTGTATGAATAGTAAGTTGTAGCCCAGCATTCACAAGAAGGTCTAACCGTATAGCTGAGGGATATTTTTGGCATGACAAAAGATTTCTTTCATACTTTTGGTCAGACCCAAGACCACTAGAGTGAAGAAAGGAAAGGATTGGTAGCGATCATATTTTGTTAACCCTAGAAGAGCATGGTGGTTTGTGAAGGGATGATCTGTCAGGCTTAAAACTCAATTCCTAAATAACCAAAGAAATCCAAGTGTGAAAAATCTACAACAACGTCACATGCTGTCGTATTGAGTTTAGATTCTCTTTTGAAGATGGCTTCAGACCTGTGGATCACAGTTTTGTCGGTGTAAGACATTGCATAGACAGTTGTAGCTGCTTGTGGGGTCATAAAACAATGCCTGACACGAAGGAGATGGTTACCTCCTTATGGTACTTGAAGACTGCATCATCCCCAATGTCTCAGCATCTCTCTGTAGACGATTTGTAAGAAAATGTTCTGCAGGTTATCGGTGCTTACTCGAAACCTGTAAAGCGTGAACAGTTTCCTATTGTTTCTCAACAACTCCTAACATCGATGTGGGCCTTTAAAGAAATCCGCCTGTCAGCCTTTGATTTGGGAAAAACTGAAGCGGCACTGCCCGGAATTCTTGATACAGCTCCGTCCATGATTTATTCATGAAGTGTTGTTTCCTTGCGCTGCTTTCAAGGAAAATAATGCTGACTGTAAGGATGGGCAATATTTCTTCATTCTGTAGGGTTGGGTAAGACCAATTAAGAAAATTATTGCTTTGCTTTATATAATTCCCTTATTATACGAGCATGCTGGAAATTAGCCTTTGCTCTACAGGATGTAGAACACCAAGGTGATGTTTCATTAAAATAATCCACAGCTTAGCATAACATGTAAGCACATCAGCAACGCTCTATGGCATACTTTGTATCATAATACAAACACAAGGTGCGTCTGCTTTTATATAATTAAAACATGAATTGAATGTGGTGACATTCTGTTCTACGTTAATTATTAAATGTGTTTTGATTCATTTACATACTGCTGAGGCCAAGAAGGCACGGGGGAAGATAGTGGTACACATTAAATAGTTAAACGCTTCAAACGGCTCATTAAAATTCTAGAAAGAGCGACGAGGCTCCATAGATTCAGAAGGCTTATATACAGGACGGGTGTCCCTCAAAGGAGCAAACGTTGGGTTCAGATTTAAACATTTTATTAAATATTGAAAAAGGTTATTAATGGACTTAGTTGGTAGTAGTGGGTGGTTTGACCATAAGCTTTGTAAGAGTTGCCTAGGTGGTATGTACAGTTTTACTATATTACTATAAATACATTGGTATGTGCTGGCATTTAAAACGCTAAGGGTTTATTATGGTTCTTTGATTGGAACCTTCAGAATTTCTGAAATGGTTTCTGTTTGATTCATTTATTTATTTTTGTGAAAGTTGAACTGAAGTGTGTTGCTTGGCCAAAGCTATTGAAATGTCCATTGGTCTTTGGAAAAATTCTCTAGGTCCGGCAAATTCTTTGCATCTCTAGAATCTTCTGCATTATTGACCACCATGTTAAAAAGTGATATATGAACCTTTAAAATTATAGTAATTCCGTTAAGGATATTTGTATGGGTTTTACTGCAAACTATAATGGTGTCTCCTGATGGGTAAAGGATTCTATTGGAACATTGAAAAAATGGTTTGTTGTTACATCGAAAATTAAAAAACAAAACAAAAAAAGGGTTATGTTAAAAACTCTAAAAAATACTTGATTGAATTGTGTCACTTCAATCAAACCCTTAGAGTAAAATCCTATTGGAAAACTGTCGAAAACACACTACATACAAGGAATTTTCTAATGGTTTTAATAGAAAAAAGAAATAGTTTCTAATGGTATTTTAATGAAGACTTCTGTAATGGTTTCTAATGGATTTATAGTTTTTTCAACGGCGTGTGATTTGATATTGAGATTCATATTTTTAACTGTGAAGACAATTGAGAGACATGACTATTAGAAAAAGTGCTATTTGAATACAATGACTTAATGATTTAATAACTTAAACATTTTTATCTACCACAGTAAACAGTATAGCAACATTAGTATAGCACCATTATAGAATTGGACTATTCCTCTTAAAACATTAAAATTCAGGGTTTCTGATCAGCAAACATTTGATTTGAACGCCTCTTCCAGCGTTTTCCCGTCGCAATCCTACATTTGCATAATCCAAACGCTGGTTCCACTTCACGTGATGAACCTTACTGATTTGTTTTGTCACCGTTGCCTGTCCGTGCATAATTATCCCAATGTCTCAGACGTCGCTGCCCTTTCAATGTCATCGCACATCGATTCACATTCCAGGGCTGCGAGTTCATCCAAGTCTGATATGCTGTGATTAAGATAATTAATCTGAAATAAAGACCTTCATCTGGATTTGGCGAGAAGTAATTATAGCAGTGATTCTCCAGTTATCTGAATGGCCACGGCGTTGTGGCCGTATGGCACCGCGACCAAATCAACGCAATGTTGCAATCAGACACGCTTCACTTGAGTCGTGTCTGCATCCCTCCCTCTCTAAACAACTGCCGTAGCTCTGTCCCCGTGTATTACGAACACTCTATTATTTCATTTTGCGGGTGGATCAGAGTTTGACGGAGTTCAAACAGAGAGAAATATAATTGAGTGATGATCTTTCACGTGGTTCGTGCTGAAAATTTAGCCATGGGTTTTGAACCAGGACTTTGAAAGGCCCACTTTGAAATTCTTTGGGCCGTGAACGAGATGCTCATTTAAAATCATAGCTGAACAATATAGATTTCCTTTAGAGATGCACCAAGGCCAACATATTGACACCGAGGTCATTTTATAGTTCATTGAGCTCCTGTTGACTATAATTTATTCCCGCTCATGACATATGTGTATAGGATCTAATATGTTGAGGGGGTTGGTTTAATTATTTTCATATCCTGTTTATTATACATCAGGGTCTGTATTCAACACCTAATGTCCTTGTTTCCTTCATTCGTCCGTTCGTGAGATAAAATAGGTTCTTAAAATTAGGCTTGAATTAATAGTCTCTTTATCTGAAGGGCCACGGTTACTGCGACGCTATAAACCATCATAAGATAGAAGCTGATATTAGAAATCCACAATGCATTTACTATTATTAATCTAGCAGACATGAGTGACTGCCAAAGAGGATACACATGCAATTTAAATGATTGTTAGGCTAAATAATAGATTGTCAAATTTGACAGCAAACAATGAAAATTGTGTCATCATTTACTTTCCCGTTGTCATTTCAACCCGCTCATGATCATAAGGTGCCACTGCTGTTCGGTTGCCAACGTTCTTCAAAAAATGTGTTCTTCATAAGAAAGTCATACAGGTTTGAAATAACAAGAGGTTGAGTAAATGGTGACAGGTTTTGTTATTTTGGATCAACTATCCACTATCCAGAATGGAACTTAGAACAGAAGTGTAAGTGTGAAAAGTATTTCTCAATCATTAAAATATACTTTACAAAGAATCTTTTTTTTCTGTTTAACATGTAACATATGTATAAAAAAATGTTTGATTAAAAATATGAAACAGCGCAAGACATGTGACACTTATTCTGCACTCTTTCAATATAAAATGAAAATAAATGAGTGACATCGGCTGTTTTTAGGTTGCGACATTCTCAGATGGGAAAGCAAAATACTTTAGGATTTAAACTTTTTGCCCAGTTTTTAATGCTTTATGTAATCATTCTTTATTATTATTTTCTTAGCTCTCTAGTGGTCATTTCGACCCAATTCTCTTACCTTAATATTTAAGGTCCGCAAATTGGATTGCTTTCTGTCAGTTTATCATTCGTACTATTATATGTCCCAAAACTAAATTTACCATCCATTATCATTTCATGTGCCTAAAATCATGTTTGCAAAAAGAATTCTGCAATGAAATCACATGAAACCGAATAAGCTTATCATTTTCACAAATCAGCTGGTGGCCAAGTATTGTATACAAGCGTGAGTACACTCACATTAAAAATCCCTTTTTGTTAAAGCTCATATCAAGGCTTTTCTGCTCTCCTTTTTTCCTCCCATCCAGCTTACATTTAAAAGCACAGTTAATTCAGGTGAAAGTTTTTCCTTTCATAGGCCTCTATTCATTCCGGTGAAGCGTAGGAGCGCAGAGACAGAAGAAGAACATCTCTCTGTACCTCTCCTTTTCATCTTTGCTCACACCTTCCGCATCTCGCTCCCTCTCTCTTTATTTCCCTGTCTTTCTCTCCTCTGTCTTCTCCATCTTTCTCCCACAGCAGTGACTTTTAAGTGTCTTGCCATCTTCTCTTCTCTCCTCTCTTCGGGTCACGGACATCAAAGGGGAAGTGTGCAGAATGCCTCTTTATTCTGACAACAGCCTGAGAGAGAATCTGACGGCTGGAAACCGCAGCGGTGGCTCAGGAGAGGAGAGCCAGAGATGTTTATTGTGCGCAAGAAAAGGCATACAGTTTAATTTAACGGTCCATTAACAATCTATTAACTTAATAAATGTTTGTTAAAAAAGCGTGTGATTAAGTGAAGAGGTCATTTCGGCGTGCGAGATAGTGGAATATGTTTCGTGAGCTTGTTTCTCTTTTTAAACATGAGTCACTACGGTTGTTCTGTTCAAGGTGACATAATAGGTGTCAATCAAAATGACACTTGTCGTACAACTACTTTATTCCAAGAGTTTTAGAAATAATGATGCCATAATGCAACAAGTTAGAACGTTAAACTAGGTTACAACAAGTTTGATTCTCGCTTTGCAGAAATGTGTTTGCTCAAATCCAAACAAAGATGCTGTCACTCATCTGCATGACTCTAGTGTGTCTTTTTCAGTAACAATCTGTTTCAAACAAACACAAGCGTAGCATAAATAACACTGCATTGCTATTTTTGTCACATCGTATTCGTTACAGCTGAGCAAACTATAATCAAACACTGTCAGTCGCTCTCTCTCTCATTCTCTTATCATTTACTTACCCTCATGTCATTCCGAGCCTATGCGACTTTCTGTCTTCTGCACAACACAAAAGAAGATGTTTTGAAGAATATTGGTAACCAAACAACACTGGCCCTCTATTGCTTTCCATAGTATGCAGAACCGCATTCCTCAAAATATCTTCTTTTGTCTTCCAAAGAAGAAAGAGTCTTACAGGTTTTGAGAGACATGAAGGTAAGCATGACACAATTGGTTTGTTTTTGGGTGAACTTTCAACCACTCAAACTATCATACTAATATAAGTTGTGTTTTGGAAGATCAGTAAGAAGTTCAGCCGGAGTGAGTTTAGGTCACAATTACTGTAAGGGATTGGTATTTTCCCTTTTTACTTAACTTGATCCCCGGGAATGGGTTTGTTGTTGTGGTTCTGGATCATTCTGTCTTTACAACGTGCAGTCTGGGTAGCTTTGCCTTGATCGATGATACAGTAACCCAAGCAAAAACTTTTAGTGTCAGTCACTCTACCATGAGATGGGAAAAACTTTGTTAACGAAAAAAAGAAAAATATGAAGAAAGAAAGAAACAAAGAAAGAAAGAAGGAAGGGAGGAAGGAAGGAAGGAAGGAAGGAAGGAAGGAAGGAAGGAAATCTGTCTATATTTCTTTATTTTGACAAACAAAGTTAAACTTATTTGAAAATTGCTTTTTGACAAAAAATTTTGGACCCCATTGACAACCATAGTGAGAAGAATAAAATGGTTGTCAAATTACAACAGAATTCAGTTATCCTACAATCTAATTTTGTGTTTAACAGAACGAAAAAATAAATACAAAATAAAGTCATTATTTCTAAGTTGTTAGTCAGTGTCAAAAACTGAACAGGCATTCTTCTAAATATCTTTCTGTGTTTATTGGAAAAAAGAAATGATAAAGAAAGATTTGAAACAACTCAAAGGTGAGAGAAAGATAACAGAAGATTTGTATTTGGGTAAATTGTTTCTTTGACATCTTTAAATGAATCTTCATAATATCTACAAGTAATAGTTGATCAAAAACTGCAAAAACTGTTAATTGAACGTTCAATCAAAGTTGTTCCAAACATTTGTCTGTGGACAACAAAGGAGGTTAAGAAAAAACTTTTCTCAATAACCATTTAGGGTCATTGTATGGAGAAGAAAAAGCATGGTTTGAAACAGCACACAGGTGAATAAAGGATGTCAAAATATTTTTTTTTTACATTTTCTCTTTGGTGCAACAAAGGATTGTGGCAAAACAATCATTTCATATGAACATAAATTGTCATGTGAGTTTAGCAAGGGGCACGCAGTCGATGTCTTAAAAATGATAATTTTTATAAGTTTAAAATATTTTTGCCAAACAAGAATTGAACATTACTATTATGGAAAACAGAGTAGTAGGAATTGCGATAGTAATGATAGGATGGGAAATAATACCCAGTGCACTGTGTTTTTTTTAATTCGTATAATGCGCATTAAAAAATACTGTTGGTCTTTCATTATTTCGTGTTTTCTATGTATAAGGGAAATACAGTATGTACCGCTGAAATGGTAGGATTAGTATGCTAGTGTTTTATTCAGTACGTTGCTGCCGGCTCTAATTCTCTCCTTGCATACTATATAAGACAGCTGATAGTATAAATTGTGATGCAGTGTACATATATCACGGAGTAAGATATTGGGTGCTTACAAAGCATGTAGCGTTCACCGGTTGCGCCAAGCGAACGGAACGCACTGCCTGCAAAAGCAAATTAGCCTCCGGGGAGTTCTTCACCTCAAATTGAAATTGACAGCAGGTGACACTCACAAACTCATTAAAATACCTCTGGCGGAGGGCGGCCTTCTGCTGGGCCAGCGCGGGCCAGACAGTCTATCAACGGGGGGAGATAAATTAAATATTTCGTCCCGGCCAGCAACGTTGAGGAGGCTTGTTTCTATTGCCTTTCAAATGATCTAACTCAGGACCCTGTCCAAGGAGCTCAAGGGTTTCTGATTCGCACCGCCCGCAAAGTTCAAACGTTGTCTGTCATTTACTGTCAATAATGTTTCTACAGCTGCTTGGTCGGTGCAAATAGAGGCTAGGTGTAATAAAAGATCTTACTTAAAGAATGCTAACCTGATACCCTTTGTAAATTTGGCCTTGTGTGTCCATTCAAGCCATTCTTTTTTAAGCGCTTGGTTGACGGAGCTTGTTGTGCGGTCAAATTTCTGTCTGTTTGTGAATGCTTTTGGCTCGTCCTAGTCATTAGCACCATTTTTCTCTTCTTCTAGCTCTCCCTCTCTCAATGCATGACCAGAGACACGGCTTGTGTTTGCCAGACATTTAACATTTGCAATATCGACTGTTGATCTTTTCTTGATTTTATTTAATCCACTCGAGCGGAGTGATGATGCCAGGCAAGCATTTCGAATTAGGCGTCTTGTCGAGAATGTTGTAATATATCTCTCACCATCTTGACCTCTTGGTTTTATAAGCATTTTGGAACTTTTAAACCAATGATTTGTATGTGTAGATGTCACAATGGACCGATCGTACACCTCAATGTATCTGTAATCTTGGAAACATTTTAGTCGCTGTCGTCTCTCAAAGTTGAGATTTAAATCTCAAATTTAAAAAATGTGAAGATTTATAAATAGGATAAAGTTCACAGGTAATACTTGCAACATTCTCGAGAAACAGACTGTAAGGAGTCATCTACACTCTTGTTTTTAATGTGTTTTTACTTGGAATAATTTAAATTGAAAAAATGTGTACTTAAAAGTTTTAAAATTATCTTTTTTAACTTTACTTAATACTTAAAAACAAAAGATTTTATTAAGTATATAAGTATATATTTATTTTTGCGATATTTACTAAGCCACATTAAATATTCTTTACAGTGTACACTCAAATAATTTTTACTGTGTTTGTATGGAAACAATTTGCGCAAAAAAAATCACATTTCTAAGCTTTGAATTTAAGCAAATATACTTTTTGAATTTGTGTATTTGTAAGTACAAAAATTAAGTAAATCTGATTAACTTAAATATTTATTTTAGAATTCACTAAAAGTATTATTGTATATTACAACTATATATTTGTTTATTTAATACTTTTTTAATTTATAAACTTTAAAATGTAGAGAAACAGACTTAATACTTTACACCTAAAAAATGTATTCAATGTTTTAAGAAGATTTTATTATAAGTGTTTATTTTGTGGTATTTCCTAAGCCACATTAAATAGTTTTACAGTGTATAAAGAATATTTCTATGCAACCAAAAACATCTCATCCACCATCTTGGTGTGATATTTTGTGCTGTGCATTTTGGGATTTAGTGCAGGAGCCAAAAAGAAGGTATCTTATGCACTTATCATGGCCTACGGCGCTCTCGCGCTCACATTATTAATCCTATCCGTTCTGCGTTGACCCCATGACCCCAACCCCACTTTTCTTATCGCCGTCCTCCATTTTTCTTAAACACAGGGTCACAAACCCTATCCTTATCTACCCCTGGTTCCCTTTTTTAAGCCAACGACCCTTCATCCCCCAAAACACATGTCATTACCTTCTGTAATCCCAAACCCCGTTCCCCCTTTCTCTGTGTGTGGGTTAGATGTGTAAGAAGGAAAAGAGGTAGGCTTGTAGAAGGAGAGGTCTAATGAAGAATGTATCGATTTCCTATAAGAAGGATTTAATCAAAGTCCCGCGACACATCCACTGGGACAGGAGCTCCGCTACAGCACCAAATTACACTTCATACACCATCTATTTTTCAGCCACGGCGATAAATGAAGGTGCCGAGCAGATAGATGAGACTCCCTTTAGCTCGTTCATCATATCCAAACTAGGGGCGGAAAGCAAAGTGATTGAGACGGGCAGCAACAACGGCCAATGATAAATGGAATAGGAGGCGTTAAGGGGCGGGACGACCGTTCACTAAAGTAGGAGGGAGCTTTAATAAAATTTCAGAAGGTTAAAGAATGAATTATTCACCGTGACTGTTAAAAATATATGAGTGTGTTAGTGCAATACTTGTTGTGTGGTTTATGATAGAATATAGAATAATTCAATTCACTGACTTGTTTTTACGGCTCATTATGCACTACGGCGGCGGAAATGTTTATGAACATAACAAATGAAGTGGATTTACAGGCAATGCTGTTTGTTGGGATTAACATTTGGATTTTGATGTGCAAATAAGCACAGTGGAATGTTCTATTCGCCCATTTAATTCTTGGAAGATAAACATCCCCTAAACTCTGCTGCACCCGAAAAGATGGAAATGAGGATAAACAAATACTGTTTAGCATACCGGATATCTGAGAGAGACGGGAAACAAAAAACACTTTAATTTAACCTCACTCAATAAAAGTCATTGTGCACCCCAAAGTGACATTTATCTCGTTTACTCATCATGTCATCATGACTTTCTTTAATCTGCACAACACAAAGGAAGTTTTTTGAAGAATAGAGATGACCAAGCAATGGCGGTACCCGTTGCCTTTTAATTGCGTAGACACAAAACCAATGCAAGTCCCACCATCTTTCTTCTATCAACATTCTTCAAAATATCTTCTTTTTACAAATACAAATCAATTGATGAGAGAATGATTAAATGATGACATATTTGGAAAAACTGCGCTTTTAACTCAAGTCCATATCATTTGATCAAACAAAATTGAAATGAAGCCTTCTTTCGGTTTATTTTATCGGACAATGTTATGCTTTCTATCAGCTCTTAAAGTATTCATTTAGTAGGAAGTACATTACAAAAATTCAATAGGATGCCATGCATTTTCCGACTTTAAAAATAACTCTTTAAGTTTGTGTGTTACTATGGTGACCTCGTTCACCCTGTTTGAAGCAGCCCCGCTGGCAGGTATTCTGTAAATAGCTATACAATAGCTCATCTGCATAGCCGCTCCCTGATTGAAGTGTTTGCCATGGCGAAAAAACCATCATGAGACGAAACGAATCTGCTTCAGAAACATCAAAGTAATCAAACCAGTATTGTTGTCTTTATACAGCGAATTCTCACAAACTCGATTGGAAAAATAGAAAAATAATGGTCATCTTAAAGTGATTTAAAATTCAGAGCCAATCAAACCGAATACAGATGAACTTCACATCACCGTGAAACATATTCATACAATCACAACAGGACGTTTGTACTCGTACCTTCAAAGTTTCGTTTGGAGCTTGATTGCTTTTTAATATCGTTCTCTGTTGTGCTAGAACAAATCTTTGAATTCTTCCTCCGTCGTCCTGCAATATAAGGGAAACACAGCCATATTAAATTCTGCAAAGTAGCTCTTGAAACAGATGGTTTCATATACGGATCATTCTGCATTATTTACAACAGATCCTTCTAATCCAACAGAATAACCTGGAAAAAATCTACTTAAAGGGACAGAACCGCATCCCACCGACTGATCAACAATGTCAATCATAAAATGGGATTTGTAAGGCTAGGTCTTCTCTATATGTAACGTTGTCTTTGTTCTTTGCATGCCCGCACAATGGATTGTCCTGTCTTGATAAATGGAGTCTAGAAGTCAACGCCTGCTATTTATAGAAATGTGCCGGGTGGTTTTGAAGGTGCTCCATGTTTTAGTCCTGCTGGCAGTTAAGGGAATGTTTGGTGAATGTTGTTGATGCTTGTCAGCTGGATTTTCTGTGGCGTACTCATACGATCGTGTTAATAAGTTAATACCGCAGATGTTATTGTGCATTCACCTTCGCTTAGCTTTTATTGTTTGACCTTTTATTTACTCTAAAGATTATATAATGTCTATTCACTTCATAGTAGCCTTATGTTTAAGCACTTTTTTAATGATTCTAGTAATATTGATTCACTCTTTTGTGATTTTAAAACCTGTATATAACAAAACAAGTATTTTTCTGTCCGTACAAAAGAAGGAAACAGAGGTCAATGGTGTTTGGTTATCAACGTTTTTCAAAGTATCTTCTTTTGTGTTCTAGAGAACAATAAAAGTCATAAGGGTTTATCATTATCTTAAGGTGAATAAATGATCATTTTGAGGTTTAATTTAAATAAAAAATTGCTTTAAAAATATATTTAAATCATTATTACGTTTAGTAATTTTCTTGGCATAACACTCCATCACCATATAATTATATTACGGTTGTTGTTAAGGTATTTCTGTTCGGTTGATGAGATGTTTTGACCGTTGTCCATGTCTTGCTATGCAGTTACTCGAACATTGTAGTAGGTTGCTATATTTTTGGTGGTTTTCTTAATAGACCGAATAAAAATATCACACTGATATTCTGGTCTAAACATGATTTTGATTCCTTTTTTAGTTTATGTCCTTTATTATAAGATTTCACAATACAGTCGGATGGTTAATGACTTACTCTAGGCTAGTACCACTATGGATGTATGGTAGGTTTAAACTCAATCCTTGAGCATTGTGTCCTTGAAAAGAGGCTTAACCTCAGGTTGCTCCAGAGGGAATGTCCCTGTAACTAAACATGCCAACCTTCCATGAAAGTCATAGGAACGATTTCACTGACCCTGGTTATGTAAAGATAAATAAAGATTGCGTTCTATTAATGTCAACCCTTGTTTACACTATTGACAAGGTGTTTGCAGCACTATTGACATTTATATGTAAAATAGATTTGAATTTGATTTGTGTGCATATTTAATGCTGCTCTAAGCCATTTCTGCACAAGCACAATTGATATTGTTGCCAAACAGGTTCCTAGGCGTCCAACCTGTATATGGCTCTTTTAAAATCAAAAAAGAAGATTTTAAAAATGTTTATTAAATTGAAATCTGTGGAGGCCAACCTTCTTCAAAATATCTCCTTTTGTGTTCTGCAGAAGAAAGTCACACAAATTTGATAATGATTGAATAAATATAGATTTTATGGTGATTGTCCTAAATTGCTTGCATGCACAACATACATAATTGATGAATAATATTCTGTTCATTTATAAATATCCACAGCACGTCTTTAAGTTACACATAAAATGCAAACAGATGTATTTTAAAATAACAGAGAGCAATACAAGCAAACAATATTTAATGTCACTTAGAGCAGTTTCACTGCAGGCTAATTCATTGGGAATCCTGAAGTATGCATAATGAGTATCTTCTGGTCTGTTCTTCATAAAGCACACATGCATACAGAATGAAAGAGAGAATATCTCAGCAACATTACATCTGTATTAACTCTGATAAAGCAAAGACCGGAGGGCAACTTGAACACAAAGTGCCGAAAGGTCCAAATCTATCCTGGTGTCTCAGTCATGGCGTGCCCTCTGGTCTAGCCGAGGTACAAAGGCCACAGAAGTGCTGCTGCTTTGTTGATTTAGCAGTGCTCGTATGTGGATGGGCAAAGTTAAACATCCCAGAGGAGCTGCCCGTAGGGTCCTAAAGCCTTATAATTTAAAGATATATCTAGTTGGAGGAAGAGCAGCAAGACTTTTATCAGCAATACCAGATGTAGCCCAAAGCCATTTCAAGCCGTCTCAGGAAAAGGTCTCCTCTCTCTCTGGGCATACTCAGATGAGTTTATGTAAAATAGGAACCTTTTTATTAATATTTTGTACGCACTTTGATTTAATACTGTATATTTTTGCAGTTAACTGGTGGGGATGTTGCCTTGGGAAGACAGACGGAATAAAAATAAGTCTTCACTTTTCACTTTACTATATTTAAGAGTTGGTCTGTTTTGACAGTTCGTTTACAGAAATGTTAATATGTATTGACTTATTTCGCACATTTAAGTTCAATTGAGTTGAATTAAAATTTGCTGATCTCAAAGCATCTACAGTATATGATAACATGATCAAATATTTCAATACGAGAATCTGAACATGTAATTTTAATGTTTGAAATTAGTTTTCAAGAAGTTCTATTATATTAAAAATATATAATAATTGTAAATCATATAATGATATAATTTTATTGATATGTATAAATTAAAATATACCGAATATATTTGTGCTTATCCATTTCTCTCATTAGAAAATGTATATTTTTGGAAATATTTTGAAATGGATAAAATGGAAATGGAATTTTTATTACGAATGTGTTTTTTCACAGTTTTAATGTGTCTATTACCTTATTACTGGAAAAATTAGAAATAAATTATGATTAAGAGATCTTAAACGTTGAATCATTACACTGTTCATTAAATAGTATTTGTTTTTATGAAAGTTAAATGAATCCTGTGAAAATGTTTCGTTTTTAATATTAATTAATGCCAGTTCTCATTGGTCAAAGCATACCTACGGCACAAATGATATATGTTTGGAAAATGTAATTCAACATGCCATGTTCAATAGGCAAACCTTTGTATTTTTACCCTACACCACATTTCATTCTAGTTTTTGTTCGGACACATTTTCCTCCATCTTCAAACAAATAAAAACCCATACACAGTGGATTTTAGTAGTAAGTCTTCATCATATCTCTCTTTGTTTTGTATCCAGGCTGACACCACTACAACCAATTGTCTGTGTATTGATAGAAGATACTCTCTTTCAGAAAGGAAAAATGACAAGTAATTTGCCCCCAAGCACAGAGTTTTTAGACTAATCTCATTGGAAGTGACGTATGGGCTTCAATAGCTCAGAGGATTCATAAACGTATACAACCACTATATACAAAGCACAGTAGCTGCCAGCCATTAAAATGACGCTTCCCCGTCCTCTCTGTTAGCATCAGCACGCGCAACGACAGCACAGATCCCATAACTCAAACCAAGAAGAAAAATAATCAATATTGTTATCCCCCAATCCCTCGCCATCCGGCTCACGGTGAAGTATGACACCCGGTGACCTTCACGCATCCGCGCACAGCCCGTGTTTATTGGCCTCGGCTAATTATCGCTCGGATTCAGAGGCCAGTGGTAATAAGCAAGACATCAGAGGCTGACGGGAAATTAGAGAAGTGAGATAGAGAAAGTGAACAGGAGGAACCTCATCATTACAAGCACCCTCATTTATTCCACGTCCTCTTTTATCTCCGGCAACACCTGCCCTCCGAGTCGCCAAGCCTTGCCGTTTCCAGATGAAGGAAAATAAGAGAATTTAGAGAGAGTGGGAGTCTGTTTTTTTGGAGAAGGGAGGGTGGAGATATAAATCTGAAACAACACGAAGAGCCGCCGAGCGTGGCGCGCCGTCAGACTTAACTGCTAAATGAAACGAAATTTCTTTCGATTCTCCGTCTCTGTCACATTTGTGCATGCTGCACTCAGTACAAAGACGCTGTTTGGAGAGCTGATTGGCTGTTGAATTGAAGCCTTCCTGAATGTTCAGGCATTCATTTAGTTGACTGAGGCAACAGTTGAGCAAACCTCCTACTCGAGAGGCCGTTTCCAAACCAAATCTGTTGCCGTTTGATCCCAACGGAGTGCTATCGGCGACTCCGGAGACTCTGCTGGTTTTGGTAACGTCTCAGGAAAGGCCCAGGTGGTCTTATTTCTAATGAGCTATTAGGTGACCTCCAAAAGCATCTGCATGTCTAAAATACCATTACTGACACATGGATGGTTTTGGCACTAGTTCAACTAAAATGTAAATTATTCCCAGCACCCACGAGTGGTTCTCAGAATCGTGTGTATGAGTGTAAGCGTACGAGTGTGTGTGTGTGTGTGTGTGTGTGTGTGTGCGTGCGTGCGTGCGTGCGTGCGTGCCTGCGTGTGTGTGTCTGTATGAGAGGGTTCAAGCACATGACTTTTCACAATCGAGCAGAATTGAATTTGTAGTGCATTATAACTAGTGTTGATCATGTGAATTGTCCGTATAATTGTTTTGTTTTTACTTTGAAAGCATCTCTCGTGGAGGTGCAAAACCATTATCTGTTGATTTAGTTTAGAGATCAACAGACCCTTTTGGAATGCAGTTCAACAACACATGAACACATGTTTCAAACAGAGGCTGATGCAAACTTCAAGATGTTACGTGCAATTCCAGCATGATGCATGTATATTTTCAGGGAAAACTTCAACTATAAATTCTGAGAAAATTTATGTATTACCAGTATATTGAGTTTATTTGATGAAACCCTTGATGATAGATTCCGATAGATCAGAGGAATATCACTCTATGCACAAGTTTTGTCATTTTAAGGAGGGAAACATTCTTGCAATATGGATTTGACGAAAAAATCTAAGAAAGAGATGAATATTTTATAACAAACCTCAACATTTTTGTAAAAAAACTATTTTTCAGTGCGATTCTTAAGGCTTTTATGCAACTTATTATTATTTTCAACCTATTACATTCAAATGAATTCTTCAAATCAACAAGTAAACACATTCACACACAGAGATCAATATACAACCAAGATAATTTAAATTTAATAAAAATAATATCCGAAAGTAACAAATATTTAATTTAACAAAGAAGTAGAAAGAATAATTGTATTCATTTGTTGTACAAAACAATGTCAGCAATGTCAGCAATGGCTAATAAATAATGCCATTTGCTTTTAGACGTCGTGTTAAAAGAATTTACATGACCAAAGAACAAGGTCTAGGGTAATTCCACAAACCCTAGGCTTCTGCATGAAAACAGTTATAACTGACGATAACACAATGTTTGTTTAATTAAATTAAATTGAAAGAAGAAAAATACTTAGAGTTTCACTTGCTAAAAGGACATGCAAAATCCTTTCAGAGAAACTCTACATTTTTTAAGATCTATTTGCCATATATTTGGGAAATTGTACCCTTGCAACAAGATTTATATGCACCCATTGTTTGAGAAGTAAATAATTTCATTTTTATTGTTTCTCTTGACTTGAAATGCTTTGTTTATGTGTTTTTTTTGTCCATTTTAGATGCAGTAAGAAGTATAGACAGTGTTTATGACTTAGACCGAATCCATTTTTCAATGAACAGAAGTTAATGCTAACAAATGATATATAAAAATATAATATTTGTTGAATTATTGAATCATACAACGAAAATAAGAATGAGACAAATGAGAAAATATGGGTTGGAATAATATTGGCATGCCTAAAGTGCTGAGACATTCATTCAAATGCAGACCCCCGACACATTTTAACTAGACTGTTACAACAACAAAATGCTAAACAGGTTTCAGGTCAGCAGAAAAGGCCAGTTTATGTGAACATACAACCCTCCCTGGACATTTTAATAACCTGGAGTCTGTGGCTGTTTCTGGGAAACTCACGCGGCGGGATGGTAATGCCAAATCTCTGGAGAGTCAAACATTTGCGTGCCAGTTTCATGTTTAACCCAAGTTTGTGCGTCTCTATTCCTGAAGGAGCGCTCAGCTGTTTATCCCCCATCCAATTCAATCCTTGCTCTGTTCGTTTCATCCATTATGATGATGGAATTATCACTGGGAATTAAATAGCCCGGCTCTGTTTTGTCTCATTTTGATTAAACTCGTACAAAAAAGCGCTTGGATTTGTTGATTGTGTCAATGGCATAATGAGGAATAATGGGAGCACTGGAAAATCACAGCTCATTAGGTTAGCCGGAGGTACTTTCAGCCGCATGAGCGCCTCCCGTCAGGTTGCCGGCCAGGATCTCCATCGCTGATGCCGGAATTTGATCCAATATTTTTCCCAGTCTAATCAATCATTCCATTACGTTCCAAGATCCCTAAACCTTTAGACTATTAAATCCAACACTTCAGTCACCATCTCTTTAGAAAGACTGTTGTCGCACTTACTTCCACTGGTCTGTGCTTTGGAAGTTAAACCTCAGATTGTTGAGCTCAGATAAGCACTTTTCTCTCTTCTGTAGGACATGAAGGAAGATATTTTGAAGCATGTTGGTGACCGAACCAAACTGGCTCCCATTGACCTTTACGGTGTGATTTTTCTCGAAATATGTTTTTTTGTGTTTCACACAAGGGTAACGCAAAGGTTTAAGAATAGCATGAGGGTTTTAGGACAAAACTGTGAAATCTCCGTTGCCATAAAAGAGCAATAAAGTCTTCCTCTACATGAAAAGACCCTAAAGGTGAACTTGACAGTAGCAAGACATCCGATGATTATTTCAGAAAACTGGATTGTAGGGCGAAGTAAAAAAAGCACAGTTCAAAAACCTTGGTTGCCCGAGTCATTATAACAAGAAGAAAGGCTGAAAGAACAAAGTTCAAAGAATTGTACAATCCCAGCAATGCTGAGTTTTACAGAGGTGCTTATAATTAAAGGAGGAACACAAACTGACCTTCTGTTCACGTGCTTAGAAGATGTTGTGCAGACACTTTCAAGAACAGCCCTCACTGTTAAATTTATTTCTGTCATACCCAGAATACAATCAATTGACCCTGACAATCTCGCTGCTGGTCTTCAACTTTCCTTTATTTCACATTCAGAGGAACTGAAACAGCACTAATAAGGACCAGCGGTGGCCCGTGACTGCAGCGGTCGAAAGCAGCACGCTTTTTAACCTCACACTCTTCTCATGAGCTTCAGATACTGTAATCTTTATTCCTTGTGTTGCTTTCATGAAAAGTTCAGTCTATCTGAAAATACTTTTGAAAGATTTTGCAGATGTACCGGAGATAATGGTTTCATTTATTCGCTCTATTTTAACATAAGTTTCTCAACAAAAAAAGAAATGCATAACATTTAAAGAAATCTGGAAAATAAAAGGGATATTTTTGAAAATGTTCTGAAAATTAGAATAGATTAATTAACAATAAAATTTGATTTTACAATAAAATAGTTTCAAATAAAAAGTTTCAAATAAAATAGAAATTCTATTAAATTAAAACTGTGTTAAAATTGTGTAAAGTGTATAAAAGGAAAAAAAATAAATGAAATGAAATAAAATGAAATTAATTGAAATTAAATTAAAAGAAATGAAACGTGTGTAGATATAGTGTTAATATAGTATATTTAAACTAGTATATTAGAGCCCTTACAACAAAAGTGTGCTGGAAAATATATTTGAACTTATATAATGAAGTTGAAGTATACTCTTGAAGTATTGATCAAACACTTTTACTTTTAATTTAAGAATTGGTTGATAGTGATGCTGACCACAGTCTGAGATATTGTTGAGATCTCTTTTGAAACTCAAAACTACATAACTACTGCTCTTTTCAGCACAGAAATCTCCTTTCCCCCCATTTAAACTCATTACTTTCTAGGAGAAACATTTGATCTATTAAAGAGATTGTATTGGTGACGTCTTGTTCCTGCGGGCTATCATTAACACTTTTATCATTGTTCTCATTAGTACCCTTTCTGATTTCACTGTATGGGTTTGTTGTAGCCGCTCCTGCCCAAGAGGATTGAACTATATCAGATGTGCTGTACTGTTGTCACGACATCTTTGATCACATATTCAATAATTTGGACACGTTACATAGGCTAATGTTTGCTCAAGGCCAAAATTACTTTAACGGTTTCAGCTAAAGATTTGCATGCTTTGCATAACGTGTTATCACACTTTTCTTACTGTAAAATATTCAATATACTTTCTGTATAATACAGTGTCTGTCAGTACTTTCATGAGTTGCCTCAAAGTGAGACTGTCTTTTTTCTGCAAACACAAAAGAAGATATTTTGAAAAAAGTTGGTAAAAAATAGCGACACCCATTCACTTCTTTTGTTTGGACACCAGGTACCAACATTCTTCAAAATATCTCTTGTGCTCTGCGGAAGAAAGAAAGTCCAGCTGGTTTCAAAAGTCAAGTTGTGAGTAAATGAAGACTTTACACGAATAAAATTTTTGGGTGAACTATCAACAGACCTCTCATATAGTTCAGAAATACCATCGTCTACGGTTCATTTCCAAAACAAATACCATTTTTGTCTACCCTCAAGGCACCTTATTCCAATAAAGAAAAGAGATTTCAACAAGATGGCTTTTGCCTTAACATCTTTTCAACTCCAGCGAAACAATGTTATCAGTACACCATTGTCTCATCATATAAATAGAAAACAATTGAAAGTATCTAATCTTATAGGTGCTGGTTTATATTCAAAATATCCTGTTTCTTTCACAGATTGCTGTTCACGTTTAATCCAAGATGTCCCTGAAAGTTCAGACAAGCAACATCACCAACAAAAACGACCCCAAATCGATCAACTCGCGCGTGTTTATTGGAAACCTGAACACAGCCGTGGTGAAAAAGAGCGACGTTGAGACGATCTTCTCCAAATATGGCCGTGTTCTTGGCTGTTCGGTTCACAAAGGTTACGCCTTCGTTCAGTACGCCAATGAGAGACACGCACGCGGAGCTGTGATTGGAGAAAATGGACATGTGCTTGCTGGACAAACCCTTGGTGAGTCTAAAATTGCTGCCAAAGATGACACCTAAGATATATACAGCTGTGATTTATAGATACTGATGATGATTCCCTCTGAAGGGTTAATAGGAGGTCAGAGCAAACATCCTTCTTTTATGGCTCAATGTCCTTTGGGCAACCAAAAACCATTTGTCTATGGCATTGCTGCCTTCAGCTCCTCGATTTAGTACACTGGTCAAAAGTTTTGGGACAGTTGAGTGTAATGCTTGTCATTATTTTTGCAAAGTTTTGATCTGACTCTGTATGCCTAAATGTCTTAAATTTGTTTAATAGACCAAAACATCATTTAGCAGACATACATGTATTTTTCATGATAAAACAAAAAATGATTTGAGATGGATGACGTGAATATTGAAAAAAGAACAGCCAATAAGAGCGAACAGATTGGGACACATTAATATTCTTTAAAATACAACTTAACTCAACAACAAAAAATGACAAGAAAACATTTCTGCACATTATTTGTACTGAAGATGATCGAATTTATCATATAAATATTCCCAAAGTACCCTTTGTTGTATTTCACAATTTTGATAAGTTTATTATTTTAAAATGTGGAAATAATAATAATGCATGAGTGATTAACTGTCCCAAAACTTTTGATCTGTAGTGTACTGTATATGGTATGGCATATGATATACTGAAAATGCATCCATGGTGGTTTGGAAACAGGGCTGCACGATTATATCAAAAAATCATTGTCATCGTGATAATATGATATGCAATATTTGTGTTGCAGATAAATACATTTTATAAAATCTATAAAAATTTATAAAATCTATTTTGCTTGATTATTCTCCTTCACAACTCCATCTTGTACTTCTAAAATGAAGTATAACACAACATTACTTAAAATTTCCCATATTGGCAAGAATCCTTGTAAGAGTAATTTGTTTTGTGAACGTAAACGTACATGTTACAGTTTAATAGATCTATATAGGCCTATAGTTACTCTTAAAGTGACAGCAGTTTTATCATAGGATATGCCCAAAAACATTTACTTATATTTATCGATTCACAAGGAAGAAACATAAACATAATTTAGTTCTTAAAAATGTGCTTAAACTATGGTATTTGTTTTAAGAGAGTTTATTTAATATTTTAGACCTTGTTTTGGTTTGTGTAAATCATTAACTTAATCATACACAAAAATGTGTATTATTTTGTATTAATATATTAAAAATATTAAACAAGTCTGTTTTTTTCCTCACCCCTTGACTCTCTTATATGTTAGTCTAGATCACTGTATTTGGTTTATTTTAGTATTATCATTTCACATATAAATTATTGTACAAAAATAGCTTACAATATTAAAAAGCATCTCTCTTGAGAAATCGCAAGACATATTGTTATGGCAACATTTAACTCCGACGTCGCATATTTTTCCAATATTGTTCAGCCCTGTTCAGAAGTACTGTGCTATATTTAATTCAGTGCTTTGAGTTGCCATCCAGGAAATGTTGTTTGTGTTTGCCAGTCCAGTCAAATGAGTCGGGAAGGTTCAGTGTTTAGCAAGAAAACACTGAAAATCAATAAACAATTGTTCATGCTGTAAGGTTCCTCGGGCTACACTGAAGATTCCAGGAAATTCAATTTATACATACGGCTCTTAAACACTTGTGACCTTCAAATGATTGTTCCTATAAAACAGTGTGGGGTCATTCTATCTCCTAGCTAATTTAGTTAACTGTGTAAGTGTTTAATATTCTTAAGCCACATCATATCAGACGGATATGCTGTGTAATGGACAAGGTGACCTCTAAACTTTGATTGGTGTGCAGGTATCCGGGCAACCGAACGTTTATGCTCCGCCTGCCTAAGTTAACTGATAAAAAGGACAGGTGCGTCCGCGGCAGGAGTTCCTGTCCTGCTGAGGGGATCACACAGTTGTTTATTTCCACTCTTCCACATTTTCTGTCTGTGCGTGTAGCTGCGTCCAGATCCCGCAGATGCATTGGCCTTGTCCTGTGATCCTTGTGTTCTTTGACCTATGATGCGGACAAGAACCGCAAAAAAAATCTGTTGATCCAAACCTGAATGACCTTTTTTCTGCAGAACACAGAACCCCAAACAATTTTTGTTCCCTGTTTACTTACATTGCATGGATGAAAGACATTTCTCCAAATATCTTTTTGTGTTTCATAGTATTGTAGATTTTTTATTTCAAATTTTGCTTTATCTTAATGGTAATGTTTACAATGTATATATATATATATAGAAATACACATATAAAGTGTCCCCATGCACTATACGTGTAGCTGCGTCTGAATCCCGCAGATATGTAGGCCTTGTCCTTTGACCCTTGTGTCCCTTGACCTATGACCTATGACCTATGATGTTGACAAGAACCGCAAAAAATCTGTTGATTTATGTCATTCCGAGTATGACCTTTTTCTGCAGAACACCAAAAGATATTTCGAAGAACGTTGCCACAAATACGTTTCCCGTGTACTTTCATTGCATGGCCATTTGTCAAAATGTCTTCTTTATTTGAAGTGACATTTTGATGTAATGTTTATGTTTACCTTAACATTCACAATGTCTATAGTAGGAAAGTGTCACCATAGTATTCCACAATCTTTAGCATTGCGTGTCTTTTATTTGAGTCTTTGTTTTATGTCTTGTTTTTTCCTTTTGCCCTCCAGACTTTTCAGGCCGCTTGATGACACATTTTTCTCGGCGGTCAGATAAGCCGCTGTTTCTCGCTTCATGGAGCTTTCGGCTCCCACTTGACAGCCCCAGAGACCTGTCAATCAAGCCACACTATTCGTTCCCTACTGCCCAATCAGTGCTGTAACTCACGGAAATCATCGCAGCTGTGACAGATCTCCCTCAAACCCTGTCGCTGTCCACCCTCTCTCAAAGTTCAACCTTACCTCACTTGAGTGTTCCAAATATGAGATTTGGTGACAGAGCCATGTCTTCCACGACTTCACAGCTATCCATTATTCTCTTTCTGCATCTTCTCCTGTCATTGCTATTATAACCTGGATGTGAGAAGGGCTTTGGGGCCTGATGTGTGCACACTGGGGTTATTCCAGGCAAGAGTGTGTACTTTAGAAATGAGGGTTGAGTGCCATCTGGTGGCTTTGCAGAGAGAATTTCATTTCTTGATAAAAGCCTCTTGTGCAATTATACTTTAAGATTATTGGATAGCAGCAGATGTCAGGTTGAAGTCATTGCCATGTGTCATTATGTAGCCGGCTCATCTGCACTTTCACAATCACAGTTTCTGAAAGACTGGAATGAGATGTAATGCGTCTTTTTCCAATTACGTTCACAGATATTAACATGGCAGGAGAACCCAAACCCAACAGGCCGAAGGGACTGAAGAGAACCGCAGCCACCTTATACAGGTAATTTCAGAAATACATATAATCTATGGTGGAATGAAGGGCTGTGTTTTAAAAAGATACGGGTTGTAAGTCAGAACACATTTTCTGGATGACAAAGTCAGGTCAACTATAAGTCAGGTCAACTATAAGTCAAACAAAAAATATATGTGTTATTATATATATTTAGGATAAATACTGCACTGTTTATTAGAATATATTAGTATCAATTTATATGTGGAGTCAGAAAATGTAGCAAATTTGATCATTGATAGGTTTTTAAAACCCAAAAAACTTAATTCTGTCCACGTTTTATCACTCTCTAATTGTTACAAATCTATATAAATTTCTTTCATTGGTTAATTACAAACAACTTAATATGGACAAATGGTTGAAAACAACTCGATGTGGACTCTGTTCACTAGTTGGCATAAAATGGTAGTCAAAAGTACACTTTTACTTTTTGATGTCCTACATTCTTCGAAATATCTCTTTATGTGATCAACTGAACCAAAAAATTACCAAAAAATCCTTACTAAAGTAGTAAGTCTTGTCACTGTGTCATAAGCATTCTTTCAAATATCTTTCTTTATGTAAGTCAGAACAAACTTATGTCTACAGGAATAACTATAATATTAAGGATTATTTAGGGTGGGACTATAACTTAATATTTGGTTTCATACTACAGCACAAATTAAAAGTAAAAATTATTTTTGCATTTATCTACAGAAAATTGATGGCACAAACTCGTCACAAAGCAAACTATGTTTTGAAAAAGTGAAACTAGCCGCTCTTTATGTTGATAATTTAACGTCTGTGTCTTGTGAATCCTGTTTGAAATAATAAATGTTTCGATCTGTCTCCCACAGCGGTTATGATTTCGACTACGATTTCTACCGGGATGAATTCTACGACAGGTGAGAGCATGATCTTGCATGATTTCAAATACATCCCCCTTTAAAATGCCACTGGTGAAATGTAGGTTACCTTCAGCGAAGGCAACCAGACGTGCAAATGTAAAAATCACAGCCGGAGCTCGAGAACCCTCACCTGAGCAGTCACGGTCTGTGGAACACAGGTTTTAGTACTGAAGCCAGCCATGTCTGATCATAAAGTCAGCCACAGTCTTATTTCTTTCTGTGTCATAATACATATTCTCACCACTTGGCAGAATTTTAGGAGCGCTCGTAAAGAAGCACTCACACACAGCTGCGAGCCGTTGGAAGTGAGAAGAAAAACCTAAGTGTGTTTCGCAAGAACTTTGGCCGGGCGAGCTCTAACGGTGGCTATAGAAACCCTGCTGTGAGACTCGGTTGGAAGCGCTTGTTCGCAGATGTAAAGTGAAATCTCGTTCATATGATGAGCTGACATGTTTATTGATATCTCTCTTGTGTTCTTCCCTCGCTGACTTACGGCCTTCTCAGGGTGACGTTAACTCCGCTCGGTATTTTACAGCCAATAATTTCAGCAACACCTGTTTCCAAGTGATCTTAAGGTTTTGGGATCAGTCAATAAAGCTGCGTAGAGGGCCGCTCTTGAGCCAGCTGGCTGTTTTCGGGTTCCTGTCTGGGCAGCAGACGGCCTCTTTTGAAGACAAAAGGATCTTCTCTCAGATTATTCAGGGCACACCGGCCTCTTCATCCCATGCAGATGCTGGGAGAGCAAAGCTTGAGGATTTACTTGGTTTCCCAAAAAAATGTTTTTGGCCCCATTTTGGCCAACTTGGACGGTATTCAAAGACAAGTCTCATAACAAGCTTGAGCAGAACAAAATTAATTTTCCATCCTTGACTAGTCGGATGCCATGACAGTACAAGATTTTCAGAAACAGAAAATTATTTCGTTGTTTTTCTCGTGTAAAATTGTATGACTTTTTATCTGTAGACAAAACAAGAAGGATGTTGATAATCAATCAACATCCGCCCTTATTCACTTCTACTGTATGGACACAAAATCCCAAAGACATTTCTCAAAATATCTTTTGTGTTTTATTTTTTCACTGTTTGCTTGCATGCGAAGGAGTCCATCTGTATAATCACTTATTAAATATTTCTTTTTTATCAAAAAACAGACTGTTTGAGTACAGAGGCAGGGTATCACCAGTGCCCAGGGCGGTGCCAGTAAAGCGCCCCCGTGTGGCAGTGCCGGTTGTACGGAGAGTGAAGTCACTACCTGTCAAACTCCTAGCCAGATCAACTATTCTTCCCAACAGTTCCGTCAAACACAAGTGTAAGTTCAGTTTATCTTTGCTTATCATAATGTTCATTTATAACGGTCTGATGATTTAGGGCTTCCTAGCCTGTATCCTGTAAAATGGTAAAACACCAAATTATTTAAGTCAAAGAAATTAAAATCATGAAACAAGTTTTGAAGTCCACCAAAAAATACTAATCTGTTATAAATTTCTCACAATCAGTATCTTTATATTTCTGCATTTGGTTGAACACAAAGATATTTAGAAGAATGTTAGCAACAGAGATTTCTGAAGCACCATTTTCCACCATAGAACAGTTTTCATTTTCTATACTTGGAAATTATCTTCTTTTTTTATCGTAACAAATAAATACACATATTTTCTGCTATGTCACTCAGTGGTGCCCCAGAAATCTCTAAACAGCTTGTCGGGGAGTGATTCGTGTGAGAATAAAAACTTTTAGTGAAGAATTAAAAATTCATATTTTCAAGGATGTCTTGCCAATTGCTCTTTTTTGTTCATGGTTTCGGGTGGGTTTAAAATGTCAGTATGACTCCTTTACAAGACAATGTACTCCATCGGCGTTATGGATGACTTATCCACTTGTTAAACTCTTAAACTGGCATTTGGTCCATTTCACAGATTAACATGCCATCTTCAGGATTTAAAAATGAGATACATCAGACGTTGGCCTTTTCTTTTGGCCAGGATATCCTAACATGGCCATTACCAAATACCACTGCATTACTTTCCTTTGTTTTCCCAGTTTTATGACAATATAAGCTGTAGATTTATTGACCTAGAGCTTTCTGTTCTTCTGTTCACATGCGTATATGTGGGAGCAGTGAAGTCTACCGAGCTGCAAGCCATCAAATCAGAACTGACTCAGATCAAATCCAACATCGATGCGCTGCTGGGACGTCTCGACCAGATTACAGAGGAAAAATACTGTGCCACAGGTGTGATGTCATTACACATGAACATAATCAAATCTCGGGAATCACAGATATGAGAATGAGAAAAAAAAGCGTTTAGCGTTTGCAAAGGGTAGATAATAATCTTTCTGTGGTTAACGATAAATTAGGAATAAATTTAAGTGATGGTTCAGCCAAAAATTAAAATGATGACATCATTTACTCACCCTTTCACCATTTGTATGACTGTCTTCTTCAGAACACAAAATAAGATATTTTGAAGAATGTTACTGGCATCACAACCTTAACTTTTCAAAATATCTTCTTTTTTCTGCGGAAATGATATGAGGATGATGACGACATAGAGATTTATAACCCTCCTCTGCAGAACTCTAACTTAGACTCAGGAGTCAAACAAAACCATTCACGACACTTCCACAGCTCGCCATCCAATCCAGATCTTGCATGTAATTTGCATCAGCGGTCAATTTGACAAGCATTACCATGCCTTCTGTGTTAATTTTCACGAGAAAGAAGACTTATTTTCTATTATATTTTGTGAATTGTTATGATGTAGCTAATGGTTTGTGGCTGATTGATGCTGATGTTTCATATGCATAGTGGAGAATGTTTCTATTTGTGGGAGAAGAGATTTAAGCCATAAAAAGTAAACAGCTTTCACAATAAAGTATAATACTTAAGCTCTTACATAAACTACAGTTGTAATTCCAGTTTTAAATGTTAAAGCAAACATTCCACCCGAAAATAAAATGCTGTTATTCCAAATCCGTATAGAAGACAAGATTTTTGGAAATATGTCAGCAACCGAGATTTCTGGTGATTTTTATTTATTACTATAGTTGATAAATACTTTATTCTGTTAAACACTAAAGAAGGTATTTTGAAGAAGGAAGGAAAGCGGTTTAAGGGCACCTTTGAGTACCCATTCAACTTTTCCTATTGTGGTTATTTGTGCCCTGAAAATCTCAGTTGCCGACATTCTTCCAAATATCTTTCTTTGTGTTCAGCAGACAAAGACATTTATACAGGTTTGGGAAGACTTGAGACTGATTTATGACAGAATTTTCTCTTCAGAGGGACCATTCTTTTAAAACTATTATGCATCCAGTTTTTTTTTTATCACAAAACGACTTATTAAAATCTCATTCACATTCAGGACTCAGTAGCATTGTTTCTTTTGTTTCGTGCCATTTTTTATTTTACAAGACTGATCCGAACATTTATGGGCTGCGAATGCTTTTCCAAACTAAACGCATTTTTGTTTTCCATCTGTTGTGTATGGAGAAGCCAAGGCCCCGATTCACAAGACATAAACGTGAGATTTGAATTCAATACATACCATCAGAGAGCAAATGTTTAAAACTTTGTATTTGACAGTTGATGCCCGCTACTCATATGTTTGGATTTGTACATTAAATGAATGTTGTATATAAACGTATGGATGTATGTTTAGAGTTTCAGAAAGCAGATGATATGAAGAGTGAAATGTCTCAAGACGAGTCGGGCTCAGAATCAGAGGAGCTACAACATAGTGATGGTGAAGAACTCGAGGATCACACACACGAAGAAGACGATGACATGGTGAGAATTGTTACAATAATATATAATCTAATATTTATCATCATGAATATCCTATTAACGTCTTTGATCTTGTTGGAAACAAATAACCTGATCTTAGAAGAATTCGTAACTATTTAACGAGGTGGGATTTGGAAATTGGAATGTACACTGTAAAAATATCAAATATCAAAAGTGGCAGAAAATCACTGAAATATTTTATGTTTATTTTATGGTCTTATCTATTAATGCTTTAAAAAGCAAAAAAGAAAGCAAAGATTCCTTCATAATATTGCACTGCATGGTGGCCCATTTTTACTGATTATTTTGAAGTGTACAAAGACTACAAAAAAGCAAAGCTGAAGCCCCATCCCTAACCCAAAAGTAGTCACATTTGGAGACATTACTGACCACACATCATACAGACCTATGGCTGTTAAAGTTAAAAAATGATCTCCTAAAATGTGCTCCTAAAAATGATTTCTCTTCTCTTTTCTCTTTAGGAAAACAATCACATATCTGAAATGGACACCATTCTTCAATAAAAGGCAAGAACTGAAAACTAGCACAATGGATTTCAGTGATAATTCAAACCATGAGATGTTTACTCGTAGGGCAGGATTTCACCCAAGATGAATAAAGATGTTCTTCATGCAGAAGGCAGGTTGTAAAAACGAAGTTAGAGAGTTCAAACCACTAAATCTGCTGTCACCGAGCGGTTCATTACGTTCAATTTAGTGAATCTTAACCACTATTCACAATGACATCTCTAGTGTGTATTAGCATTTTTATTGTTTTGTGTTTTGCAATAAGGCTTGTTTCATAAAACATGTGTCAGGTTTGTGTAGGTTCCCTTAGGTCACACAGATTGATATACAAAAATACTTTCACTAAAATCTTAAAACGATTTTAAAATATTTCAGAATTGCAGCTAAAATGGTTGAGTTATACGAGTGCAATGTATTGACATTTTAAATGTAAATTTTTTCGGCCTAGCTGTACATCAAAACCACAAGCAAACGAGCTCTCTGATTGGTGCGTGGGTGGGATTTTGCAGACGAATAGCCAATAAATAACTTCTGATCTAATGAGGTTATAGGTTGAATGTTTGAAAGAACCTTTCCGAAACCTTTGGCTCTACGGGGGGAGTGTATTGAGCACAGAAATACTATGTCATGCCCCTATCTCGTTTTTTAACAAATGGACCACGTTGAACATGACAACTCGACGTGTTTAACAGTCTTAAGCACTTATAATGCTTAAAACAGTGCAATACTTCTCCTTTAAGTGTCTTCCAAGTAAGTGTGATAACATTTTCGTTCCATTCGCAGCGCTTGTGTTGCCCCTGTCTTTACTCGCCCCGTTTGCAAATTCATCTTTGGTGGTCTGGAACAATTTCCACATGAATATACGATATCACCATACGTGACCTATGAACATTAAGTTTATCAAAATGAAAGAAAATCACTGTGGTTTTTCTTACTCATCCGGGCTTAAGGTGTAACTGCCGCTCCAACATAAACATTGCCATATGTTTAACTACACAAACACACAGGACAATGCTGGATTCTATCTGATCCGTCTGTGTGATGTTTGTGGAGCACCTCTCTGTTTGTTCGGCTAATCGGCGAGACCGCTGTCTTATTGCCAGTGATAACACAGCTTCCGCCCTTCGCTTATGGCAACACGCACCGGTCGACCACAGGAGGCCAAAGCAAAATTAAATTACGCTCGGCACAAATTGGCAATTGGTCACGCTTCTCTTCGAAAAACTATTCTGCTTGAAAATTCTTACAGACATTGACCTGGGTTATGAACCCTTTTCATTTTGGGTATGAAGTTGTTATGGTACCGGCCACCACCAGAATTTTCCCCATGTCATTTCAACCAATGGTGTACATTACTAAAATATTTTCCTCTTTTATGTATATTTATAATACTGTAAAAGGACTGTAAAAAGGGATTTTACTTTTACTTCTGACTTTAGTACAAGTTCAAGTCTAGTACTTTTACTTCTTAAAAATTACTAAAGTATTTTTACTTATTATTTTTAAAGGTGAAAAAGTATTAGATTTGAAATGTAATCCAATTCTGTATTAAAGGTAAAAAAAAATATGAAATCAAGTGGAGAAAAGGTATGATATATGGTTTATAATTTAGTGCTTTTATTTTTAAAAAGTGAAAAACGCTAAACCAAGGTACAGATACTTAACATAAAGTAATAATACTTAAGAATTAAACACTTCTGATTTCTTCTTAAAAATTAAGAAAGACTTAAAAGTTCAAATTTGGGTGAAAATAAAGAAAACTGTTCACATTATATACTTCCTATAGATTCATAACTTCCATGTGTGTTGTGTACACGGATATTCTCAAATCTTTGTGTAGACAGTACATAAACAATATTATTGAAAATGTTTAAAATGCTCAAAAATGATGCACTAATTTTATCTCTGTAAAATGTGTATAAGAATAATTCGATGCAATGTTTTGATGTGTTTTTGTGTTCTTGACTTTTTCATCATCGACAAGCGGCAGAAAATATTTCCTTCTGGCTTTTTAGCTGTAAAGGCAATTGAGAAAGACTAAAACCACATGTGAATATTGAGAGCAATCCAGCGAGCTTCATTCCAACGCAGCGTCTTCAGTCGTAGCTGTTTTCTGCACCGGCACATCTTAATGTATGTCTTCCTTCTCTTGTATTTATTACAGCAGGGAGCTGGAAAACACTGTCAACTGGAAACTTTTTTAATACCACAGACTCAGCAGGAAGACACTGAAAACAACAGGCGCCGTCAAAACTCCAGCATCGACTGTCAGTGAGGCAGACAGCTAAACTAGCTGTTCGGTGGTTGAGAGGTGGGGGGGAAACATCCCCTAAACCAGGAATCCATTGCAAAAGGCTACAGTTCCGTACCGGAAGGCCAAATCACAAACCCAGTCAAACTTTTTTCGCATTTACTCTCCCCGGGAAAAAGAGACATTTGTTTTTGCATTTTTGGCGCCTCATATGTAAATACACCCATCCTGTTTCCCTTCCGTCTGTTTGTGCTTTTCCTAAATGTTTTTCATTTTATTTATATGCCAATTGGAATCAGAAGGGTTGGCTATTTTTAATTACGTGTGCATAATTCTTCTGCTTGCACTTTCGAGATTGCAAGAGATATTTACAGATGTAAATAAACTGATGACTTGTGAAACACAGTTGCAGAGTGATGGGTGTTCAGAGATGGATGTTGTTGACATGTTATTACATCGTCGGCTAAAGGTGATGAAATGTATAATTTATGGCATCTTGTTTAAAAATCAATTTTCAAGACATTGGCAAGCGAACAGATTGTTAAACAACGGCAACAAATGGATACAGTCTGGAAAGGAAGAACTTGTTCTTGATTTGTTCTATTTTATTATAAGGTTATCGTTTTATAATGAGGAACTGTGTGTTGTCACGGGTTACTACGTGAACTGTAGTAAAGAGACAGTTTTGAACCGCAAGTTTGGCTTTTGGGTCCAAATATGTGGAAATATCATTTGAAGACTACAACCTTTACAAGACAAATGTAAAGTACAAGTTTTGATCCAAACTAGGTTGCCAGATTTTGATTTACAATTGTAATCCCTCACAGTTAAATGTTTAAATTGGAATCTAAATTTTTTCTTGCATTTGGTAAAAATACATTTATTAAGTTTTAATTCTAAGAGTTCAGTATTAGATATTAGGGACACTAAAATGAAATGGTTAAATCCGTCAAAATGTATACATGTGTAGGTAGAAGTATCTGGGAAAATTCTCCCTTTTACAGAACATTTTGTTGGCAAACATATCTAAAGCTGTACGATGTATGAAAACAGTAACGCAAGGCTTGGTTTCGTTCTGATTTTGGAGTTACTTGTGAAAAAATATTTTTTTTGGGTCCCTGCAATTTACAATCACATAAAATTAATAAGGTGTTGCCACAAGGGCGCTTAATGTGTCCCAACTGTATCTTAAACATTTGGCAACAATCAAAATTATACACAGCATACATTTTGACATCCGCAAGAATTTCAGTGCATGGAATAACACTGGTTTTTATTAAACTCAAGTTCATTTTCTCCCACGAAGAATTGCTGTGTTTGACCTTAGTGAGGTCAGAAAACATGCTCGTTTTTCTTCTCCATATGTCACCTTGTGAGTGCTGTATGACATTAACCAGAAGCCTGATGTTGTGTCCTGCCTTCTCGTGCAAGGGCCTACTTAGCTTTTAAGTAAAGCCAAAGCACATGTGTTGTGAAGAAAGAATTATTTTCTACAAAAATGAAAAAAATAGGTACAGTAACGTGTGCCAGTTAATACACTAAAGCATTGTAAGGCCTGGGTGTTTTTTGGAAAAGAAGCTTATAACAGGAGAAAATACTGTGTATTTTCTGGCATATGTTACATAAGAGACTACAGATAAAGCTGCACAAAAACAGTGCAGTGCCTTGGCACGACATCTCTTGTTACGCAATTAAAACTCTTCACATTTTACACGACATCCATCACTTTCTTACTTCGGGATTCTCATGGCCTTCCATCAACTCAAGGATCACACACTTTAAATTTATTCTGTGAATTGTGACGGCAACTAAAATTTTTGCTGGTGTAAATTATACCCATTGTAGCAATGAGGAAAACTGATTTATGACAGCATCAGTACAGAATTTAAGCAGAGCATGTATAAGTTTCATTTTCCAGATATTAGCATTTTTCCAAAATATCCAAAAATCCACTAAATAGTGAACAACATTCTGTAACTATTGGATCTCCAAGCAAGTTTAAATGACAATTTTTTAAATGACAGAGACACTTAACATATCAGACTAGCTCAAAGAATGTCAGTGCAACCATCTTATTGTCAATGCCTGAACTACTTTTTCTTCTGTAATGTGGCACTTTAAAAAAAAAGGGGATATAACATGTACAATCAGGCTATATATATATTATATGTAGTCTGACACTTTATATCTCTCTGGTACTCAATTGACTTATCGTAACATACCAGCAAACTCTTGGAACTTGAAGAGACCCGAACAAGATTGCTAGAGATCGCATAATACATCTCAACTTAAGCTCTTTTTCTATTTTCTTTTGTTATTGTTAGAAAAAAGACAGTGAAACTACAAGTTTAGATAACATTACACAACAATTTTGCAGACAGAATTTTACATTTCAGTTATAATACAAACACTTTTCCCAAAAAATAAGAAAAAGGAAGAACCATGCACAACAAAAGTAACTTCTATTAAAAGTGTGTTGTGAGGTTTGGATAAATTACCAGCAGTTCTTCCTGGAACATACATTAGATAATGTTTAAAGTGACAAAACACCCCTCTTGATCCCACCAAACCTTCTAAAAAAAACATCTTTCTGTCCAGAAATGTACACAGCACGTGTTTGCCCAGCTGGTATGCATTTTATTTGTTTGATTTTTCTCAAGACAATACAGCATTATTCACCCACAGTTAATTCATAAAAGGTTTCACAGCACAACCAGACCCCAAAATCTTTGTAGTGAATCTGAATGGCCGAATTCTACTGCAGTCTAGAAAATGTCGGAATCCCTGATAAGCAGACAGATCCCGGTGGAACCCGTGAGCCAGTAGATTTGTGGAGTTAAACTGCGGAATGCAGGTGCTCAGACGGGCCTTGTAAGGTGGTTGGGGATGGAGGGAGAGGCCTTAGTTGGCTTTGGCACGCATCTGCGCTCGCTTGCCCGTCACAGCCTGGAAACCGGTCTTGATGCTGGCGACCGAGCAACGAGAATGACACGTCTCACACTGCAGGAAGTACAGACGTGTGTCCTTCTGCAAGATCGTGTCTGGAGACCGACATGTGTGGCATGTCACGTACTCCTCTGAAATCACAAGTAGAGCATTGTTAGTCAACCCAAATAAACACTATTATTAGAAAATATTTTACTTAGTCCTAATCAGATTTACTTATTTTTTACCCTTCATATACACTTAATTTTAACAGTATATTAAATTAATTTTAAAGTGAAAATTATTTTACATAAAAAAATTTAAATGTATTTGATTTTTGTGGAGCAAATCTTTTCATTTTTAAACAATTGACATTTCTTCAGAAAAATATCATGCATCAGTGAATTAATAAATGGTAAATGTAAACTTCATATAAATCTTAAAATCTGATCAGAAGTAATTCAATCAAATTAACACTTACTTATATATCTTCTTAAGACATTTTCTATCTGTTTTTGTTGGAATCTGCCTTTGATTACAAGCTGATTATTTCCATCTATGGACCCGCTGAAAATAAAAACAAATGTTAATAAAGATCTTGAAAGGTTTCTGTAAAATGAAGGTAAGTACAAAGTCCCTATCATGTGAAAGCCTCAACAGAAACTAAGAATTCTGCTGGAAGGGTTTCAGACCTTGAACAGAAAAACAGTAGGCTAATATTTGAAGAGGTTAAGAATGAACATTTTATGAAAAAAACTGTCAAGACAAACAGATTTTTATTGTGCTAAGGATAAGAATAACAAGCTTACCTTGTACCTAACTCAGCCAGCAAAAAAGCCAAAAGATGTTTTGGCTGTCGATGCAATCTGACAAAAGAAGTAAGGTTAAAAATGTGTCAAGCATACAAACAAATAGTTTTCAAATAACTGACAGAATTATTTGTTGGAAGCTACATTGAATGCAAAAACAAAAGCTACATTGTCAATTGATTAATCACATCTAATATAAAAGTTTGTTTTTACAAAACATAAGTCTGTGCATATTATCTTCTTATTTATAAAAATACATTCACATGCATTTATGTATATTTAGAAAATATATAGTTTTATTTAAATATATCAAATTATATATAAATATTTATTAAACTTTAATATTTTTTATATATAAGCATGTATGTGCATGGATTAAACAACACAAAATTAATATGCATAATACACAGAAATACATTATGTAAACGCAACCTTTCATTCTGAATGGGATCAATTGCGATTCATCTTTCTTAGAGCCCTAGTTTAAAGTAGATAATCTGTTAAATCATGTTAAATACAAGTTTCTTTATATAGTTTTATGTACTATTCTGACTATGACAGTTTAATATTTATATTTTTTCCTTACAGCTTGCAGATGTCTGTGAAGTTAACAAAAGACGTCTTTTTTGTGCCGACTCTGACAACCTGAGGAGGCTTCATCACAAACTTCCTTTTTTCTCCAGCGACCATGTCTGGATTTTTTTCCCGCATGATGTTAAAGACTCTGTTTAGAAGCTGACATATGAGACAAGCTTTGCATTAAATCATCATATACATACATTTACATAAATCTAAAACTGGCAAATCCTCGGTTGAGCCAGAAGCTCACATGATCCAAAGTACAGTCCTTCTGAAATTTACCTCGTCATATGTGTAATCTCTTTCTGTTCCAGCCCAGGCAGGGCCTGTCTGCGTGGAGAATGTGATGTCATCTGTGTTTTTACTGTCATCGTCCTCAACACCTTTCAAACCAGGAGACGTTTTACTTAGAAAAAGCCTAAATTCTGCTCAGAACTGTTTGGCCAGATTGCAAATAAGCACTGTAGGTTCATGCACCTACCTTCATCTTTGCTTAGAATGTCTGTGTCCTCCTGGAAATCTTTAACTTTTCGCGTCTTCTTCTTCTTAGCTGGCAGCATCAAGTCGTCGTCCTCCAGCGTTTCCGAAGGCTCCGCTTCGATCGTTAGCTCCTTTGGAAATTGATTGTTTAGTTTTCACAAAGAAACCAAGGCCACTGACAGATTACTTGTTTTCGTGGTCAAAACATCTTTCAAAGCAAAGCAATGATGGCAGTTAAAACAATAGACAACGCTGCAGTGTACACATGCAAACAATATACTGACCTTCATCCCTTCCTCAAGCTCGGCTTCAAAGATCTTTTCTTTTTTGGACTTCTTTTTCTTTTTTTTCTGGTTAAGGAAGTTCAAGTCATCGAGATCATCGGATGGTTCTGGACAACAAAAGTATAAGGTCAGCCATAGTTTGATGCATAGAGATTTTAACCAAACGTTAATGGCAATCACCGGCTCCAGAGAAAAGGTAAACATTTTGTGACTTGGCAATACATCCTATATTTAAAACATATTTGATGTAATATAATACATGCCCACATTGAGAATGTATATATATATATATATATATGTTGTTAATGTGCTTTTTACATGCTCACTTAAGTTTCCTAAAGGTCATAGCAGTTAGGAACACCAGAATGCATGTTGAAACTATTTACATCTGCCTTTAATCAAGCTTTAAAATATCTTACTATATTTATAAATTATTCTTGAATATATTATATTGATGCAGATATTTGAATATGTATGCATATAAAAGCAGCTTAAACCCTCAAGTTTAACAACAACACAGCACTTACAGTTATATAAATGCATACTCAAAGTGTATGAACCCCATAATCAGGTTTTGGTTAATGTTCATGCCTGATATCTTTCTGCTAGTATCACAGATACAGAGTACAGAGTGACAAAAAAGCAACACAGATGCAAGAAAGAAATTTGTTTACCTTTTTTCCTCCCTTCTTCATCATCATAATCATACTCCTTTTCCTCTGCAGCATCAGCCTCTGTCTCTTTGATTTCCAGTTGCTGCCCATCATCCACCTCCCCACCGTCTTCTTCAACCATGAAAGGCTTCTTCTTCTTCTTCTTCTTCTTGGTCATGGTTGGGTCAAAAATCATCTGTAAAAAAAATCAGATAAGAAAAATATCACACACTCCTAGTTAGGGATGCACGGGGATGGATATTTTTGCAGATAACGATAACTCTTCTTTGGAGACCGATAGCTGTATATATAGTCCGATAAATATTTTTTACTAAGCTTGAAACAAAAGGCAAATACATACAATGAACAGCTGATTTTAGATTTAAACTTAAAAAAAAAGTCTCTTAACAATAGTCACTAACAAATTCTGTGGCCAGGTTTTTTTTTTAATAAAATCTATTGCTTGACAAAAAAATAATGCAAGTGACGATTAAATCGCTAGGGCCAGTAGCAAGCATTAGAAGTGGTTCAGCCAGCAGAAATAATATCTAATTTATCGCCCTAATATTATAGACGTAATTTCATTATTGGACAGATTACGGCAATAATAGAAATAGCATTTATTGGTCGATATCGATAAGGCTGCTGATATATCGACCATCCCAACTCTTCGTTGAAAATGAGAGATGGTCAAAAATCTTTATACGTGGTGCAGGTGAAAGAACAAACAATAGAGTATAGATGTGAAAAAAGGTTTTTTTATTTGATAATGTCACATAAATAACGTTTTATTTTAGGCGTTCCTCAAGGGTCAGTTTCAGGCCCCATCCTTTAGTTAATAAACATGTTTTCTCAAGGATTTTCAAATGTCCAATACAGTTATTTCAGATCCCGCTGTAATAACTTTCAAAAGGGAACCTAGCACCGGGTTCGGTTAGAAGTCTGGTCATGGTTGCCCATGCCAGCCCTTACAATACTATACCAATCCAGACCAAAGTAGACCCTGTAAAGTGTTTCTTGGATTAAATGTGTAAAGCAAAAAGGCCGATCCAAGGCACAGTGATAGTATGACATGATACTTGTTATATGCAAAGGAATTTTAAAAAACTACAATCATGGACCATTGTATTTCAATGGATCCCCAATGTGTGTAAAAGAATATGTTGTCTAATATGTCAATTAAAGGGTACCATTGCATCACAAATATAAATATGGCACTAACTTCATTAAAACATCCCAGCATCATTGTTTATGTCCTGACAATGGGTTGATATTATTGTCTATCATGTTGATATCATTCAAAAACAAACATAAAAGCCAAAGGTTCAAAGGTTAAACCCTAATACAGTTAAACCATTGATGAGATATAAATAAAACACAATTTGTTGTTTCTTAAATGACAATAAAACATTAACAAAACGCCATGTTTATGATTTAATTAGTTGACAGTGAAATAATAAAGCAGAAATGAGGAGAAAGTGAACATGTGTTTGCCCAAAGCCTGTTTGAGTAGGCCCAACTCTCCATCCTTTTGACTATATATCAATTTATAAACAATTATAATATTATAAAACAACAAAAGCCAACTCACCTCGTCTCCAGACATGTTTTCAGTCGTTTATGAAAGCGTCAGATGTTAAATGAAGAATAAATACGTGTGTGCTGTACACCTCAAAGCACGTCGCTCGCGAGAGGCCGGGTACAGTCCGGCGCGCATGCGCAGTAGAATACGCGGGGCGCGGTGCATGATGGGACTTGTAGTTTTTGGTCGCACAGGAGTCTGGACGTCACTTTTGAAAGGATGGTTGCAGTTTAGGAACTAAATTCCTTGTTTGTGACACAATTGTGAAAGTTTAAACACGTTTGTTGAGAAATATCTCTCTCATGTGGATGTGGATGATTGGTTTGTGTGTAAATGATGTGGGTTCGAGCTCCATCCTTGAAAACTACAGTTCTGCAGAATCATGCTTGTCCTATTTTTTATATTTTCATAGGATATAAAATAATAAGGATTATTTTGTAAACATCTTGATGTGAAAAGAATACAAAGGATGATTTTTTAATTAAATAAATAATATATATATTTTTTTTTAAAACCAAGGTTGATTTATATTCCCTCTATATATAATTGAGATTAAAACACATATTGTAAAGGCACATAATCATTAAAACCTTTATTTTGTAAAGTGTACTAATCCAACATTAGATCTGATGGACTGTAACACTAAAAAACAAGACCAACATTTCTGGATGAATAGTTTATAAAATATAAATGCATTTAATGAGAGCTTTTATATACGTTTATGTATTGCATTTTTATTGAAACACTTATTTTTAATATGACTTCCAACACAAATCTTTAACAACAAAAAGATTTAAAAATTTTAATTTCTTAAGTGATAAGAAAAAGGGCAACATTGGATTATGTCATTATTTTAATTTGAGTTATTTTAGTCCTGTTTTCTGTCTCTGTACTGCTTAAGTTCTAAGCTCAACATTATTCTTTACAGCGACTGATGTTGTGTAATATACAACAAGTCATAAAGTGAGTTTAAAAAAACTTTACAACGTCCTCTAAAATCACAGTCTCGCAACACAGAACATGGCCATGAAACATTAAACGTCTTCCCATGTGAAAATACAAATTGTCTGATTTCATTTCTATGGCACAGAATCTGCAGTAAATCAAAAATATGAAGAAAGAAAATGAAGAGTCGATAGACAATGTTTATTCTGTCTTTTTGACTTAATTTTTCTAACTTAAGTTAAAGTTAACATAATAACATACTAAGACATTTGGCAGCCAGCATATTTAAAAAGGACGGTTCAAATATACATGTACTCAAGATTTTAAGCTTGTGAAGCTGTTCTAAAACTTTGTATATTATACATCCTTTGAGTTCATGTGTACTGTACATCAACATTGGTAAAGCTGAAAATAAAAGCCTAATAAACACTCTAACAATGCTTTCAGAGAACTTCAAGAGTTCTTCAGAAACTTAAACCAGGTTGACAGATTTTGAGCTCTGTTGCTCTTTAGAATCCGTGGGCACTCACTCGGATGACTGACAGTTTCCCAACGAGCTCAGATTATAAATTGCTCTGTGATTTTTTAAACGAAACTGGGTTATGGCTTTGAACCTAAATCTAAAATGTTGAAATCAAAGGTTTCTTTACCCATAGTTGTACCAAACAACATAATAGCTTCAGCTATCTGCTTTAAAATGGAAACACATGTATCCTGGTTGATTTTTTGCCCACTTTTTTCTCTTTTGTGGAAAATATATTTTCATACCCACACATTTATTCTGGGGAATAAATCTTTCAGTGGATTTATTATGAAAATGTTCTTATTTCAAACATTTCAGATTTCCAAGGTATGTGACATTGATTCAACAATTCTCATAAATTAAGATTTCCAAAATTGTGCTTCTTTACTCGATTCTCCATGCATTGTGGAAAACAAATATGTACAAATTTAACACATTTGTTATAAAATGGGATTTCACAATCACACATGTGTTCTGCAGGTTTCTGATGAGCAAAATATAAATCACTTTATTCCAATTGACAAGCCTAATGATTTCAAAACGGATCGCCTTAACTAAACTTGCTCTGGCAAATATAAAGAATTTAATCTGATGAATATGTCGCAAAACATTTTAAAGAAATGCTTTTTGAAGATTATGATTGTGAAAATGGAAAATGCTTAATAAAGGACTAAACTGATTTATGATAGTGAAGTTTAAAAAGTGTGTTGACAGTTTGTGATCATGCGTAAATCAGACTCAACAAACAATTAACAAATTGAAAATGCTCTGCAATGAAATTCCCATTAATAGGTAATTAAACACAGAAATGTGACATTTTTTAAAAAATAGAAATAAATTTAAATATGCAAAAAAATATCTGAGGAAGGCAATGCATGAAAGTTCTCTTTTTAGTTGCAACTCCATAAAATAGACAAGGGTCGGTCAATCACATCATCACCAAACTTTTAAAACATGTCATGAAGGTACAAAGAAGCGTTCATCTAAAAAGCACTTTTATGCGCTTCTGCTACTTCAAAATGATGCTGGTGTGAGCAGGAAAGCATCTGAAGAACACATGCTTTCTTAGCTTCTCCAGGCCCTGTCAAACCCATGACAACTCATTTAGTCCTTCTCTTCATCTTTCTCTATTCAAAGGTCCCTGAATCCCCTGAGAACAATGTTCACTACTCAATTTTCTAATTTGCTGTTCCTTGGCTTTGAATTTACAACGCTTCTCAGCCCTGCCAGAGAGGAGCAAACAATGGACATTATTACCTAATACACTCTCATACTTGAGTTCTGGATTTCGGAACACAGCCTTAAACACAATGACTTAATATACAAGACAGATAATGTGTCTGATGAGACGGGTGTGATTGTATAACTGGGCCTCTGCAGCTGTTTAAGAAAGAAAAACGTTCTTTAATATCTCAATTAGGTCTTATAGACATCAGATGGAAACTGACGCTAAAGTCTCTGGAGTCTTGGAAATATCTTTTTGGAAGAGGCAGAGATCTCGCAAAAGTTTCAGAAGAGATCTCAACAACGTCACCACGTCCATCAAATCTCCTGAATGCACGATTGACCTATAGGCAACAAAATGTTTTTGGGAACTTTTTGTTCGACATCATCAAGTAACGGCGTTGAACTCCGTGACTTGTATGATATGCACAACGATGCCAGAAAAGGATATAAATCAACCTGCAAGGATTACATCTGTAACATCCGTTCATCCACCTAGACTTCACAGCTCATATAACACATTTTTGCACTCAGCGGCCCGATGACAAGAACATTTCTGCTTTTACATCGGAACACTTGCACCATAGACTTCCATTAAAACGAATGTGTTCTTATTTTCTTTTACTTTCAAAGGGACGTGTCAAAATGATTGTTTTTGTGAATCGTGAGCGTATACATGACAATCATGGACAGATAGTTGAACAGATTTTCTTAAAGATAAGAAAGTACACTAAACCACAGAGATCCGAAATGGATTCTGGCAGGACCGCCACTGATATTCCACTATGGAACTAAGTTGTTGAGTGATTTGGTTTAGTGTTGTGTGTTTAAGTTAACTTCTGTCCTTGAATATTTTGACGTTAGGTAAAGCAGGAATAGATGTGCGGGTGGGCCTGTCTAGAGCCCGAGGCGAGATGAAATCAGCTAATTTCTGTGTTTATCGTACACCATCGGTTCACATTGAATCTATTTGTGACATCTGGACCTTGTTTCCAAAACGCATGTTATTTGTAGAATGTTCGAAAAACACCGTTTACCAATATGTGATTCGGTCATGAGCATTTCAAAGATCTACAAAGTTCCAACTAAATGTTCATTTGTATTTCTGTGTTCAGCTGAAACTGAAGAGTACATCTAACACAGTCTGACAAAACACTGATGTCCATGTGTCATCATTTTTCTAAGGATATGGGATTTTAGCGTCATCTGCTGGTAAAGAGATCATTTCAAATCAGAAAATAGAGATGTCTGAAGATAATTTTGTGATTTGTTCTCTTGGTGATGTGCAGATGTGAAACTGTTGTGTTGTGAGATTCTGAAACAGATCTCTTTCAAAATCATTATTATTATTTTTACACACATTTCACCAAAGCACTTCACTAATGCTTCCTAACTTTTGTTAAAATATTTATATACATTTTTACAAACATTTCAATAAAGCACTTTACTAATGTTTCCTAACTTTTGTTAAGATATTTATATACATTTTACACAAATTTCACCAAAGCACTTAACTAATGTTTCCTAACTTTTGTTAAGATATTTATATACATTTTACACAAATTTCACCAAAGCACTTAACTAATGTTTCCTAACTTTTGTTAAGATATTTTATATACATTTTTACAAACATTTCACCAAAGCACTTTACTAATGTTTCCTCACTTTTGTTAAACTATTTTGTATACATTTAAACAAACATTTCACCAAAGCACTTTACTAATGTTTCCTCACTTTTGTTAAACTATTTTGTATACATTTAAACAAACATTTCACCAAAGCACTTTACTAATGTTTCCTAACTTTTGTTTAGATATTTTATATACATTTTTACAAACATTTCACCAAAGCACTTTACTAATGTTTCCTAACTTTTAAGATATTTAATATACATTTTAACAAACATTTCACCAAAGCACTTTACTAATGTTTCCTCACTTTTAAGATATTTAATATACATTTTAACAAACATTTCACCAAAGCACTTTACTAATGTTTCCTAACTTTTGTTAAAATATTTTATAAACTTTTTACACGAATTTCACCAAAGCACTTAACTGATGTTTCCTAACTTTTGTTAAGATATTTCGTATGTATTTTTACACAAATTTCACCGAAGCACTTTACTAATGTTTCCTTACTTTTGTAATGACATTTTATATAAATATTTACAAACATTTCACTGAAGCACTTAACTAATGTTTCCCAACTTTTAAGATTTTGTTTCATTTTTACAAACATTTCACCAAAGCACTTAACATATGTTTTCCTAACTTTTCATATGGCATTTTATAAACGTTTTTACAAAAGATAAATTATTATTTCATTTAAAAAATATTTTTATAACAAATATATAAACCACTGTGTACCACATTCACACAGGTGCCTTGCCATCCCATTCACTATTAACTTGCATTTAAACACATTGTTTATCATTTTCAAATAATCCCAACATATATCTTGCTTTATATTGCTTTAATAAAAAGTGCTATAAAACACAACTCCCTTGTTTTACTGTTTTGCATGATTGTGCAGTCATTCACACATTTTGAGATGTGGCTAAAGTCTCCATACATCCACTGTCTACCATCAATAGAAACCCAATATTCTTCTCCTGATGTATATACTGGTTTTGGTATATGCACACACACATACATCACACCCACATCTCTCACTATATACTGGCTCACTCTTCTCTATGTAGGTCCGCCCCTGCTTAATTTTAGCATTTGGCCCCTGTCTGAATTTCCTGACTACAAAAGTCTGTCTGACATTTTTGTCTCAGTCACAGCAGGGGAGCGGGAAATATCTCAAGCCACCTACACAAAGAGAAAAGCAGGGGGCCCGATCCTCAGCAGGACAGGTCAGTCTGTTAACCCCAACACTGACTCCTGAAGATAACCATGGCTAGTTTGGCTTTTCAATGCACCATGACAAGGGATTTACAGAAAACACGAGATTGTCAGATACAGGAGGTTGAAAATGGTGAGACATTGTTTAAGTTGTGATGCAATAGAAGGATTTGGAAGTTGCAACTTCACCTGTAAAAAATATAGAGGAATGTGATCAAAATGAGTGATTTTGTTTGATTTATGTGTACATTTGGATTTGTAGTGGAAGCATTGATAGTTTGCTTGAGTTATAACAGAAAATCATTTTGGGAACACATTTTTTGAGTTCTGATAGTTCTTGTGCTAAGAAAAAAGAGGTGGTTTTGTGCAAATCATGAGCTTATAATATTAATCTCAACAAACATAGTGCATTAAAGTGTAGGTTCATTTTGATTCATTACAAAAGCAATGTTTGAGTACCCGTACATCCTGTGTGTCTGTTCAATGTCTCCATGAGATTTAGTTTTATCCTCTAAATTTGCTGCAGCAAATTTAGAAAGAATAGTTTTGTTGTGATTCCATTTTTTTCAGTGTTTCGACATTTAAAAGTCTGATTGTTTAGAGATCCAACTCAGACACCTTTACTCAAAGTTGTGTGTGATATTTGTGTGCCAAACCATTTTTTTCTGATCATTTTGTTTGAAATCATTATTTCGTGCAGGGTAAAATCCTATTATGAATCCATCCTTGTTGCTGGGGCTGTTTTTAGCCTGTTGTGTATCTGTACACACACATATGCTTATGGAGGACAAACACAACCATAGTCAAACCACCATAAGCCAATATCTATCAAACCAAACAGATACACCGCCTGTGCTTATTGTGGGTAAGAGCTCTTTTTACATTTACATTTACATTAGTCATTTAGCAGACGCTTTTATCCGAAGTGACTTACTTTTTAAAATAGAAAAGTACAAAATAATTCTCATTGTTATTCTAAAGAACCCCAAAATCAAGATACAGTTAAAATCTAAACTATTTAAATGTACTTCAAAGTATTCTATACTAATATCAAATATGTATATACACCAAACAAAATGAGTTGTTGTAATTACTTAATTTAATCATGCAAGTATGTTGTCAATGATGTTAAAACACTAAACTACTTAATAAAATTAAGTAATTCAACCCTCTTTTTCAACATTGTGTTTTTAAAAAGGGCTTTCAAAAACACCAAAGAAGAATAAGAAATCAGAAAAGAAACCAAAGAAGGTAAGTAAACAACAAAATCAAATCAAATATTCCTTAAAGAGTGAATATATAAATTACTCTTCTTATAATAAAAAAAACCATGCATTTATTATAACACTTGTATTAGATATTTGTACTTTTTGTACAAACTTTAAGAAAGAAATATGATGTGACATCAAATCAAATCACTTTAGAAAATATTTGCATGTATAAAAATTAATTTCAGGATGAATTTCCCATGCTCAACAAATGTGTGTTCACCATCTGTATTTTAGAACAAGTTTAACAGCCGCGTAAAGAAACCTGCGCCCCCGCCGAACTGCGTCCCTCTGTGGGGAAGCTGCAAGGGTCCGAGCGCGGTGTGCTGCGATCCCTGCGCCTTCTGCCACTGCAGACTCCTTAAGACCGTCTGCTACTGCCGCATGGGATACCCAAGATGCTGAGGATCATCTTTCCTTCCTCATGGGAAAACTCCTGATCATCCTCCACACAACCCAAACTGTGGATTATAACAAAGGAGAGGAAACAACTATCACAGACATTCTAGTTTGAATGGGAACTGTGCTGGAAATATGGGGATTTAAATCCTATTGGAATAATAAGGCCCTATAGGCTTTAATGGGATGGGGTTTTTTGCAAAGGAATTTTTATTTAGGTTTTATTGCAGGGTACGATCCGATTCTATAGTGTGTCGATGCAAACTATTCTATAGTGTCTAGAAAAAAAGTGGAAAAACCAGACAGTATGTATGCATTTAAATATAATGCATTATATAGTGTATAATGTAAGCATTGGTATAAGCACTTTTGTGTGTTGCAGCACTTTATGAATGTAACCTCATATAGCCTATAGGCGACAGCAAGCTGCTATAGGGGATTCTCAAAGATAAGAATGGCAACCATGGTAAGACATGTTAAAAAGACATTAAATATAATATAGGAAATTAAAATATTGGGATTGATAGGATACATATTTATTTTTAACAATATGATGTCGTCGCAGCTATTAACATTAGTGAAATTTAAATAAATAATAACACGTTTTATTCTTGCCAGTATTTACAAAAGGCAATCTATGTATAAGTTACATTGAATACAAGAAATGTACACGTCACCAATACTGTAAAGTTACATTTAAAATGGTAAGAAACAATCATTATTTTCAGAAGAGAATTGTGATGAATAATGTAAATAAATATTAGTTCATACATTTACATTCCTCTACCGTTCTTTAAATATAAGGTAAGTGTTGCCTTAATGTATGGATTGTGTATGAGAGCTCACACAAATGATGTTGGCATTTTCTTCTGAAGAATGAAAGTTATTGGACAGATAAGCACAGCTCATGGTTCGATAAGATAACATGATATGTGTAATAAATATAAATGTTTAAAGACACGTTTTTAAAGGCTATTTTAGAACTTTATTTTAGGAATTGACAACATTTAATGTTTTCTTAAACTTGAAAAAATGGTAAACTGGTAAAAACAAAATAGAATTGGTCCATAATTCTTTTTTACATAACGAGTATATATATATATATATATATATATATATATATATATATATATATAGTTGATTGATAAAATGATTCACAAGCAATAAAGACATTCTTGTGTGAACAACTGTGTATATACTATGTTTATATACACATCCGTATATGTATATATTTATGTATGTATGTATGTGTGTGGACAAATATATGTGTGTGTGTGTGTGTGTGTGTGTGTGTGTGTGTGTGTGTGTGTGTGTGTGTGTGTGTGTGTGTGTACAACTTCTTTAAAAAATGGTAAACTAATTAAGATCAAAATCAACAAATAGAATTGGAAAAAGTTACACAAAAAATATCTAAAAAAATCTATATAGTATATGTAATATTATTATAACTATATATATATATATATATATATATATATATATATATATATATATAAATTATTTCACCATTTTATTTATTTTTTAAACTTTTATATATATATATATACACACACACACACACACATATATATATATATATATATATATATATATATATATATAAATATATATATATACACATATATATATATATATATACACATATACATATACATATATATACATGTACATATATATACATATACATATATATATACATTATATATATTTACCTACTGACGAGTGTGTGTGTGTGTGTGTGTGTGTGTGTGTGTGTGTGTAATCAACTATTTAAGATCAAAATGAACAAATAGAATTGAAAAAAACTACACAACAAAATTTATATATATATATATATATATATATATATATATATATGTGTGTGTGTGTGTGTGTGTGTGTGTGTGTGTGTGTTTGTGGTGTGTGTGTGTTTGTGGTGTGTGTGTGTGTGTGTGTGTGTGTGTGTGTGTGTGTGTGTGTACATATATAATACATATATATATATATATATATATATATATGTACATGCAATAAACATGCATACATATACAAATAAATTGATGGATGAAGTGATACGCAGGAAAAAGCAAAATAACACTTTTTAGACAATTTGGAAGATATGTGATGAAGAAAAAAAAAGCTTAAACAGATTTTGCATTGAGGTCAATGAATTATGCAAAGTCAGATCAAAGTGTTAGGACACCGGTCCTGCACACCTCCAACAATTAATGGTATGCAAACAAGGGCCAGGACGGTCCAGCACAGGTAATAAAACACACATTCAAAAGCCCACGGACACAAACTTCACAAGCAACAGCTGGTTCATATTGAAGTAAAAAGGATGGAAGCAAAAGCAAAGAGAAAACTCCAAAGATAGACCCTTGTTATGACTCTCTGGGGACACATACAGCCATTTTAGAGGTCCAGAGCATCTAATGGTGCACAGACTAATCCTTTCTCCACCAGCACTAACTACACCATTTTAGTTTTTAACTAAGGACCAAATTAGATTGGAGCCATGTGTCGACCTGGCAGCTTCAATTATTCAGTAAAACATTACTGATCTACAAAATAAATGATTCAAAAAACAGTTCTGATTCACTAGATCCTTAATAGAGTATCAGTTACATATCAAACACTAATTTTATGGTTCGGCCTGGCTGTGATAGAGCGTTTGTTATTTTTCATAGCTTCTCTAAAAAATTTTGTGTTAAGATCATGTGCCAAGTCATGGTTTCTCTCTGGTCAAGGTTCTGTCAGTGGATTGTTTTTATCAAGCAGAATGGTTATAATGAGAGTCTTTGGCTTGTGTTACTACGATCATTCATGGGAAGTGTCATAAAAATATTCTTGAAATCAAGACACACAACGATTTAAGCAACTAATGGAGATGTTTGAGAACAGTTCATCAGAGTTGGGACAAAGTAAACACATATATTACTAAATCTGCTGTTTTCCACAGGTTGTAATTGCATTCATTTAGAAACTTATTTTTTGAAAAAAAAAAAGGGCATTTGTTTGCTTAATAGATGCCCGAATGAGTCAATAAAAAGCACTTCTTCATAAATAAGTCATGTTGAAATGAAATCTCTCATTTATTTGAACAGTTCTTACATGAGCAGATGTAACAAGAATGAAGACGAGTTTACCCAGATCCGCTCAACCACAAAGCTCTAACAGTTTAACACAGGACCACGAATAAGCACTGTTTCCATCTTTTTCATTCTTTTAATAGGTTTACAAAAGAGGTACGCATGACTGAAAGAGGCTCTCAATTAATCAAGTTACAGAAATCGCTCATGAAAAATAGCATTCAAGGGCCAAAGAGTACTTGCATGTGTATTTCTTGTTCAATTTATGTACCTAATGACATGCCTAGCGGCAGGTTACTGCTTTTTATTAACCGTTTACAGTTTAGTGAAACAGGGAATGCAAACAATAGAGCAACAATATGTTCAGTGCAGCACTTTTGATATCGTTGAGGAAAAAAATGGTGTTTGCAAACTCAAAGATGCTCCCGGTGAGAGCGAGCAACACAATTAAACCACTATCATAGCCAAGTGGGTGACTGGCAGGGTTGCCATGATTTGGTATAGGAGCGATTGTGTAGTCTCTTCCCCACCAGCAGATAGAACTGTGATTGGTAAAAGCTACTTAGTAGCGATAGTGGTCGGGTTTGAAGGGACCCTCGGAGGGCAGACCCAGGTATTTGGATTGCTTCTCTGTCAGTTTGGTCAGCTTGACGCCAAGTTTATCCAAGTGGGCTGCGGCGACCTCTTCATCCAGCTATACATACAAAAATAAAGGATTAGAACCAGAGGATAAGCAAGGGAAAAAATCTTTAAAATCTATTTAAAAACACACAAATAGTGTCTCGGTTACAGAATCTGTACAATTATAGCAGGGTGTGATTGACAATGTAGACTTTGTTTGCAGCTGTACCTTCTTGGGCAGGAAGTAGACACCCAGCGGGTATTTGCTGGTGTTGGTCCACAGCTCAATCTGGGCAAGGACCTGATTGGTGAATGAGTTGCTCATCACGAAGCTTGGATGGCCCATGGCACAGCCCAGGTTCACAAGACGTCCCTCAGCCAGAATGATGACATGACGACCACTTTTCAGGCGATAACGATCGACCTGAAAAGAAAAAGATGGCAAAGCTTGGATCAGAGCTGATGGACTTCCCATTCTCTGACTTTAGGCTATGTGTAGATATGTGTTAATCAATCCTAAATTGACAATTAAGAAACTAACAATCATTCAAAAAAAAATACACATAAAAATGTGAAAAGAGTTGTCTATTTCTTTGAACAACAAATGTGTTTCAAAACAGAATCACAATATGATTGTTTAGACAAGGTAAATAATTTATTTTTAAGAACAAACTATTTTACAATTTTAAAGTAAAATATGTTATAATACTTTAGCTCTTTTATTGCATAAATTAATACTTTAGTACCGACATAAATAGTTTTATTTTGTTAAATTAATTATAAATAAAAAAAATTGAAATACACATGATTAATATTTTTTTTATTTATGTAATTATTATTTTATAAATTTAAGCAGTGAAAGCTACGAAAAATGTAAAGGGCACAAAATGTATTGCTAAAACCTGCAGGCGAGTATTTCATATTGAGCTCCTCCTTATTCTTAAGCGGCATACACAAGGTGCCGATGTCATACCTGAGGTTTAATGTTGATCTTCTCTGCAGCGTTCTCATTGAGCCATTTCACATCGATCTCACAGTCGAAGTGGCCGATGTTGCAGACGATAGAGTCATCCTTCATCTTCTCAAAGTGTCTGTGGGAAATAAAAATCAAACATCAACACCTGACGCTATCGATATTTACATAACTCAGTTTTCATTCACTCATTCAAACATCTCTTGGAACAAAACATTTTCATAAAGACTAAGCCAGTGCAAAATCGTACAGGATGGAGCATTTAATATATCATTTTTTGGATTGCACGTGCGCCAGAGTGGCTTTCAGACTGCCTGCTTGAAGAAAACCTTCCAGAGGAATCTAAGACGCAACTCCAACATCTGTAGATAATGCCAAACAGCAGTTGTGTTCTCTACCGGCCTCTGTGTGTACTCATCCATACCATTTATCATAGAGGCCCACACTCCTTCATAGTCCGTTCACCTCAACAAAAGCATTCGCTCACACTTCTTCCAACTCATCTCTAAAACTCATGTTACCCTTATACACTTAACTCTATACTGAAAGGCATATTTATGGTCACCTGACTTGCGTTGTGAGAATCCATTTATAAAGTTTTTGGGGTGTCTAGTAAAATAGAATGTACGTTTTGTTTTCTTCACACAAATGTAATTTGATCTTTTACATTCCAATATGCTGCCACATAAACTTAGTTTATTCAGTTTGTTCGAAGCAAGTTAACACAGGTGAAAGCCAGCATGATACAGAGAGCGTTCCATCACAAACCGTGGCATCAGGCCTGACAGGGTTGCTGCTGACTGCTGGTGCATGTGTAACGCTTGAGTAATGGTTCACAAACCTGCCAAGCAGAATGTCCTCACAGCCAGTGGTTGTCACGAAGATGTTTCCCTCATTGCAGGCCTCATCCATGGTGGTCACCTCATAGCCTGTAAAATGACAGCATAAGCCAATGAAAACATGAAACAGATCAACAGTTAGAAACAACCTTGGCGTTCGCTTACAGAAAATACACAAGGTCATGATAGAGAAATGGATCAAATCAATCTTTTGCTAGTAAAGCCGTATGAAACCCTAATTACAGAAAAACAACACGGCGCTGTTGCTGTTTCTGACACAACATTATATTTTTCTAAAATCATGTGCATTGAAAATTACCCAAATCTAACAATTCTGTCATCAAAAGAGATATTTTGAAGAAAGTTTGTGTCGGAACTGTGATTCCACTCTCATCAATTGCATGGACACGACACCATTGCAAAAGAAGTGAATGGTTGCCAGTTACACACATTCTTCAAAATATCTTCTTTTGTGTCCTTCTACAGAAAGTCATACAGGTTTTAATGAAAAATGAATGATTAAATAATGACATCGCTCAAATTTTTATTCCTTTACACAAGAGGTTCAAAACACACACCCTCCATAGCCGCCTGCAGGGCATTGATGGGATCGATCTCAGTGACGATGACACGGGCGCCAAATCCCCGAAGAGCCTGAACGCAGCCTTTACCCACATCTCCATAACCTGCGACCACCGCCACCTTTCCCGCGATCATCACATCTGTGGCTCTCTTGATGCCGTCGATCAACGACTCACGGCAGCCGTACAAGTTGTCAAACTTACTCTAAAAAAAAAAAAAAACACTTACGAATCCTGGTTTATTTATGGTTGCCACGTGATAAAACACAAAAAACACTTGCATATGTGTATGAAGAAAAAGAAAACATCACATGTTGGGAACACAGACAGGATGAAGGACAGCATGTTCTGTAGTGTTATGAAATATTAGGTTACCTTGGTAACGGAGTCATTGACATTGATGGCTGGAACTTTGAGTTCTCCTTTCTTCAACATCTTGTAGAGGTTGTGAACTCCTGTTGTAGTCTCCTCAGAGATGCCCTTGATTCCTGAGAGGTCAACATAAAGAGACGTGAACATTAACTTCTGGAACGTGTTCAGTGGATGTTACCGAAAACAACGCACGGAAACATGCTCGATGCATCTGTTTGAAAGGAATGTGCAGTCTGTATACGGGATGTCGGAGGAATCAGCGTAATCCAAAATTAACACATGAGCTAACCGATCATGCTAGTTTAAAGTTTTGGGAGAACTCAAACACAATGCAAAACCAATTGATGTTCCAATGGACATTAGAGGATCGACTTTTGCAAATATCAAAGACTGTAAAATGACAATTAGAAAAGGTTCAAACTAGTGAAAAGCAATATCATACTGGCTTCCGGCCATGGGACATTAAAATACTAAGAGAAACACAAAGATCTGATCGAAAACTAAAAAAATGTTCTTTGCCTAAAAACAGATTTATTTCCTGAATACTGGTGGATCAAAAGCCTTTAAAGCTGAATATAGGTAGTACTGTACTTTACAGATCAGAGACTAAATAAAGAATAGTTGGACTTGCAACCTTGTACATAGTACAGTCAACTGTTAATATATATAGAAATACAATAGGAAAAAATGTTTTTTTAACAACAGCTGTAAAAAACATTAACAATACATTATTCATACATCAAAACAAAATGAACAAAAATTTTAAACTTATTTAAAGGAAGATTTTCATTTTTTCCTCGCGCTCTTGAGGATACAAAACTTTTTTATTTCTTTCTTCGGTAGAAAACAAAAAAATGATATTTGGACAAAGTAGAATTAAAAAACACATCTAGCAATTGTCTAGTATGGACAGTGATCAAAATATCTTCTTTTTGCGTTTTACTGAAGAGAAAAGTTTAAAAGAAATTTTACACGAATAACGAATGCTTTCTTTAGAGTGTTCCTCGATGTTCACTCATACTAAGCGGATGTTTTAAACCTACTACATCTTGCAGAAGAACTTTTAAGGAGCAATATTCAAGTGGTGACCTGCTTAAAATGACTTGTTAAAACGATCATGTTGACATGTTCATGAGCTTCTTCTTAGAATCAAGTGTCCATACATTGAACCCCGCAGAGGGCAGGGCAGAGGTCAAAAGGGCAGAGGTCAAAGTAGTCTTGTAAATCTGAAGCACTTAAAATTTGACAACATTTATAGGAACTCTCGAGTCAGCCGACTGCAAACCTCCAGACGAGAGTAAAGGAGAGGTCACAGATTTTCATTCTCCGTAAATATAATAGCATTTCCTTTCATATTACAGATTCGATAGGAAATGTATAATATATGCTTTTCAATTTTCCACATGGCATGAGCTTATCACAGACAGAGAGCTTCTCACGTCTGACAGAATAACGCTTGAGTGGGTTCTAGTAGATAAGAGAATTGGAGAGAGAATTGGTGAAACTTTTGTTGGTCATTAGGAATGCTGAAGTGTTTTTCTGAGATATAGCAGATTAAATCATGAATGAGCCAAGAGTAGAACAGCTTGAATCTGGATGCCATCTAGTGGAAGCTAAACAACAGTACAAGTCAAGTTTCAGGACAGTCAATCAAGAGTGAAATCAAGTTATGTGAAGATGACCAGAACTTAAAATAATGACAGAGGTGACATCTGCCCACCTGCGAGCAGTTTGGGATATTTCTGGTGTACCAGGTTAGTCAGATCTCCACCGTCATCGAGGATCATGTTGAGGGGCTGGCCGTCTTTGAAGTGGATGGTCTGTTCAATGCACCACACATACTCCTCATCAGTTTCTCCCTTCCAGGCATACACTGCAATCAAAACAAACATAATCCCCTTTATTACAATAGGCATCTGTATTATATTAAATAAAAGACAAATTATGACTTCAACAACGTGATTCGGTTTTACCGGCTCTATTTTGAAGAAGTTTTATTTTATACAATGACAACACTACCCTATTTTTTCCTAGCCTTAATATTACTTAATAAAAATCTAATTCCTCATTTTTTTTTACTTCACAGTGCATTTACTCGTACATTAACCCAAAAAAAAGAACACTTTCTCATCACTGGAAATTTGAAACCTGTGTGGCTTTCTTACCTCTGCAGAACACAAAAGATATTTGGAAAAATTTTTAGTTACTGCATCCCATTGAACAGGTGCCAGTGTTGTTCCCTTGGAACTTTCTTCTAAATATGTTTCAAGTAAAGAAGAAACCGGTTTGAAATGACATGAGGGTAAATCCATAAAATCGAAATATTAGTTTTTGGAGGTATTTGGAAACCTTAACTCATATGAACAAATATAACCGTATTGTGAAATGTTATTCAAAATAAAAACGTTAACTTAAGCTTCTTGTAACAAAAGAGAGAATTACAATAAATTATTTAAAGCGACCAAAATGTAACCTTGCATATATAAAACCAATATGTGCATTAAAAACAGCTATTTTAAAACAGTATTACGTAATTTGTCTTTTGCTTCTCAGCTTCGATCTTATCCTTCAAAAACGCAGAGTCAAATGTAAAGATTAAACCGCTTTCTGCTGATTCTACATGCACTCAGTTGTAGAGTACAGATGGAAATGTCAGTTAACCTTGTTCTCTAGGTCTTTTCTTATCTACAATTGATTATACGGCCTTAGAGCAAACAGCAAGTATTACACAAGACCTCTGGTTACAGAACAAATTGACTACCACTTCACCCGTTACCAATAGCAGTCACCACTCACATGGTGCCCTAGGAAGGATAACATATGAGATGTTCACTTTGAGCAAGAGTAATAAGCGGAGAATGGATGCGTTGTCACATCCTGTTACCTGGAATGCCGGCTTTAGCAATGGCAGCCGCTGCGTGATCCTGGGTGGAGAATATGTTGCAGCTGGACCACTGGACCTGGAACAGAGATAGAAATAAAGATATGCAAAAAAACATTTCCATAATGATACACTCAGTTTATGATTAGATACTTTATACAAAATTGCATTCACCTTCACAATTGCACCACAATATTTACAACTAAATAAAAAAATGTTTATCGATTTAGATTCCGAGACACTAAGCTTCCGCAACAGAACTGACATTATCCAAGGTTTAAAAGACGCTTCAGTATACAAAAATTGAATGGATTTGTCATTAAACTAAATTTAACACCCAAAGTAAAAGGAAAGGAATTAAGTTAGGTACATCCTGAAAGAGAACTTCTTTAAGATCATAAATAATTGTATATGTTGATGTAGGTGACATGTTGTCAGCTCAAGTATAAAATATTAACACAGAGGTTCTTTGTATGTTCCACGCTAATGAATAACCCCATATACACAACGGTGCTATCAAAATAAATATAAAAATATGGTTTATAGCTTTTTATTGGCTTGTATTCAGTCCAGCAGGTGTGTTCTCACCTCAGCTCCCAGCGCGGTTAGGGTTTCAATGAGCACGGCGGTCTGAAGGGTCATGTGAAGGCAGCCCGCGATCCTCGCTCCTTTCAGGGGTTTGGACTGGCCGTAAATTTCCCGCATTTTCATCAGACCGGGCATCTCATTTTCGGCTATATCGATGGCCTTGCGTCCCCATTCGGCCAGGCTGATATCAGCTGGAGAAAAAGAAAATGTCAACAATTAATGAAATGACCCGGACAAAGATTATATGATTTTCTGACCATTTTACAATTATTCAATACAGGGGTTCTAAATTGCTTAGATTTTAGTATCGCAGCTTACATATCATTTATTCTATTCAAGGAAAAGACCAATGTGTTCTTCGGGTATTTCAATAAAAATACTTTGCTGGGTCTAAAGATAGATTTATACATCTCTAGGTGGGTCCAGGAATGAAAATGGGAATCGCTTCATCACAAAGCACTAATATGTCAAATATAACATGGAACTTGCAAGCACGTAAGTGACGGCCTCATATTGGAGCTTTCAAAAGTAGAATTCCAAAGCCGTCACCCAAACCCACATACCTAACATGTCCTGAAACCAGGCAACCGTCTTCTCTTTTACATGATCATGTGCACACGTCGAACAAGACAGCACGAAGAGACTTCACTAGTAAGACTAGTCTGCAGTGGTTTAACACTCTTGTAAACATTAACAGTGGTAGTAGGTGACGTTGTATTTATTATATTCTCAATATTGCATTTTAATGATTATCCTGTCTATATTTATGTAAACATTGTCTTCATGAAATCAAGATGTATAAGTTAATTCAGCATAGCATTATACAATTTTTGGAATGAAATGATAAAGTGCCTTTACAATAAGAACTAGAAAAATAGATTCTAACTCAAAAAGCTATAAAAAGCAGTATTAAACGGATGTTTTAAACCACAGATTAATTTGTGCAATTAATACATTTTTTGTTAAATTTTGGCTTCCGACCATCATTAAACGACCATCATTTTTTTTTAAATATATTATCAATACTGCATTTTAATGATTATCCTGTCTACATTTATATAAACACTGACTTCATGAAATCAAGATGTATAAGTTAATTCAGCCAAGTATTATACAATTTTTGGGATGAAATTATAAAGTGCCTTTACAATAAGAACTAGAAAAACAAATCTAACTCAAAAACCTATAATAAAAATTTGTATTAAAACCACAGATTAATTTATGCAATTAATTGATTTTTGGTTTATTCATTAAACATTGCATTCTTTTTTTATTAACTGTCTTTTTAGTTTAAGAATGTTTTTTTTTTACAAAACATCTAAACAACAAAAACACAACTGAAACTTTTAATAACCCAAAATACTTTTGCTAAGAATAATAGACTTTAGTTTTCACTACTATAAAATAATTAAAAAAATATTAAGCTAAATTAAATGGTCAATAACATAAAAGACATAGTAACAAAATCTTTAGAAAAATAAGAATTTAAACTTTTATTTCAGCAGGAACTTCAGAACATTCTGAACTCTGCACTCAAGGCTACAGGTCAAAGTTCATCTTGATTTACTATTGGTTTTTTTTACCATATTATCTTCACTTAAAACAAGAAATGTGACAGCTGCCAAATCACATCACTGTCACGACATCAAACTTCATTTTTCAAACTACATCTTAATAAAGTGACATGTGAACGCATGGCATTAATTCCTCTCGAACCACGTGCTGATTTACTCTGACATAACGCTCATTGCGTTGAGCAAAGTGGCGGCGCATGGTCGCGCTGCATTATGGGTAATGTAGTTCCACCGCGCGTCACGGCCGCTGCAACCCGGTCAGTGGAAGTGCACAAAAAAACTACAAATTTCCTCGCGGTCTCCGAACGCAACCACGCTAGCTTCTTAGGCAGGTGTTACATGTAAATTCGTACACATTGATGCTAAATTGACGTTAAAATAATAAAACAATTAATGCATGTTCATCATAACGCCATTATTCGAATGTGAAAGCAAAACGTAAACGGTTTTAAACACGAGTTCGTGGAAAATGCTAGTTAGCATTGTGGTAATACGTTAAACAGCTTTGATTTGAAGGAACGGAGGAGTAAAATTCATACTAACCGACTTTGAACGGAAGTTTCTCGGACATGTTTGATGTGTTGCCTGTCGGGATTCGGGCAGAAGGGAAATAACTGTAACGTGAACTTCAATATAAGTGTGTACAACCGGCGGGTTTAATATTCATGAGCTCATGCCGCGCTATGGATTCCTATTGGCCGAGGCTGCCGCGGTGAGCGCTGGACACGCCCACGAACACTCTCCGCACAGCGGAGAGTGTTCGTGGGCGTGTCCAGCGCTCACCGCGGCAGCCAATGAGGAGTCCAGCGCTCCCCGCTGCAGCCAATGAGGAGTCTCGGCAGTTCGGGCGTGTAATATAATTACGTTTGAGATATTTGGGATTGATTTTTGAGTACAAGTTCCAACTTGCTTTGGTTAAAATGTTTGACTTTTACTTATATTTGACTCCTGCTGGAGATTCTTTCTAGAAAGTCATTACTTATTACATATATGTAGTTTTTAATAAAAAATACACATACTTTTAAAGTACAAACCTATTTATTTAGGTTATCTATTGTGTATTTTAAAGGAAAACAGCAAAAAACTTATTTATAATTTGCATAAAAGATTGGTAACTTAATTATATGGTTTACAATGTTAAACAATACATGCAATATTTACATTTCTTTGGGTTTAAGGTCCGAAACACTTTATGTAAATATTGTAAAGTTATTTATAATTTGAATTAAAGATTATAACTTAAGTATATGTAAAAACATCAAACAATACAAGCAATGTTTCTATTTCTTTGGGTTTAAAGGTTTAAAACACTTTATGTAAATATTGTAAAGTTATTTATAATCTTCATTAAAGATTTATAACATAATTATATGGTTTTTAATGTCAAACAATACAAGCAATGTTTACATTTCTTTAGGTTTAAGGTCCGAAACACTTTATGTAAATATTGTAAAGTTATTTATAATCTTCATTAAAGGTTTATAATTTAATTATATGGTTTTTAATGTCAAACAATACAAGCAATGTTTCTATTTCTTTGGGTTTAAGGTTTGAAACACTTTATGTAAATATTGTAATGTTATTTATAATTTGCATAAAAGATTTAAACTAAATTATATGTTAAAATATCAAACAATACAAGCAATGTTTCTATTTCTTTGGTTTTAAGGTTTAAAACACTTTATGTTAATATTGTAATGTTATTTATAATTTGCATAAAAGATTGATAACTTAAGTATATGTTAAAAATATCAAACAATACAAGCAATGTTTCTATTTCTTTGGGTTCAAGGTTTGAAACACTTCATGTAAATATTATAATGTTGGGAGATAATAATTACAATGGATTTGTTGAATATTAACGTTTGTGTTCACTTTCTTAAATCTTAAGTCTTATTCCAAAAAAAAAACAATAACATTTAAAATGGTTAAAACACTAACAGATTGATAGTAAGAAGGATGATACATCACTAAAAATGTCTTCAGACCTTCCCAATCAGACTCCATTATAGAACCTTTTATCCCAAATCAATAGAACTGAAATAAACTAACACTGTTTTCTTGTAGATTGGTTCTTTATGTATACAGAAATTAGTAAATGCCCAAACAGGTTTAATTGGCAAACTTTAATTGTAAGTGTGAGGTTAATGGAATACATTAAAAGGCGGAGAAGAAAATAAAAAAGATTGCCAAAAAGTGACAAAGACACAATAAACAATGTAAATGCGATATTCTGATAAATAAAGAGTTACATGTAAATAAATTCTTTCTCTGAATAATCAACACTCGACATGCTTTGATAACCAAAAGAGAGAAAATGAATAAAACCCAAAAGAACATTATAATATTGCTCTATGAATAAACAAGCATGAGTAACACTTTACAGTCTCATTCGGTAACATCAGTTACAGCGATAGCTTACTAACAATGAACAAAGATTATTAACAGCATTTATTCATCTTTTTTAATTTTAGTAAATGCAGATGGGTTTTGTTTAGTTCATGTTAACTGATGTAGTTAATGTTAACAAATGATTCCTTGTAAAGTGTTACCGAAGCATGATATTACATTAATCTGTGCCAAGTTTGCTTTTACAAATCCATCTGAATGCATTCACACCTCACAAGCACGCAAAAATACACAAATATCTCAAATCTAAACCTTTTGTAGGCTTCCAGAATACAATACCCATTTCAAGAACTCATTTCTAGTGTTAAGAAACCTTTAATATAAATGCTCATTTCTGACACAAACCACTATTTCTACAATTTCTCAAAGTACAGTACACAATTCTGGAGTGCTTTCAGGATACTGTGTAAACCATTATGCCATCAAAGAGTGACTCTATGTACAGTACAAGCTTTACACTCACAAACCGTTGTTTGTGATTTTACAAAACAACACAAAACTTTCATGCCCACCTCAGGCCCAAAACAGAGAACAAGCTTTGTAGCTACTCGTATAGCTTGAGTTCTGATAAAGGACGTCCCTTCTGGACTTAGATTATTGTACATAGGAAGAACCTGAACTCCACAAACCAGCTGTGCACACAGATCAAACAGGGGTTACAAGATCAACGGATGAAAATGTGAATAAAATAAGTGCATACAAACACATATTTCATATTAAATAAACTTGGGCTATAAAACAAACCAACAAAACCACATGTTTCAAAAACAACAGATTAGTTACAAATATTGTACATCCCCTGCGTGCAAAGGGTTTCCATGTGTATCGGACCAAGATGCAAGCTGAGGGCTCTCTGCGATGCAAATGTAAAAAAATATATATGTCAACTTTCACAGGTGATGAAGGGCCGTACACAAAAACACATTACTACAAGCCGTGTTCGTGAGGGAATAATCCAGATGACAAAGTGGAAGATTGGGCAGAACGTCGGCCTTTCTCAGAAGACTGGCAAAAATGTTTTGGAGCTAAAGCATTTGTGTTTTGTTTTCCTCCTTTGGGTTTATATATTAAGCTATTTTAGACACAAAAACGGCAGACTTTAACATACTGTGGAGTCCTTCAAGGTCCTTTAGTTACAGGTATTTGAGTGTATAGTATGAATGTTTCGCTGGAGTTGAACAGGCATTAATTTGCAGCCCATGCTTCAAGATCTTTCATGTCATCCTCATCCTCTTCTTCCTTCTTCTTTGCTAAAATCACAAATGCAAGAAATCCAACTTGTAATTAATCATTTTACATTGGCAACGATCAAAAATAAGTATGTGTGTCTATTACCTGGTCTAGAAGGTAAGGACGTGGATGGCACATTGGGCAGCGGTACATTCTCTGTGCCTCCAATTTCTAGAAGGTTCTTGTCCAGCTCTTCCTGCTCCAGCTCCTCCAGTTCAGCAAGCAGTTCGTCCTGAAATGACAATCAATAGCACAAATTAGAAAACACAAAACAATATGTCCACATCGATAGCTGTCCGACTGATGTTTTGGCATACCTCATCAAATTCCTCTCCAAACCCGACAGGTTTTGAGATTGCGTCTGAAATTTCTTGAGCAAGCTCCTGCTGTTCTGTGATGTCCTGCATGAGTTCATCCACCTTGTCGATGTCCCTGAAGACACACCAAAGAGACAAAACAAGTAAACAAGTTATCACAGGGCTCATTGATGAAACAAATTACTAATCATTTCAGAAATCCCTTACATGTTATCATGAGCAGCTTTCATGGCCTTAGCAGCAAAACCCATATTCTTGATGACCTCTGTATTAGTGTTAGCATTCTCGAGCGCCTCTCGCTGGAACTCAATAGTAGAAAGGGTGCCATCAATCTGAGCTAACTGCTTCTCGTATCGCTTTTTACGTTTCAAGGCCTGTAGTGCAGCTGTTTCAATGAGAAAGAAAAGAAAACATGAAAATTATACAAGCAAAAAAGTGTAAAATGCAGCAAATCTTCTGGAATTGTTTTAAAATAAAAGAGACAATAAAATGTGGTTATGTGATTTTATAATTATAATCAGAAGTATGTATTCAAGTATCCTCTAATGTTAATATTAAACATTTGCAAATCCTTTTACCAAATTAACTCCCTAAGTTATAAGATCCTGATTAAATCCCTAAATATATATTTTGGCGAAAGCTTATTCTGGTAAAGGAACTGCATTAAAGCCAAAACCATTTTGCTTTATATGGAAGTGCTGAAAAATTCATGACGTGCGACACATTTACGTTCCAAAATAACAAATAACACATTTCATAGAGTAATATACAAAAAACATTTAGCTTAGAATGTTGACAATATTTCTTCCTCCACAATGACATTTTAGATAGTATGTTGTAAACATAAAACAGTAGCTTTGTTTATGCATTGAATAAAATGTTGTCTTAAGAATAGATCCACTTTACAATACAATAAAACCCTTTAATTTCCCTGACGTCATGTTTAAAAGGGGAATTCCCAACACATCACCTGACCCAAAGGTATTTGCACAATGAGCAGTCACAATGAAAACTTTATTCCATTAAGTCACTGGAACTTTGAACAATGACAAAAGTTCAGTCACAAAATAACAATTTCACAATGTGCTTGGTCATACCAGGGGAGGTATACATGTCCCATATGATAATCAAATAAATTATCGAATACCTCTATTCTGGGGACTTTAAATATGGAGTTGTATTACAGGCTTCACAAATTATGGCATTGACGTGTCCTTTACCCTAGACAAAAGCGTATGAGGCAACAAAGTGCTTTGGAATAGAAAATGTTAAGTTGCATTAACTTAGAAAACAAGTCACATGACTTGTGTAATCATTACATCTACAATTTAGTGAATGTACAATTTATAAATGTTCTTCAATTTAAAAGTTTTTTATAGTTTAACTGTCAAAATATACATCGCAACACAAATGTCAAATATATTTCCACAGTGTTGGAATTTAGTGTTGGAAGATATTACAAAACCTATGTGCATTACAGTTAACAGTTTTTTAATGTGCTAATAAATAAACGGTTTCGAACAGATACTAAAACAAAAAAACACAACAGTGGAAAAGTTAAAATTCATACCAATATTTATAGTAAAGTTAAAATTATAGGAAAAAGTTTGACCTTAAGTTTAACTTTAAACAGTGGCATGCCATTTTGTGTGGTTTCTTGCCATGTCTGACAACATGTTGTACAAAGAAAAACTTTTCTTGCAGTTGGGCAAGGCCATAAACTAACTGTAGACAACATAACGTAATGTCTAGACAAAGTATAGATAAGTTGACTCTACAAGGTTTTAAGACACATTATTATGATTTAAAAATACGTTCAAATACCTCTTTAGATAAATACATTTTAAAATTAATCTCTTAGGCCGACACCAAAGAATGATCTACAATGTTCATGTCTATTGATCAAGCGTACTATCATTGTAGACATCTGTGTAGGTCAAAGATGAACAAAAGAACAGGTAATACCCTGACATTAAAGGTGCCGTTCTGTTGTATTTTGAAGCTTGGATTGTGTTAACACTGTGCAGTTTAACACGTGTTAATGTTTCCCATGTAAAAACCCAGATTTTTCAAATAATTAACTTATTTGTATAGTGCTGTTTTCATAAAAACACTGATAATTTCCTTGTTCTGATGAAGAAACTTTAAGAAAACTTTAAAAAGTTCTCATTGGGCCACCGGTTCCTGTGTTGTGATTCGACAGCAAAGTAAGCGTGTTGCCCAGAAAGATCACGCCTTACCATAACGTGGAGATGGATGAGCACGGTGTTATTGTAAACATGGCGGACTCTGTCTCTATCTTTAAAAAACACCTAAAAACTCATCTTTTCCGGCTACAACTATCTTTTCTAACCTACTCACTCTCTTATAAAAAAAAAAACTTTCAACTTTCAGGTTTTTATCTTGCTCGGTGTAACTTGGTAACATTGTTGTAGCACTTGTACGCCTATTGTTGTATCGGCTATTTACTGCTTCATTGTCTCCTCGACTATTGTAAGTTGCTTTGGATAAAAGCGTCTGCTAAATGTCTAAATGTAAATGTAAATATATGACTTTAATTTTATCAATTTGAGCCAGAATACGACCCGCAAGAAGCGACTTTTGTAAATGTCTAAACATAGAGATTGACTAGCTTAACTTTAACCTGATCAAAACCAGCATGTGGTTTAACAGTAAACCATAAATATACTCAGTAAATAATTTAAACTGATCATTATAAAAACCAACACCGATAGTAATTGAATTACTTCACTTTTTATCTGATTAGTTTCATTATCATCTGATCTACACATAACCGACTAGGAAAACCATCTTTCTAAACCTACACGTATATATAACAAAAAACGTAACCTTTTTTCTCCCCTACAGGTTTTATCTCGCTTTGTGTAACTTAGTAACCTCGTTGTAGCGCTTGCTCACCTATTGTCGTCCCACTATTTACCTCTTTATTGTCGCCTGGACTCTATTAGATAAAAGCGTCTGCTAAATGCCTAAATGTAAATGTAAAATCTAGTTAACAAAGACAAACAGCGTTGCCCTTTGTGCAGTAAGTCACAATAACAGTTAAACACACAAACTTAAATAATAAAATACACTTCCCATAAACTAACGCTGCATCTTTCAAGAATAATCGTTGTGTAATTTAAACTGATTGAGATTGAGGAAGCTGTCTTCAGTAAATATGCGACACATCGTTTTACACGTGGAATATCATTTTCAGGAACCGAGTTAAACGTAAATAGTGATCGTTGAAACCCAAATACAGATTGGACGACCGGATAAAAATAACCGAGTTTCGGCGACAAACACATTCTACAAACGCAACTCTTCCTCTTCACCCTGGAAGCTCAGCCAGACCACGCCCCCTTTGTGTGTGTGTTCCTGTGGGCGGGGGTTAACAGCGATAGTGATGTCACTAAAGCAGGAAGTAGAGGGATGAATCCGGCGATTCCGATTCAATAAAATAACAACTTTACAGATATTATAAAACAACGTTACGAACTAATTAAAGTTTTAAATATTTACACCTTTAAATTAAAAGCAAATCAACAGTCAATTATGACAGATCACAGATATTGATCATAATCGATCTTTAATTGAAGTTTATTGATTGGTCAGTTAATAAATGTGTGGTTAATATAATATTCAATACAGTTTATGTTTATTAACTTTATTCCTCACCTCTTTTATTCTTCGTTCCGTTCTTCTTCGCCGTCAGGAGTTCTTGTTCGATTTTTTTCTCCAGGAATTCCTGTTTCTTCGTCAACATTTCCTCCGTCTCCCGGAGTCTCTGGATCGCCTCCTGAGGGCTCGCTGATTTTCCTCCTTTTCCTCCTCCACCAAACAACTTCCCAAACAAAGACATGTCGGGATGTCTGTCTGTCTGTCTGTCTGTCTGTGTGTCTGTGTGTGTGTCTGTCTGTGGGAGACTGCAAGCTTGTTGTTGTTGTTTCCGACTTCCTCTTTTTGGCCCAGGCCGCGTGACGTCATCACGTCACAGGAACATGAGTCACGTCGTGTTTATTTTTGGAAAGAATTTAGAATTTATTTAATATATTATTTCGGTGTTATTTTTGTAATTCATTTCGATTTGTATCATGAACGTAGGTGTTTTCTTAACTTTTTAAATTTCTTTTATTTTTTTAACATGCTTTTTCTAGTTTTAACACCGAGTTGACAAACTATAAATCTGTTAATATTATATGAAAATAATGTGTAAACTCTTTATTGTATTTTTTATACATTAATAAAAACGTCATGTTATATTGGACGCTATATCACTTCGGGAAACATTTTTTACATTAAAAAAAATTGTTTTTTATTAATATCAGCACAAAAGTGAAGAAATAATACAAAAACAAAAGTGTGGGAAACATATAATAAGAACACACCATATTTTTATTTCTTTTAACATTTATCTTGGGAAAGAATTTAGAATTTATTTTAAAATATTATTTTGGTGTTATTTTTGTAATTACTTGGATTTGTATAATGAACGTAGGTGTTTTTTTTAACTTTTTAACTTTTTAACTTTTTTTTATTTTTTTAACATGCTTTTTCTAGTTTTAACACCGAGTTGACAAACTATAAATCTGTTTATATTATACGAAAATAATCTGTAAACTCTTAAAAACGTCATTTTATATTGGACTATTTTATCACTTCGGGAAAAAAAATTTTACATTTAAAAAATTGTTTTATTAATATCAGCACAAAAGTAAAGAAATAATACAAAAACAAAAGTGTGGGAAACATATAACAAAAACACACCATGAAGGGAAATATAATATATTAATATTTTTTTAAATTAAAGATATTTCAAACATTTCTTGCTTATAAATATCGAGTTCGATTAGTCATGTATTACACTTAGGTTAGGATTTAATTTTTTTATATTTAATATTTGACTCTTTCATCAAAGAGAACCTTTATGTTGAAATACGCGTTTTTCAAAATAAAAGCATTCATCATTGTGAGAATAAAATGAACCTCAGTGTTAAAAAAAACCTCAATATACATAACCGGAAATACGTTTTGTGCAATATATAAATATGTTTCGTTTTATTACAATTGTATAAACGTTCTGTTTAATTTGTACTTTTAGCCTCGGAGTCAAACGACGCACAGAGATTGGTTACACCAACGTGATTGACGTGTCTGCCAGCCAATCTGGTCGCTCGGTGTTTCTCTGACGTATTTCCGGTTACGTACAGGCCTTGCCGTCGTCCTTGATAAACGCTCACAGTGTCAGTTGGTGAACCCGACGCTCAAATTCTCGTCAAAAATGGTCGCTTACTGGAGACAAGCAGGCCTGAGGTAACCAAACTGAATAATAATTAATATTAGACTTCTATAAAATGAATTTAGCAAGCTGTGGGATGAATTTTAATCTACATCATGTGTGAAGGGGTTTGGCCTGTACGTTGAGGATATTTGCACGCGCTGTGACGTCACATTTGAATCTGTGTATGACGTAATAATTGTTGATTCTGTTTGTGTAGTTACATCAGGTACTCTGCCATCTGTGCCAGGGTTGTTCGTGCAGCTATGAAGCCTCAGTTCAAAGTGGAGGCGGTCAAAAACGCAGAAAGTAGCGTGAAGGTCACTAAACTAAAGACAGCCTGATGTAAGTAAAGTATACATTAATGTTTGCATAGTTATTGCTTTCTATAATGTCCAAATCTGCTAATTGTTTGCTATGTTTCTGCAGGACCTGATGTGGAAGCACGTGACCTCCCCATTCCTGAAAAATCCTCATCACTGATAATATCTGCTATTCTTGTGACCTGATGAATGACAATAGTTATGTTATTTTGATAATAAATTATGAGCCTGAATCTTCAATTGAATTCTTGTTGTTTCTTTGCGTTATTTGACATTTATTCATTTGGCAGACGCTTTTATCCAAAGCGACCTACAAGCGTTGGCAGTGGACCGTTATCACTGCAGAGCAAACGGGAGGACGGTGTTTGCTCAAGGGCACTTCGGTCATTGTCTGCTGGGATTCGAACCCGCAACCTTCTGCTTACAAGTCGTGAATGTGAAGTGACGTACTGCCAAGTATGGTGACCCATACTCAGAATTTGTGCTCTGTATTTAACCCGTCCAAAGTGAACACACACAAACACACACACAGTAGTGAACATGGACTAATGGTTAACACACACACACAACTGTGAACACACACACCTGGGGCAGTGGGCAGACATTTATGCCGGGGGAGCACTTTGGGGTTCAGTGCCTTCCTCAATGGCACCCAAGTCTTGGTATTGCCAGCCCGAGACTTGAACACGTGACCTTAGGGTTAGGAGTCAAACTCTAACCTTAAGCCCATGATTTCCATCCCTCTAACCACTAGATCAAATGGCAGTTTGGGAATGTGGATTGCAAGACCTGGCCAAAATACACAACATGGGGCTCACAATATGTGTCTTAATGTACGCTATCTAACCACCAGACGCAACTAACAACATTTGCATTAGATTAAGCTTAGATTAAGACACGTTGTAAGCCCAGTGTTATGTATTTGGGCCAGGTCTTGCCAATCCACATTTTCCAAGCTGGTTTTTGATTCGTTTTTTATATTGGAAGCATTGATTTTATGGTTTTGCATTGGTTATCATTTGGGTGACACTTAAGGATTTTAAAGATTAAAGCATTTCAATTATAGCGTCTTACAGTATTACAGCATTACACCAAAAATAAGGGCATGTTTTACATTTAGCTTGAACAATTTTATAAAAAGGCACATAAACATATAGTGTAGCCAGCTCAGTACTTGATATTGAATGCACATATTAAGAAACATTTCAATATTGAAAGACACATCTCTAATTTTTCCAGTCAGAGGCTCCAGCTCAGCTCTAATGTTTACTATTTAAAAATATGGAAAAGCCTTTACGTTTCGTTCAAACAAGCAACACAGATAAGGTATTGGAAGAGAAAAAATTAATACCATGTTTTCGTTTTAAGAATCTAAGCATAAAAAAATCAAGAATAAAGAAGTATTCAGTGCTAAATATACTGAAGAACTAGATTATGCAAATTACATGTCAACGATCAAGATTGTTAAAAGAATATGAAAAAATAGCCTCGGTTCGTTTTGACAACAGGATATGACAGAAGTCGATAGTCTTTTATAAGCTAAACGCAAGGGAAAACATTTTGGAATCAATGATTACCTGGTTTTGGGTTGTTTTAAACTTTTGAAGTATAAAATATACATTGTATGCTGTGTTTTAAAAATTATATATATATATATATATATATATATATGAACCATATTAGACTAGACATGAAAACTATGCTTTACAATACTGACATGCATGCAAACAACCTAAAACTCTTACAATGTCAAATGTTTGAATATTATCTACATAATTCTTGTGTATATTTGTATACTTAAAATTGGTTTTCCTGTAGGAAGAATTTCTCAAATGACATAACATTTCTTTACAGAACACTTGTGTATCATTCCCGGACAGACGTTTCAGTAACCACCTCAGTCTTTATCTCCACCCTGGTGCTCTGTACTGCTGATGACAGACCTTCCACTTCTGTAACTTCATCTTCTGCTTCCCATTCCAGATCAGCTGTGGCATCCTGGTACTGCTGGTACTCTGACACCAGATCATTCAGGTTGCTCTCAGCCTCTGTAAACTCCAGCTCATCCATGCCCTCTCCCAGGTACCAGTGCAGGAAAGCCTTTCGTCGAAACATCACAGCAAACTGCTCCCCTATGCGTTTGAAAATTTCCTGGATGGCGGTATTGTTTCCAATAAAGGTAGATGACATTTTAAGGCCACGTGGTGGAATGTCGCAAACAGCGACTTTGACATTGTGAGGGATCCAGTCTACAAAGTTGTCGCTGTTCTTCTGCTGAATGGCAAGCATCTGCTCATCAACCTCTTTGGTGGACATGGGACCACGGAACACAGCTGCCACGGTCAGGTAGCGTCCTCGACGAGGGTCGCATGCGGTCATCATGTTCCGGGGGTCGAACATCTGCTGGGTGAGCTCGGGTACTGTGAGGGCTCGGTACTGTTGGTTACCACGTGCCGTAAGAGGAGCGAAACCCGGCATGAAAAAATGGAGACGAGGGAAGGGCACCATGTTGACGGCCAGCTTCCGAAGATCAGCGTTGAGTTGCCCTGGGAAGCGGAGAGAAGTGGTGACCCCGCTCATCGTTAAAGATACAAGGTGGTTGAGATCTCCATAGGTTGGTGTTTTGAGTTTGAGAGTACGGAAGCAGATGTCATACAACGCTTCATTATCAATGCAAAACGTCTCATCTGTATTCTCAATTAATTGGTGAATAGATAGTGTTGCATTGTAGGGTTCCACCACTGTATCAGACACTTTTGGTGAGGGCATTACACTAAAACTATTCATGATGCGGTCGGGATATTCTTCTCGGATCTTATTGATGATGAGGGTACCCATTCCAGAGCCGGTTCCACCACCCAGGGAGTGCACAAACTGAAAACCCTGCATGCAGTCACAGCTCTCGGCCTCATTGCGGACACGATCGACAACTTGCTCCACGAGTTCTGCACCCTCTGTATAATGCCCTTTAGCCCAGTTATTGCCAGCTCCAGAGTTCCCTTTACATTAAAAGGGTGGATAACAGGATGAAAAAGAATTGTATGATCCGTTAATGACAGGCAAATACCTTCTTGGACCAACATCAAAACGTATCAAACTTGCTGGTTTAAAAACCTACAGGCCAAATTAAATAAAACTTAATATGACTGAATATTATGTAAACAAATGGTATTTTTTAGAATATTAAAATCAAGCCTATATTATCCAGCTTTTATCTAAGTTGAGGCACTTTGTGTTGACTCACCGTGTATAAAATTGTCTGGTCTAAAGAGCTGTCCTATGTGACTGCCCCTCACACTGTCCATAGTTCCTGGCTCAAGGTCTACAAGCAACGCTCTTGGGACATATTTCCCACCTGAATGCAAGAATCAAAAACAAAGTGCAAACACTCATAAAATATGTAATCCAGAGGAAATCTAGACAAATTATATTACATTGCAATATGAACTTTCTTCGCATACCATGTGCTTCATTGAAGTAAACGTTGACCCTCTCCAGCTGAAGGTCCATGTCACCTTCATATGCTCCCACATTGTTAATACCATGTTCATCACTGATCACCTCCCAAAACTGCAAAGATACAAAAAATTCTAATTAAATTGCTGCCACATTTCAAATAACAAAAGAAACATGCATCCTCTATATAAATTATTTTTTTTAAAGATGTAGTATATAAATGCAAAGGGGATGACGTATCTATTATTAAAGTCTTATTTTTATTCCGAATTAAATTTTTAACAAATGTTTTACTTCATCTGTCACTCTGACAAACAGACGGCTGAGCTCATTTCAATGATAAAAAAAGGCCCACCCTGCCACCATCCTATGTGTCTCTTATCTTACAGTTGACCACAGTAGGGGGAACACCCTATGGGGACACGTATTATCATTTCTAATTTCTATTCATTTTACATCTTAATACATTAAACATGTTGAAATAATCTTTAATGAATGCATCAAAAGGTGAAAAGGATATTTTAACTATCATTTTTCTAAATGAGGTAAAACAAAAACAATTTAACTTAACAATATTACAGTATAAATAATAAAATATCACTTCATTAAAAAACTACAAGGTACATTATAAATGCATTCCAGACTGTTAGACATATTAGACTAAGTTGCCTGCTAAAAGTTAGGTTGGGGTTGTCAAGCTTACAATTATCAAATGAATTAATATATCTAATAAAATATATATATTTATATCACACCTTTGAGCCGATCTGATTTCCACACTGTCCAATCTGCAGATGTACAATCTCACGCATGATCACAAAGTTGGCACGGAGAAAGATGGAATTACCTTTGACCGTAACTCAGAAGTGCCTGCTTAGGGTGTATAACCACTGATGACATCACTAGGAGGGAGTAACCATTCTGCCCCATTACGTACCACTCACAATTACATTGTATTAAAAAAAATCATTACATTTCAATACATTGCTAATCTGGTTTTAAGCTTCATGACTCATAAACTGTCCAATATATGATCGATTTAAATAAATTTCAGTTAGTTCAATGGCTCAAATGAAGTACACTTTGTTCACTTTTTTACATCGCATGATCCGAACATCACAGGCTTCAGTCATCACTGTCTCTCTGGTGGGTATGATAAGGCACTAGTGGGCCCTATCTGACAAATTGCAGTGACACGGTCTGTCAGAAAGACAGACCACACACTAAATGTTTGTGTGTTTCTTATGTTGACTTTTACATGGAAATTTGGGGAATTTCACTCTTGAGGCCACTCAAGACTCTCACAAGACTACAGTACCACAATACATGTCATATTTGTTTATAGACATACAAACGAGACATTTATGACATTTAATCATACATTCATTCATCCATGTTAACTTTTATTTAAAAGTAATTGCTGACAGTATTTTAAACCACATTAGCTAATCTCAGTAAGTGTTAAATGACCCAAAGTCAGGGGACAGTGTGCTCGGGTGTTACAATCTTACATAAGCGAATGAGGCAAGTTATAGAACAGATTGAGAATAGAAAGCAAGCTATTGTGCAAGTTATTTAGCCCTCCAAGATACAAGAGTAATGTATTTAGCAAGGTGCTGTAGTATTTTAGCTATCTGTGGCGGACCTTGTAGTTAGAAAGAACCCTTTTTAATTTCAGGTCATTTTTAGTTACAAAGGCGCAAGAGAGGAAGCTTTGATGAATAAAGGCCAAGAGTGTTATGTGCTCTTGTGTAACACATAATTTGCATCACGCTCATTCAACAATTTAAACCTACAAATAAAGTGTTGCTTGTTTGTAGTGAATTGGCATGTTGATATAGGGTACATGAACGCCACCCTGTAGTATATTGATATGATAACCTGTGTATGTGCATCATATACAGCACTTATATACAGCATGGGACAAAGAATCTATAGATACATGGCATGTCATTCATAATACATTTATTTTACCTGTGTTATTGTCTTTCCATTATGAAGTTACAATTGTAATAGTACAATGTCAATAAAAATAAAAGTGTTCGGCATTTATTGTGTATTTTATAAACCCTTGTGAGAGAAGCAAACAAACAAACTAACCAACAGATGCAACAAAATATAAAACTACATATTGATGTAATATATTAATGAAACTGTCATCATTTAGTGAATTTCTCCAATAATAATAATAATAATAATAATAATAATAATACAGTACAAGAAAATTTGAGTAAATTTCAAAAATAACTAAATTGAAAATAAATGATTATGTTATACAACTGAACAAATAGAACATAACAATATAGTATAACAAAATATAACAATTATTTAAAAAAATACTTTTTATCAAACTTACAGTTGTTTTGTGTTAAAGCACATGAGCAAAAGATGTGTTGGCAAGAATGGCTTTATAAAATAGGATTAAAGCCAAGAGAGATGAATTTCAACCCATGAAATGTCATTTATTTATTTATTTTCATATTATTTTTGTTTATTTGTATAATATGTTTATCAATGCATCCATCTAAATAAGCAATAAGTGTGATCCAGATAAAAACAATGACGACATTCCACAAAACAATCCAAACTGAGCATAAAAGTGTCAACAAACTTATGCGGTTAATCTCCTGCGTGACGTCACGGGACGACTTCCCACTCGTGAAATTTTAACGCGTTGTGTAAAACTTGGGACGGCGAGCTGATCTCAGACCAGCGGACGATGAGACACTGTCACCCGGGTCGCGCACAGACACCACGGGCAGAGAATAAGACACAAACCTCGGGGAAAGTGCGCACTGCGTGTGGGGTCAAAGATCAAGCACGCGTGTCATTTATTAGGGAGGATCGGAACCGGAGGGGGGCAATAACCCGGTAAGAGGAGTCTCCGTCCACCTGACCCGGATCCCTCGTCGTTATGGAGTTCGTATCCAAGGAGACTCGCGGATGTTGAGTTGCTGAAGGTTCTTGTCTCCCAGCACCGGCCATGGGGATGTGTCACAGCTTCGGGTTGAGGTTATCCCGGTCCGCCGTCACGTACACCGGGGGACGGACCGCTGCGAGTCCCGGGGGCGATGCGGACTCGGCTCACTCGGAGCGGCAGCGGCGCCTGGAGGAGAAGGCTCGGATCAAAGCGGAGAAAAAGAGAAGCAGGAATATCGACGACAGCCTCAAAGCCGAGAAGAGAGAGTATAAGCAGACCCACAGGCTTCTTCTGTTAGGTGGGTGATGCTGGCATCCCATAAAGTTTGTCCTGGTTACTATAGCAACCAGAGGGAAATCTTGTATGAAATGTTACACTGTAACACATCCATGTAGTGACAGGAAGTGCTAACTGTGGTGTGAAGAGTGGGCATGCTTCAGAGTTTAGCACACTTGAGTTTGTTGTCAGTGCTGGTTGGTTGAGTTTGTTGTACCTAGATTTTGTCAATACAGGATTGTGTGAGATAGAAGTGACATACAGGGACAGTATGGTGAGCCTTAATCAGGATGTGTGCTTTGCATTTAATTCATTCAGAGTGAACACACACACACACCTGCAGCAGTGAACACACACACACACACACACACACACACACACACACACCTGCAGCAGTGAACACACACACACACACACACACACACACACACACACACACACACACACACACACACACACACACACACACACACACACAGAAGTGAACACACACACACACACACACACACACACACACACACACACACACACACACACATACACATGCAGAAGTGAACACACGCACATTGAAGTGAACACACACACACACACACACACACACACACACACACACACACACACACACACACACACACACACACACACACACACACACAGCAGTGAACGGACACACAGCAGTGAACACACACACAGCAGTGAACACGCACACAGCAGTGAACACAAACACAGCTACTGTGAACAGACAGACACACACACACACACACACACACACACACACACACACACACACACACACACACACACACACACACAGAGAGAGAGAGAGAGAGAAATCAACACAGCTACTGTGAACACGCACAGAAGTGAACACACACACACAGATATGAACACACCTGGCAGTGAACAAACACACACAGCAGTGAACATATACGCAGCTACTGTGAACACACAGACACACAGCAGTGAACACACACACACACACACACACACACACACACACACACACACACACACACACACACACACACACACACACACACACACACACAGCAGGGAATACATACACAGAAGTGAATACATACACATCAGTGAACACACACACCAACTGTGAACACCCACACAGCAGTGAACATACACAGCTACTGTGAACATGTACACAGCAGTTAACACACACTCAGCCGTGAAGGCACACACAGCAGTGAACACACACACCAACGGTGAACACACACACCGACTGTGAACACACACACAGCAGTGAGCATCCACACAGCAGTGAACACACACAGCTATTGTGATCGCACACAGCTACTGTGAACACGGACATAGCAGTGAAAACACACTCAGCAGTGAACACACACTCAGCAGTGAACGCACACACAGCAGTGAACGCACACACAGCTGTGAACACTTACACACAGCAGTGAACACACACATCAATTGTGAACACACACATCGACCATGAAACCAACACACCAACCTTGAACATACACACAAACCGTGAAAACACAACCGGTGCAGTGAGCACAAACACCAATCGTGAACACACACTCGGTGGTTCGGTGCTCAAGGGACCTTAGTCATGGTATTGCCATCAAGAGACTTGAAACCCCAACCCTCGGGTTAGGAGTCAAATTCTCTGACCACCAGGCCATGACATAATTTTACAAGTTGACTCAATTCTATACTACCCGAATACTCCTCTTTATTTCTGGAAATAATATTATAAATATAACTTTTCCAAACGTCAGTGAAGTTTGTTGTGTTCTCAAATGGTAGCAGTATCTTTATAGAAATGTATATTTACAATTATTCATTTTGTTAAGGCATTTATCTTTTTTAAAATTGTACATAGCATGGAACTAGAATCAGCCTAAAACCGATGAGTTCCAATTAAAGCATTTAGTTTTGATCTAATCTGTCAAGAAAAAACTGGCATTACTAGTTTAATGGACCGCAAACTGATGGAAATATGAAAGTGAAAACATTTTCTTTTTCCTGTTGTCTATTTCTTTATATGTACTACTGCACATGTCTATAATATACAGCAGCCGCCCATATTTAGTCAGAAATGTAATTTAAGCAAATGTTTGAAATACAGAATAAAACAAAATATTCTGCTTGTGCTCATGTTGAGAGATGTCAAAACATTCCTGGAAAGCAAAGTCATACAGAGTTTATCTCCACCTCTAATGAAATTCTCTTAAACAAGCCAGTTAAGATCTTCATTTTTATATGGAAAGTGTGCAACAGCAGGGTTCAAGGGTATAGGAATGGGTCACCTTTATTCTATCCCAGAAGCATACGATTTCTGTCTTCAGTTTAACAGAAACTGCTCTGTCTCCATTTACATGCCAAATTTTTAAGTTTTCTAAACAAGTCTAAAGAGTTTATAAAAATTCTCCCGAAGAATAGGTGTGTGAGAAAATGATTTATATTTTGAGCCTTTTTATCAGAACTGCAAGCAAATACAACCAACAAGAGCCTTAAATTAAAATATAGAACCACATAACATTAAATCACTTCGGGAGATGAAATGTTATATAAAAACTAGTCACTAAAAATGCAAGTTCAAATCGATGTTCAAATATACCAAATGTTTTCTCATCAGTTCCCTTCGTATATAGAGATAAAGTGAAAGATACATCTATTTCCTTTTATATAACAGTTGACCCAATAAATAAAAACGATGTCATTATTTTATCTCCCTCTTCTTCGACAAAAAATATAGTTTGAAGAAAGTTGATAACTTCCCAGCAGTGGCACCCATTCTCGTGTTTTCTATTGATACAAAACCATTGCAAGTTAATGTCTTCGACTTTTGTAATCTGCAGAAGAAGAAAAAGTCATATAGGTCAGTTAATGATGACTGAATGTTGATTTTGGGGTGAACTGTCACTTTAACTCTGCAAGACCATGGATGCAGTCGATTATGCAATGCTAAATATTTTCATTATTTCAGGCATGATACAGATATACTTTATTTAAAAATGCATATTTGGTGTCGAGAGACCAGCATTGTTTTGTCGGAATCTTGCACTGCCCCTTTGGCCTTACTAGCAGTGGATTTGATAAACCTCATATGCTTCTACCTTTAAAAGAACTGTTTCTCTTTTATTAGGGCAGCTGTCAACACAATCGAAGAAACTGTTTAAGCACTGTGACCAAAATAATTTAGTCATGCGGGTTCTTGGTTCCAAAACAGATGATATACACACACACACACACACACACATAAAGCTGCTTATTGCGATCTTTGTAGTTTAAGAAACATTCTCTGTATGCTTGGATGGTCTCATATCGGCGTGCATCATTGTGTTCATATATGCTTGTTTGAGAAAGGAGTGTAGCTATGAGTTTTGTTCATGGAATATCCTTTTTCTGTTTACTTTTTGGGCATGATTATCATTTGTCAATTTAGCACAGAATCAGGCATGAGAATATTTGTCGCTCGGTTTGGCTTTTGATGTGGCTGTTTGACTGTTTTTCTTTGTTTTATAAACTGGATCGCATTGCTCGCAGCTGGGAGCCCACAAGCTTCCTGTCTTACGGATTAGTTTAAGTAATTGCATGGTGTTATTGCTCACTTAAACGCAATCTCTTCCTCTTATAAGAGATCAAATACATTGTATGAAATCAGATGTAGTGAGACCATAAGGAGTCTACTGTTGATCTTGCAGCTTTTTGCCTCAGTCTTAATGGACACCATGACAAAAAATAAAAAACACATAACTTTTAATAGGATCAGTTTTTATTTTTGCCTGGGCCAAAATTTGACAAATGTTTTTTTCTTAATAAGATTTGCTAAATTTATTGTCATATTGAATGTCACTTTTGACCACCGCATTTTGTATGATCTCTATAAATCCTACCATATAATTTCATGTAGATTGTATGACAATACACAAGGTGAATGCTTCTTATTTTTGGAATTCACTTTTTCTGTGACTGGAACTTTCCTATGTAGTAATTGATATGTATTAAATTAATGTAAAATGTATTTATGTTTTATTCAATATTTGCTTAAAACTACTACTAACTAACACTAGAGACTAACAGTAAAGAAAGAATCCACCATAAACATATACCTTTAGGAAAAATATTTTCAAGTACGCATCATTTACATTTAACCTGAGTGACTTTTTTACCAACACTAAAGAAGATACTCTGAAGAATGTTGGAAGCCACTGCTCTTTGGTTGCACGCATTCTTCAAAATACCTTCTTTTGTGTTCTGCTGAAGAAAGAAAGTCATACAGGTTGTGAGTGAGTAAATGATGAAAGAACTTTAGTTTAGATTTAACTTTTAACTTTCTCTGGTAGTGTGATCTTTAAATGTATGCTCCAAAACTAAGAGCAAAACTGGGTATATAATACATTACATTGAGATTATCCTCATTTAGACTTGGTGGAATCCCCCTCCTAATGTCATTGAAGAATTACAAAACATCACCTAAGTGTCCTGTGTACAAAGTTCTCAATACACATGGTACTAAAATATTATCTAAAATTAGAGAAATGCTGCCACCTTTTGTAAGGATATTATAGTACAGCACACAAAATCCTCCAGGGTCATCTAAGCCTGGGCTTTAGGCACATGTTATCATATTTGAATGTGATTATTTGCCTCAAAAAATAATTTAAACTACATTTTTAGTGAATTCGTTCATCTGATGTCAAAGAACTGTGTTTGGGTGTCTACGCTTAATTTCAGGAGGATGACTTGTGAAGGGAACTCTGCTGTCATTTTTGGGATTCCTTTTGGACTTCACTTTTAAAATAAACTAAATGGAGAACCAGACCTTAGTATAGTTCCAAATAGAACTGTTTAGTCTGTGTTCCATAACATCAAACAAAGATTAAAGGATCATAAAAAAGACCACAGCAAGTCAAAAAATAGCTCAACGCGACGTCATTTCCTATTTCGGTCACTGTCATTCACAGGTTTATCTTTTATTTGTTGACATCACAGTGACTCGGTCCAAGTGCCATGATCTCCCATCCCAGACGTTCTGTCTTTGGATTATTTGGTTTTGTCTGTGTATCATCATGGTGTCACTATTTTTAACCTTTTGTTTAACACAAACAAGACGTGTTCTATATATATAATTTATAGTAACAAGTTATGGTTGACATTATTAGATTTGTCAATTTGTATATGTTTACCTGTATAAGCTAAGTGTAACTTTAAATTATTATTTCAACATTTTTTAATTTTCCATTTAACAAAAATAAGTATATAGTATAAATAAGTATAAGTTTATATTTATGCCTTAATATTTACCCTCATAACAGACAGTTATATCGTCACAAAACTTTCAAAAGGAGCCACTGGTGTACAAAATAGACTTTCTAAATATTGACGGAGGTTGGTAAGCTAATGTTAGTCTGTAATTCTTTTAGTTGGTGAATCATTCTGTAACTGCTTTGCTTGTTTTAACTGTGGTTGCCATAGTGGCATGACTTTGCCATGTTGGGAAAATCATGACACATATCGAGTAGGTGCAAGAAAATATTTAGAAGAATGTTCGTAACGCTTGTGGTTTGGTCCATACAATAGACATGAATGGGTGCCACTGCTGTTTGATTCTCAACTTTCCTCTAGTTTTATGCGGAAGAAAAGTCACTTGGGTTTAAAATGACACTCAAACTGTCACTTAGGAGGATTGTCTATGCATTTTATTCTTCATTTGTAACAAAACACAGAAACATAAATTCTCCAGCGATGAATGACCTCGAGTTCAGAAGCACATGCTGCTACAATGTAACATTTGAATGATACTTGTGTTTTAATCTGATCGATTCAAGTTGGTGCCCGCATGACCTTTTTGGGGTGCCCGCCATGCACTGGGCTCACCAATAACAGCTGTACATGAATTTTCCACAGTGACATTGGATAAAGCGATATGTTTTTTTCTATTTGATTCACTAAATAAAAACGTTTGAATAATAATTCTGCATACTCGGATTCAAAGGTGTCGTCTTGTGGATGTGACCAGCCTGACTAATACGGTTCCTTATTAAAACACTTGTGACTGTAAAGTTAGTATTTACATATATGAACATGTATAAGGTTAACGAATATTATAGATTTTTAATAATATCAAACAAATAGCCCTGCGGATGATTTCACCTCCTTAAAAAGGTTGAACAAACCAGGGTACACAGTGAAACGTGTTACTTCATAAGCACATATATTCCCCTCCAGTCGCCCGTATTCGATTCTAACGCCCGCATTGGGCAGATTAATCGGATCTAACCGAATCTAATCGTGTATAAGGTTAACGAACATTATAGATTTTTTTATAATATCAAACTAACAGCCCTGTGGATGATTGTACACTTCTGGTTTACACAGTGAAACGTGTTAATTCATAAGCACATATATTGCTCTCCAGTCGCCCGTATTCGATTCTAACGCCCGGATTCGGCAGATTAATCGGATCTAATCGCGTATAAGGTTAACGAACATTATAGATTTTGTATAATATCAAACGAATAGCCCTGTGGATGATTGTCCACCCCAGGGTTACACAGTGTAACATGTTACATCATAAGCACACATATATTGCACTCCAGTCGCCCGTATTCGATTCTAACGCCCGCATTCGGCAGATTAATCGGATCTAATCGCATATAAGGTTAAGAAACATTATAGATTTTTTATAATATCAAACGAATAGCCCTGCGGATCATTTCATCTCCTTAAAAAGGTTGAACACCCAAGGGTTACAAAGTAAAACGTGTTACTTCATAAGCACATATATTGCCCTCCAGTCGCCCGCATTCGGCAGATTAATCGGATCTAATCGTGTGTAACGTAAACAAATTTATAGATTTTTTATATCAAACGAACAGCCCTGTGGATGATTAGACACTTCTGGGTTACACAGTGTAACATGTTACATCATAAGCACACATATATTGCTCTCCAGTCGCCCGTATTCGATTCTAACGCCCGCATTCGGCAGATTAATCGGATCTAATTTAATCTAATCGTGTATAAATTAACGAACTTTATAGATTTTGTATAATATCAAATGAATAGCCCTGTGGATGATTGTACACCGCTGGGTTACACAGTGTAACATGTTACATCATAAGCACACATATATTGCCCTCCAGTCGCCCGCATTCGGCAGATTAATCGGATCTAATCGTGTGTAACGTAAACAAATTTATAGATTTCTTATAATATCAAACGGATAGCCCTGTGGATGATTAGACACTTCTGGTTTACAGTGTAACATGTTACATCATAAGCACATATATTGCCCTCCAGTTGCCCGTATTCGATTCTAACGCCCGCATTCGGCAGATTAATCGGATCTAATTTAATCTAATCGTGTATAAATTAACGAACTTTATAGATTTTGTATAATATCAAACGAATAGCCCTGTGGATGATTGTACACTCCAGGGTCACACACTGTAACATGTTACATCATAAGCACACATATATTGCTCTCCAGTCTCCCGCATTCGTCAGATTAATCGGATCGAATCGCGGGCTATGAATCGAGTCTTTAAAGAGGGCGCCTTTTCTCCGCAGGATCGCCGCTTGCTGACGTTTTCTGTCTGTCATGTGATTACTCAGGGTTCAATGAGAGCTGTTTGCCCCACCCATCTCCTCAACGCTATCTATCTCAATGTAAAATCCACAGCGAAAAGGAAATAATCGGCAAAAATACTCGCTCGAAAGCGACCCATCCGCGATTATTCGCCACGGGCATCGGATTGATCTTGACGTATCCCGCACGTGCCGAGCCGAACTCAACAAGGATACAAATCGTAGCCCGACAGCGGGTTCGGACGGCCAAACATCGACGGATTTCCCCGCGGGGTCGCGATCCACGGATGCGAGAAATCCTCCGGTAACGGCGAGCGCGGCATCGGGCCTCGTTTGATTCGGGAAAAATTCGGAACCGGAGGGAAAATCGCGATCTTGAGGCATTTTCGAGCGTCGTTTCGTCACGGCGATGACCCACGCGCCGTCATTTTGGTGGACGTATTTATTTTTTTGATCCGGTTCGGGTTCGGCGCCGATCGATCGGTGATTGTTAAGCGAGCGTCATTTCGGGAACGCGACCATGGACGTTTGCTAAAGCCCCGGTCCACGGAAAGGGCGTCGTGGGAAGCCCGTGACGAAATCGTTCGCGGAACGTCGATGGACGCGGATCGCGTTCGGTGAGATCGAGTATTTTGCAACGCCCGACGGGACTCGGCCTTGTGTTCTCAGCCGAACCCTCCCGAACCCAAAGCGTTCCCATCACCAAACCCAGCACGGTGATGTCCACGCGACCATAAATGTCCCGGTTTTTCAAAGCGTGAATCGACTAATCGGGATCATTTATTCGTAAGGCAAGCTCACCCCACCCCAGAACTTTTCTCGGGTTTTTGGGAGAAAATGGGTTGTCTTGGCAATAGCAAGACCGAGGACCAGAGGAACGAGGAGAAGGCCCAGAGGGAAGCCAACAAGAAGATCGAGAAACAGCTCCAGAAAGACAAACAGATCTACAGGGCGACCCATCGACTACTATTGTTGGGTAGGTCGGGCAAATGCTTCCCCGCTGGACCCTGTGATGCCACCCGGTTCCATGTACGGTCATTGATGGATGGCTTGAATCTGGACCCCGGTGTCCGTGCCAAGCCTGTTGGGGTGTTCTGTAATCGCAAGCTTCGTTGAGATTTCCATGCGGGATTTGACAGCTGGAACATGGACGTCAAGTTTGCATAACACAACGTTATAATCTCGCCGTTGGGTTATGGAAATATCGGGTTTACCTGATTTCGTACGTCACAAGTGGCCACGTCCATTCATTCGAATGCCGTCTTGTGACACGTGTTTATTGACATGTTGCTGGATTGTTACTTCGGCGTACACTCACGTCGTGATTGAATTTCCTTGTGTTGTCGTATGAGGCCATTTTGCAAACGTTATCAGGTTGGGTCACATTTGTGTTGTGGGTGCCGGCGACTACGGTGGCATGGTATACTTGGTTTGGCATGGCGGGCATCACCAACTTGAGGTCACATTTCATTCTGATGGGCGACGTGGCTCCAATAGTTCGATGATTTGAATCGCGCTTACCCAATTGTAGGCATTTCGGCCTATGTATGTTGGATACATGGCATTTTAAGAATGAGCTTCCTATTTTGGTACCGCCCACTTTTCTCTGACTATCCGTTTGGCAAACTTTTGAAATACAAGTGAAATAAGTCTTCTTCATCTAAATATCTTGTTTTCAACATTTGAACTCATGCTCTTTGGTATTTGAGGATGCAAAGTGTGCATTTCTAGATATCCATAGTTCAAAACGATCGTAGGCACGTGTTGTGATGTAATATGAGCGTGAAAGTGGAATTTCTCAATGCAAATTGGCTCATTTAACACAACTGATCCCTTCTAATGGATGGTTTTCAACATACTTCTAATCTTAGGGCCTTAAAGTGATGTTTTGGTGATTCCTCGCAGCCGGCTTGAGTTTTGAAATTATGACATTTGTTTGAGAAATCCGTATTTAAGAGACTTCTCATGGCGTGTATGTTAATGAGCATCTTCATTCTATTTTGAATAACCAACCAACAAGTCGCGACTCTGGACTGTATAAGAATGCGTCCAATAACAACAAACTTGTAGTGTTTTTGACAATCTTGTCGAAGTGATATATACATACTAAAAACATGACATATGGAAGCAACAGTTTTCTTTTTTAATTGATTGTTGAATAGAAAGTTTAGTGTTAAAACTTAAATTCAGGACAATCTATACAGCCGTGAGTGTTTAGGAGAAATATGGAAGTTACTGTGACATTAAACGAAGTTTTGTTTCGATGTTACAGAACGGTCAAGTCTTAATTCAGTTTATTGTGTGCAGATTTTCTGCTGGGGCTGCATGTTTGGTTTTCCATTAAAAAGAAATGCTACTGTGAAATCTAATTAATTATTCCTGTTGAATCAGGTGATATGTGACCCCCCCACATCCCTTGTGATTTATATCTTTCTTCTGTTCGTCTCTCAGGGGCTGGAGAATCGGGGAAAAGCACCATAGTCAAACAGATGCGCATTTTACATGTCAATGGCTTCAATGCTGAGTAAGTATGAACTTCACATCTATGTCTTCTGTTGTTGTTGCCAAATGCGACCAGACTGCATTATCTTCCTTTGACATTACCTATTAGCATTATAAGTCACTTTGGTTAAAAGCGTCTGTCAGATGTGTACTCGTAAAAGTTGTGTACTGTAATGTTTAACTAGTGTTTTTGTAATCATCACAACTTTGATGCTTTTTTAAAGCTGTAATGTTTTTCAGTGTTGTCGTATGTGTCCCTGTATTTATCCCAGTTGTTGTGGTGTGCTTTTTATATAGATGGGCTTAACCTACAGTCCTCTGATGGAGGTTTTGAGTTGCTTTAAAATCTAATAACTCGTTTTTTGAGTCTGAAATGTGAAATGGGGAGTGCGTTGTAGAGCTTTCTAAAGGAAGATAACCCATAGAGCATATTCATTTTTTCCTTTGTGTAAAATAATCCTACATTAAATTTTGTTTCAGTTTGAAGGCATTGTTGCCGATTCACATGCAACTGGTTTGAAACCAGTTTGTAAATGGCTTTAAATGTCAATGCTGTATTAGTGAAAGCTGTTCCTAGAATATATATATATATATATATATATATATATTGCATTACGGATTTTTAAATATTGCAAAAATAAAGACCACTATGTTTATCTTAAGATAACAAGCTATGCAAAGTAAGAACTTTTATATTGTGTCATGCTTGTTTACTTTAGTTCTGATGTGGTTATGTTACAAATGTAACTGTTTATTATCCTGTATAAGTGATTGCTTAACTATGGATGCTTTTTTATTTTACAGAGAGAAAAAACAGAAAATTCAGGACATCAAGAATAATATAAAAGAAGCTATAGAGGTACGTGGTATAGTTTGATAGTAACGTTAACATGCAAATGTCACTAATCCTTAATCATTAATACAACAATTTTGACTGTTTTTGTTCCTCTGCAGACTATTGTGTCGGCAATGTCTCTGTTGGTACCTCCAGTTCAGTTAGCCTGTCCTGCAAATCAGTTCCGAATCGATTACATCCTCAATTTAGCCAATCAGAAGGACTTTGAGTTTACAACGGTGAGTAGGATGTTTTCAGTCACCCCATCATCCCTGTTATGTTTCTGTAGGTTTACATATACCTTTTCTGTTGGACATGTAGAATAATCTTAGAAGTAATTTTTGGCAAGTGTTCATATAATTTAAAATAAGCATTTTCTTTGTTTATGTCTTTACTGCTGCTATTATTTACACTATGAAAGTAAATAGTAACTGGTTGCCACTTCCAGTCCCAATCCAATGTCACTGTACTTAAAGCATCATTGCGTTTCTGCAAGCAAGTCTAGTTTTGTTTTCAACAGAGAATGGGAAGTCATGTGTTAAATGAGGATACAAGAGTGTGTAAATGATATCATAAACATCCCCTTGCTGTATTTCACACTACACCTGATGGTTGATCTGAGTGTTGTGGGATTCTGAATAAGCACAAAGAATGTTCACGTGAGACTAAACCCCAAGTTTTCCCATGCGTTCGCGTTTTCTCGTGTGCTTCGTGCAATTATACTTAGCAGCTATTCTTTGCTTTGGGACAACACATAGGTAAATTGAAAGAGCGCCCCACCTGAGGGAGATGTGGGTGTGCGGTTGTGTGACACTGAGGTGTAATGGTGTGGCGTTCATTACGACTTATTACCTGTAATAACCTCTAAACTCTCCCTTAAGAGAAGCCTCACCTGAGCCACAAACCTTGTCATCCAGGACCTCCCTGCTTCCTCATCACCCAGACAGGTGCTCTGTGTCTGGGGAAAGGACAGTGGGGAGCCGCCAGTGGGCCCTGGCTAAGATTTAATTACAGGTGACTCGTACCTGGTCACCCTGTGGACTTAAAAAACCGAGAACTCGATGGGTATTTAGTAGTTGAATAACTGAGTTGTTTGGGTTGATCAACATTACTCAACATCATTACATCATGAACATAGTGATGTAAAATTTATTTGTGTTTACAACAAACCGGATGAGCATGATGAATGTTTTGGAGGATTTTGTATGGGTCTTCAAGACTTCAAGTTAGAGGGACTGTGTTTGTGTTTGCCTTCACGGTTAAACTTCAGAATTAAGTGGATTGAGTTTAGCGTTACTACAAAGACACTGCCCAACCCTCTCTCGCTCCATACGTCCCTCAGTGGCCCCAGGGCCCGATGGGAACCAGTCTAACTGGTTGATTGTGTAGCTGAAAAGAAACAAAAATAAAAAAGGGCTAAAGTAATTATTGACATTTAGAACGTAGGCAAGTCATTGGATATAAGAAGTTCGTGAATGAGTTTTAGGTTTAAGTATATTATAAGCATATGTGTGGTAGCTGTGAAGTTTAAAGGAAACTGGTAAGAGGGCATATGTCAACCAGATAAAAAAGTGCACACACGGCAAGCCAGAGCGCTACCCTACACTTGAAACACAGTACAACTAATATTGGGTGGTTTAGTTGTTTTAAGTAGCGTCACAATGCCATGGTCAAGGTATTTGTGAAACACTGTTGTGCTTGCTTTGTTCGTGAAAAGTATAAAACGTACATTTTTGTGAATGTTATTTGATGAAGGTGATTTTGTCTAATAAAGTTAAAACTTGTTTTCTTCACAGAGAAGCATTGTAGAAAGCAAAAGTTTAATCCTTCATTTATAAAACCAAGTTTTCCATTATTCTATGTGCACTGTTGCAATTCATATCATGAGTATGTTGTTTTGGTTCTTTACTATGCAATTTGAATTACCGGAGAACGGGATTTGCTGCTTTGCATGATATTTATCACAGAGTTTCATAGAATTAGATCAATACAAATATGGCCCCTTTTGCGTATATCTAAGGCATCGTACCACAAAATAATGTTGAATATGACAATACAAAACTACAACATTAATACTTAGGATAAAACGGCTTGTTCAGCGGTGCTAATTACTGAAAGAAGAGCCGTGCCAGTGTGAACGCCACCATATCCAAACACATCAACAATGATCAAGCGAGTAAAAGTCCTCCAACATTCTCTCATGCACCCTGTGAACCTGCTAGTTCTCCTCATGCCACCCTTACATGTAAACAGCTTAACAAAGAAAAACTCTTCTGTAGCATGTTGTTTGTTCTTGTTCTTGTGTTTGTAAGCTCTTGGGGTGTAACGCTCTTTTAGCTTTTTAAATATCTATTGTTATTTAAGTCTAATTTTGATTCAGAGTTTGTTTGTGATTCGTCGACCCATTAGGACTTCTGATAGTTTAAAAACTATACTTTTCATCAATTTGACAATGAGTGAAATCTTAATATGAATGTTTTCCCCTAAATAAGTAGTTTTTTTCTGGTTGAAATTATATTTTATATTTAAAATGTAAAGTGTTCTGACTGAATAAGCACAAGCTAAATTTAAATGTGTATGCTCCATTTAAAAAAACCATATTGCCCAACATAATACCTTTTAAAAAATAAACAAGTAATGTAAAAGAATCTTTTACTTTTGAATCAAGTTTACTAAACGGAGAACCATTTTTGCCAGAAAAAGAATATTGTTATCAAGTCCACCTCCCCACATTTGTTTCCATGTGTCCTTCAAAGGTATTGGAAATCCCAGACAGATCTCCTCTATTTTTGAATGTTAAAAACCCCTTAAATATGTGAATACATCTATATCTTGCCAAACTACAAATGTGATTTGTTTGGATTCTGATGACGAGTTAATGGTTTGCCGTCTTTTACGGTTCTTCCCAACAGGAGTTTTATGAACACACAAAGACCCTGTGGCAGGATGATGGAGTGAGAGCTTGCTTTGAAAGATCCAATGAGTACCAGCTGATCGACTGTGCACAGTAGTAAGTATTCTTTTAAACACAAATTTAATGTTAAATACTTCTTTCTTTGTCATTTGCGCATGTACATTACCAGTCCAAAATTAAAACACACATTTATTCCTATTAAGTTGAGAATTTGTGAAGTAACACAGGAAGCTTCGTGTAGATCATTTGTACCAACGTAAAAAAATTTTTTTTACATGCACAACACACAACTTATATTGTGATGAAAATACCTGTTTTAAAGCTGCAATCTGTTTGTTTTGCTTTAATCGCCATTACCATTTGAAACTAAATTTACTTTTGGTGCTTTAAGTGGCAATAATATAAAAATAGTAATTACCCGGACTGCAAGAGTATAACTTAAATTCTTTTGATTATTCGCTTTGACATGGTATTTGCGATTGTTATTGTCGGTTTATTGATTTTATATTAAAGTGTCGAGATGTTTTAGAACTTTCTGTGAAGCAGCTGCATGGTACAATTTTAGCATTAAAAATTAAATAATATATTGTAAATCACAAAATTTGTTAATTATATACATTTTACAATCTTTATTTGTTTTTAGTGATATAGTTAGGGATATATTTTGAAACACAGAACGTGGCACAAATATACAGCTTTTATTAAGGCATTTGACGATAATGTTATTTATTATGTATTATTTTTGTATATGAACATACATTTTTAGATTAGTTGTGCTGCCCTTGTAAACGCTTCAATATGTTAAATATTAATAACCATTAAATATAGAAATAATATTAAACACGAATGTACTAAACTGACTTCTTCCGGATGGTTTACAGATTGCAGTAAAGCTTAGTTTCAGGGTTTAGAAATAAAAAAATCAAGTTCCTAAAATCACAAGAAACACAAATTCTGTAAATTGATCTCAAACGCTTCACTTATGGTGTACATGCGCAACAATCATTGGTTGAGATATGAAATACTTGTTGTAGTAAAAATGCTGTATCATAATGCAGTACTTGGTAGTCAAACGTGAGTCACTTTGTCCAGACTGATGTTAAGTGGCGGCATTCTTACAATTATCCGTCAGATTGGTCGTGTGCATCGACTTGACTCCGGCTGAAACTGCTTGTCTGACTTTCTTAGCACGTGTCTGTTTAATATCATGTATGGAAAGAGAATGGCGGATGGAAAAATGTGCAAAAGATGTTTGGTATTGTAAAGATAGACGATTGAAACGGCCGTGAAGATGTTTAAGGGTGATATGTACGCTGTGAAGTGTGCTCATGTTTGTACGATTGTGTCCCGTCCTCTCTCACAGCCACTGGTGGTTGTTGTGGATCAGACGCTGGGCTGAGCCGTTTCGACCGGAAGTGGCCCCCCTGCCCCTCCCCGCTGCACGCTTATGTAAACGTAGAGCGGAGAAAGAGAGCGAGGTCTATTTTTATCTCGCTGGTTCACTCGCTTGCAGCAGCATAAGACCGTTTGAGAGAGAGAGAGAGAGAGAGGGAATCCGCAAATAATGCATCTCTCCTCTGAATGGGCAAAATTAGCTTAAAGTGATAAAGAGCGGCCTCTCGCTGGTGTTCAGAAGGCCACTTGCGATGCAATGAGAGACAGAGAGGAAGGACGGCGGGGTTTTGAGCCTGCGCACGCACGTTCAGTTCGAGATGAGCGGCTGATGCTCGCTAGTACCGTTATGAGCTCATTATTCATCCTCGGTGTTTTCAAGGCTCTTCCTGTCACATGGCCAGGTGTCCATATTGAGCGTGTTTGTGTTTTCATTCATCTTTGTTTCTGAGCCGCAGCAGTTCTGTGGGCTCAATAACGTTATCATTGACGCCGGGGCGAACAAATACGTCTACGCAAAGAGAGAAAAGAACGCAGCCGTGTCACTGTTTGTTTTTATTCATCCCGAAACTTTTTCTTCTCTCCTGACCAGCTCTTCCTGTTTCTGCTTGTCGAGGGACTGCAGTGATAGAAAATGGCTGAGATGGTTGATGTCAAGAACGATTGTGTGGTTTTCAAGGGATGAGATTTGCTGGGTTTTTGTATTTGTAAACCGAAGAGCACATGTTGTTGTGTTTGGTTTATAAATCCCGTGTAGAGATAAATTATAAAAAACTATAAAAATCTACAAATGCATAACCTTGTTAAATGTTGTTATTGTTAAAATTGACTTTATGTTGTGTGTGATGTCCATGAATTCGAAATCTTAGTCTTAAAGGATTCTCTGATCAAGATATTTCCTATCAATATAGAGTATAGATTTTATTGTCAGGGTAATCCGATGCAGATTCTGATGCTTCAAGTTTATATTACTTGGATATATACTCTCTGATCACCGATAACTTTGTTAGGAAAAAGTAATACTTTAGGTGTTGCTTTTTATATGTCACGGTAATAATGAAATTAAACTATTGTTTTAATAAAGTACTAAATAATTAAAAAAATGAATCCACTATACAGAACATTTTTAATATGCCTTCACAATTAGATTGTTGTAAAATTTGAGATTTTCTTTCAAATTGAGATTGGTTTGTCAGCTTGGCTGGGAAAATCCCTAGTTATGTTTATTCTTTTGTAAATGTGTAAAAAATAAGTAAGGATGGTTCACATTAGAGACTGACAGTAGTTTATTTCTCACATTTACAATGGAATGGAATAGAAAGTTAACAAAACACTTTGGAACATTTACAAATCCAATAGCCATATCTTTATATATAATATAATATAATATAAGGTTGTTCTGGGCAGAATATGGGGGTAGCATCTTTTTTCATGAAACATTTACATTCAGGCAATTAGCATATACCTTTATATAAATTGTATATAAGAATAATCAGTGTAATCTATATACATATATATATAAAAACCTAAAGTTGTGCTTTCTTCAGGCAATCCTGTGAAATACAACACAACAAAAATACATTGTGCCAGTTTTATCGCAAATCCACTGACAGTTTTGTTCAAGTCATGGATCCCAAACTCTTTATTGTTATTCTTATTTTGAGAGATGTATCGCCTTGCAGCTCCCCAAATAAAGACATATCAACCTAAACTCAGATATTAAATGAATCTAAAAACATATTCAGTTGAACAAAGATGGAAAATTTAATATTTTTCTTGTTGTTATTTTTCTGATATTTGAATGCATACGATTTATGATACATTTCTGTATTCCATAAAATACCATACGGATCAATCTCAGGGCCCCCAGTTTAAGAACCGCGGGAGTTATGCAGAAGTAAACGATAACAATATTTTCTATATGCTTTATTTATGCGTAGAAAAATGCATAGCATGTTCAATAGCTAACAATCAGTGTTACTGTGTATGAATAGAGAAATGTTGCGGTTGTGGTTGTTCACGTCTCATCCAGCGCGTGGAGAGATAGAAAATTCCTAAATCGTCCGCCATGTTTCTTTCCCGAGCCTGTTCTCTCTCTCTCTCTCTTTCTCGCTCTCTCTCTTTCTCCCCCTCCCTGTTTTGCGAAACCAGACCTGTTTTTTCTCTCAATCTTTTTTCCTGCTCTCTTTTTGACTGGCCCTTCTCCACCTCCTCTCTCTCTCTCTCTTATTCTTTTCTTTTTCTCTTTCTGTCTGTCTCTCCCTCTCTCTGGCCTCTCTCCAGTCACACAAGATTTGGAGCTGATAGTCTATTTATAGCGCCTGTGGTTCTGTCGCTATGACAACCGAGCTGGAGGCCAGGGCGCCAGGGAGCTATTTTTGGAGCGCCGCTGTAATGTCAGACACAGCCTTCTCTATTTTCTTTCTCTTCCACCGTTCCCTCTCTCCCTCTTTTTGCCGTTCCCTCACCGCCATTGCTAACTTGCAAGCGTGCAAGACGGAGAGCACATATCGGAGTCAATCGACTCATGTGACGTTGTCGTCAAATGTGCATATTTGCAGGGCTGAATAGAGTTTTAGCTTTGTTCGTAAACAACATTTTTCAGTTTCCCGTTGCGTTGAAACATCACTGTACGATGTTAGGCATTTGTGACCGTTTTCCTTAAGGTGTGAACAACATAAACGTTTTCATGCGCTGCAACTGCAGTGTTTCAACGAGAAAACGTTTGTTGATAAACGCTACGGTGTCGGTGAATAGACTTGATGATAGATCCCTGTACCGTACTATGCCACGCACACACACGGTTCGCTCTGAGACTAAACAGCGTATGTCGTATTGGCCGCAGAAGCTGACTAATCCACACTCTTAATACTCGACTGTTAACTAGATGAGCCGTAACATTAACCAGATTAGTAAGCATTGAGAATATTATCAGCTTTAGCCCTGCGGCAAATGGATCATTCTGATATTTACATTTCGTTTTTGCATGTTTAAGAGTGGGTTTTACAATGTAACCTTTGGATATTTTTTGGAAAAACTAGGTATTTATTGAATAGTTTGATTTGATGTCTTGTATCTTATGTCTTCAAAATATCTATTGCTGTGCAATTATAGGAGAATAAATTGCTTTGAATAGTTAATCGTTTCAGTTAATCGCTACAGGGACATTAAAAAACTCAAGTATTTCATGTCCGTGCATAATATAAAAACACATTTTTATAAAAGCTAAATTTAATCGCTTTGTGAATTTAAATAAACTTGTTTTTTCAGAAGTCCTTCTTATAAAAGATTTTTCAAAATGAGGAATGGATGTTTTTAGGGGGTCTAAATATATTTTCTTGGCCTTTACAATAATCGAGCGATATTAAATAAAGTTAGTAGTTATACAGTATTTCAGAATGTTTGTTGAAATTCATTTTATTTGGAATCCTCATAACAGCTGTTTGGCTCTAACACACAGGTCCGTGTTGTGAATTCCACATTTTTTTTCTTAAAAACCAAACAGATAGAAACTTTAATTTGATGTGTGAACAACCGATTTACAGATCACGGAGTTGTTTATACACACAGTCTATAACTGAAACTTTTTGATATACATTTAACAAAACCATTTCTATACATGGATACATTAAAGACACCAGAGACTGTATTTACACTATTTTCTTCCTTGTGTTTTTGGCTTTACTAGATCTACTTTGGAAATGTTTGATTTTTATGTTTTCTTTTATGTTTGTCAGTAGCTCCTTTTTAAGCATTTGTATTTCCATTTACCAGACTAACATCTCCTATACAATTCTGTATTTAGGATTAATTATGTTATAATATGAATCCTAAATCTGAGAATGTATTTAACTAGAAATAAAGCTGTTTATTATACATTTTGTTTTAGACAAGTCTTAACAGACAACCATTTAGAGACGTTTTATGTAGGATGATTAAAGTTATTTGATACATATTTAATGTTAGTTTTCTGTTTTAGTATTTGAAGAGTAAAAGAAATGTAAAGCTAAAATTGAATCCGTTCTAATAACTTTATACTACTATTATTAGTTATCCACTGTGATTTGCTTGAAGTTTTAGAATGTAGTTAAACAGAAATTCTGTGCGGTTCAAGTCATATGATTCATGTGATGGTTTGTGTGTGACCAGACAATCCATTTACTGCTCGAAGTGTTTTCCATTTACTGGTCGCATTTTTTTCTTTTATTGAAGTTGCTTTCTAAACACATGGCACTGCATGGAAAAACAACTTTTTTGTGCTTTTTGTGTTTTCTGATCAAAGCTACAATCCACATTTCAGCTTTTGCTGCTTTTGACAGAGGTTGACTCAACTAGAATTTCACGTTCTCGAACTTCCTGCCGTGCGGGCGTTTTAATTCTGGAATTCCTCTCGAGTTGAGTTTGGATTTGGAATGCAGACCTAAATATACTCCGTCGCAGCTATAGCCGTCTCTTCTGCTTGGCATTATGACAGCGGAGGCTATATGCGTTCTGTACCCAGAGGGGCATGAGTTGTATCATGTCTGACCGGGCTATTGTTGGAATCCTTCTATTATTAGAAAGAAAGGCAATAATTGAGATATGGTGTTAGACAACGCCTGTGGTCAAAACACAACTGCTAATGCAAAGCCCCTGTCTGTCTGTCCGTCTGCATTTCTCCTATAGTTAGTTTGTCTTCTGTCTGTCTGTCTGCTCCTTTATTTCTCTGTTTCTGCCGCCTCTTCCATGTCATGCGCCGTAATTCAGCACTTTCATTTGTACGGCCTGCTGTATGTGTTGCACACACAAGTTCATGCATGCACATACACCCACACCAGTGCAGTTTCAGGATCATACGGCTATGTGTGGGTCCTACTGCCTTGCCGTCACATTTCAACCCTCTGTGTCACATTCCTGTCTGACATGGAAGGGGGGTGCACGGGTGCGTCCGGCCTGCGGATTCCTCTCGCTTTCTTTCCGATTTCAGTGGATAAAAGAGATGGAGGGAATTGGATGAAATTAAAAAATTTAGTTTTAATTCTGTTATTACCCTTAAAATGTTGGTTCATTTCACGGTTTTAGTACTGTCAATTGTGACTTGGAATAGTTTTGTGAGTCTTTTTGACTTTTTGAGTTTTGCAGAAAGTCCTGACTTGAGTATTGATGTGTTACAATACTGTGACATCGTATTGTAGTATTTAAAATATTTGATTCTGTTAATGGTTATCAAACACTGTATTATTTATTTTGTAAATATGTTCTAAATTAATCCAAATGGTTCTAGCCCTATACAATGATGAAAATCGTCATCAAACTTTCGCCGCATTTTTCATAACAATTTTGCGAAAATAAAGCACCGTATTTATTATTTAAAGTTATGCATTTAATCATGGTAAACAGAGCTTTTAATACAGGTCACTGTATGAACATTATGCAGTATCTTATCATAAAGGAATATTAAAAAGGAATCGAAATTTTAACAAACTTAATATGTAATTTAAAACTTCATTTTGGGCAGTATGTAAATCAAATATTTTTATAAACACCTTAGAAAAAATTATGTGTAATGTCTATTTGGGAAAACCCGGTTTTGAATAGTTTATAAATAGGAAAACTCGGTTTTGAATAGTTTATAAATAGGAAAACTCGGTTTTGAATAGTTTATAAATAGGAAAACTCTGTTTTGAATAGTTTATAAATAGTAATTATAGCCAGGTATTATTCATTTTAAGTTGTGGCTTTAAATTGATATAATGAATGTAGTCAGCTCATGAGTCATTTGCCTGATTCAAAGTGATAATTTCCTGTATTTTAAAACTATTTTTTATAAACATCTGGCTCATGAGTCATTTGTTCGCCAGTCGGACTATACCAGTTGTGTGTTGTTAAACGCAACAAGATTTTTTAACAGTACCCTCTTATTCTCAGGACATTTTTAGTTGAACATGGCCAACAAAAAGTTGTATCATTATCATTCGCTATAGAATCAAAAGGAGAATGACAATGAAGAATTTTTTAATAATGGCAATGAAGTCATCTTTTTTGGAGGGTTGTGCCCACACCTACAAATGTCCATGTAAATGCCTTAAAAATCGCTCAAGTTTAAGTTTATTTTAACATTCACAATGAACCGGGTGCCAGCCCTCCCACCATCTTGTTCATCTTGCGTGTCCTCGGCCGTTTCTTAGGATAGCATCTTACTAAGACGGCAATTCTCAATCGCCTGCCCTCGCTCTGTTTTGCCTCTCTTCCCCTCTATGTTGACTCTCACTAGAGCCGATCCATTGACTAGAGCAGCAGGGTAGGACTTGGGGCTCTGATCACTATGACTCAGAACCCTGCCTGCTTTGATCTCCAGCACAAACATGCGCCACCTGCTGGCACGCTTTACTGCTCCAGTGTCAGCTGCCTTTTTTGCCATTGTAGTAGGTGCGGTGATTTAAAATGTGTGTCGAGAGATGTGTAAATGAACAAATAAAGTGTTAGAAATTAAAACTTAATTATCATTTTTTATAAATATAATTAAAAAAAATATGTTTGAACTCATTTGATAGTTTTCACACAAATGTGTTGATTTAGACAGCTGTAGTATTTGAGCACTGTTGTATGATCATTTAAAAGCACATTTCTTCAGTGTACTGTGCTTTAGATAAATGACAAAAAAATGCATACAGTGCTCATGGTTGATGAGTAATAGAAAGAAAGTATTTTATTTTACAATAATAAAACAATAAGAAACTAGAGCCATTAAAAATGATTTATCTTGCATTGGGGAAGGGATAGTATGATCAAAATAGCAGTCATTTCCAATTGTAGTAATTGTTTAAAAATAACAACATTGTATTCACGTTAAAAGTTGACAAACTGGTTTATATGTACATAGCACAGCCATTATTGTTTTTTTTCATGATTTCATTTTGACCAGATGATTAATACAGTAACAGTAATGTGGTGTTCATATCTACCTGAGCAATGTACACAGTTTTGTTTGTAAATTCGAAGGAAATCCTACAAATATTTAGATGTTTTTCTGGTTTCCCTTGTAGTTTCCTGGACAGGATTGACACTGTAAAACAGGGCGACTACACTCCTTCTGATCAGGTATGTGAGCTGTATATATGCACACAAAGGAATCAAAACATTTGATTGATTGCCATTGTCCTTGGTCATTTCTTTAATTTTCCACCATTTTGTTTTCCCTGTCAGGACTTGCTCCGATGCAGAGTTTTGACTTCGGGAATCTTTGAGACAAGATTCCAAGTGGACAAAGTCAATTTTCAGTGAGTTACACCAGGCCCTCCCAACATTTTCAAACCACTTGGATTCTAAGTATATAACTATGGGATATCTTGTCTTTGGGCTTTTGAGTGATGGGTTTCTTTTCTCTTGCAGTATGTTTGATGTTGGTGGACAGAGGGATGAACGTAGAAAATGGATCCAGTGTTTCAATGGTAAATGTGTTTGATATGAATAAGTGGTAGAAAAAATACAGAGATAGATGTATGTTTTTGTGTGAAAGTGCTTTAGTTTGATTTCATGCCAACAAATTGCCATTGTTTGGTGTGTTAAATCTTTCTCTTTGTGGTTTCAGATGTGACAGCCATCATTTTCGTGGTAGCCAGCAGCAGTTATAACATGGTGCTTAGAGAGGACAATCAGACCAACAGACTCCAAGAGGCACTAAACCTCTTTAAGAACATTTGGAATAACAGGTAACTTCCAAAACCCCCATACTTTTTATGCACAGCAATGTAGAAACTGGCCTGACATACACAATAAATCAAAATTACCCATTTTGGTTGATTAATGTTAAAAGGGATTGGTATTGCTTGTTTGTCTTTTTAATGGCAAATCCACTTTTTTAGTTTGTCACGTTTGTGCAAACGTACTTGTACTCTCAACTTGTTCTAAAATGTCTTTATTACACATTTTTCTATGCACTGTTTTTGGAATGTGAATTGCTCTTGATTAATTGTTGTCTTACCTCATTTTCTAGGTGGCTTCGAACCATATCTGTCATTCTCTTCCTAAACAAGCAGGACTTGCTGGCTGAGAAGGTTCTGGCGGGAAAATCAAAAATAGAGGATTATTTCCCGGAGTTTGCACGCTACACCACGCCAGATGATGGTCAGTAAAGACGTACAGAAACAAACTGACAGCTTTTTAAAACTGTTCATGCATTCTAATCCAAAATTGCACCTGTCTGTCTAACAGCAACCCCAGAGCCAGGAGAAGATCCGCGAGTTACGAGAGCAAAATATTTCATCCGAGACGAGTTTCTGGTAAGTCAGATCTTTCTGTGGTACCAAATGTATGAATGGAAACTCATCACACAAGGCGCATAGCATTGTCAAATCTGGCAACGAACACATGACAATATTTTTAGGAAGTGATGTGCATTACTGTATTATAATATTCTTTATCTCAGTGAAAATCATACAAGAATCGAAGGCTTGAATGTTTTTTTGCCTTTGCAGAGGATCAGTACAGCGAGTGGAGACGGTCGGCACTACTGCTACCCTCACTTCACCTGCGCTGTGGATACGGAAAACATACGCCGAGTGTTTAACGACTGCAGAGACATCATTCAGCGCATGCACCTACGGCAGTACGAACTGTTGTGATCGCAGCAGTGAAGACGGGACGCAAACTCGCCACCTGAACTTTCTTTAGGCCCCCCTGCCCTACATCATGCCCCTATATCAAACCACGAACCTTCAGACTGATGAGTCCCCACCTCTTACACCACATACACACACATGCACAGAATATAAATATATATATATTATATATATGTATATATATATATATATATATATGTATATATATATATATATATATATATATATATAAACGCAAACACATGGCCTTTCTCCATCCTAAGTGACTTTGGGCGGGGCAAGGGCACGCACTGTGTTACTGATGAAAGCAAATGGCTGTGATATCTGGCAAAAACTTGTTGACACAGCCAAGGACTACCGATGTTACTAAAAACGAATAAAGAGAGTGGAAAATAAAACACGTGAAAGGGAGGGGAGGGAGAAAAGTATAAAAAAACAAACTGTCCAGGACTGCTGGAACTCAACTCACACTTTAAAGGGTCTGCTCAGGACGAGTAAGCCATTTCGTACACATACAGACACATAATGCGTCCAGCTAAACTCCTGACCCGCAATCCTATGTATGTTACACGTCGAGCTGTCTTCTTTCTGATCATATGCCTAACACACATTACTTATATTGATGCGCACGCACAAAGCATACACACATTGTTATCCTCCATCGTTTTTTGGTCCTGTTGAACGTTTAGTGCCTGTGTGAGACTGGTATGCCCCTCCTCTCCTATTCCAAAACCCCCGACCCACCCCAATTGGTGGACAGACCTGCCCTTGGAGGAGAGCAAAAGAATTTTGATGGACTGATAAAAAGAATGTAGAGCAAAATTTGTTTCTTTTTCAACCAAAAAAAAACAACATGAAAAGGAGGGTTTGGATGGGTTACTGCCCCGGGTTGCTTTGCGTGTGGAGTGGAGAATGACTTTGAACACAAGACCCATCACATGACTCGCTTCTCAAGATGCATCGCAGGAGATGCGAGTGCATGCAATGCTAGATTCATGCAGAACAATGAACTAAATGAAGTGCATAAAAATCCAAACTATATATATATATATATATATATATATATATATATATATATATATATATATATATATATATACACCTGTAATAATACAAACTTTTTTCAGTTTTTTTTTTAGTTTACCCAGTTGTGTGTTGGTGTGCACAGTGTGCGAAAATGCACCGTTTTAAACCTCCTGTTTTCCAAGACATCGTTTCCCAGTTGCTCTCTGCTCCTGTTTTCCGTGTCTGATACTGTTTTGTTTCTCTCTCTCTTTCTCTCTCGTCTCGTCCCTGCTGCAAAAATCTTGTACACTGACACGTGGGGATTTCATTAGACTGAGGGTAAGACAGTTATTACGAGAGACACGTGTGGATGTCCAACGGATGGTCTAGATGCTCTCTTCCCCCCTCTCCAATCTGTCCTGCCCTTTAGCCTGGCTTTTCATTTTTCTGCTGGATCATTATTCTTGTACAGACTATAAAATGTATTATTTTGTACAACTTTATTGAAGAAAAAAAGTAACTTGTAGAAGCTCCTTGTGCCTTGATCACGACTGTACGTGTAAAATGAGCTAAGATGTAAGTAAGATATGTTTCATTGCGCTGTTTGGCTCTGCCCTGCCTCCGTCGATTCCCTCGAACTCTGACCTCCCCTGATTGCCCGATCATCAGACTCTGGGTAGAGGTTGCACATTTGCGCTGATCCAATTGAACTTCAAGAACACTGGTGTCCGATCAGCCTGTAAACGCAACCTTTATCGGCACTGCTCATCTGCGGAGTTTGGACGGGGGTCTGCAGTCTGTCACATTTTTGTTTTGTCCCCTCCCGCGTTTTGGATTCATACGTTTGACATGCCTCTGGTTTATGTTTTAGAATACAAGACGAGACGTCTGATGCTGATAAGTACAAAGCAAGAAACATTATATACAGTATATATAAATATATATTTATATGTGTAAATATATTATTTATATATATTTGTTTGCTTTTACAGGTTTTATTTGCCTTATTGGGTCAGGAACGATGTGTCAGCATTTTTAGAGGCAGGGCCTGGGGCGATTTTTTTTGTTTTAGCTTTAACTCTGTTGAAGGAGAAAATAATCCAAATGCAAAAACACTGCTTGTCTCTTGGTAAAAACCAAATTCCTTTGCTAAAATGGGCGAAAAAGGATGGGGAAATATGTCAATGGATTAAGTGTACAAATTGTTTTTGATAGCTGCACAGTCAGATTTGGGTTAATATTCCCCCCTCCCGTGGTATTCATGTTTATTTCTTTATTAAAAAATGGAAAAACAAGACAAAAAAAGCTGCTCTGCAAACTGACATACTAACAACAGAGGCAACCAATCACCGGACATTGACCAATTGTAACCCGTCTCTGTACCACAACTTCATGTCCTGCTATCCAATCACATGAAAGCTGGGGCCAGCTTTTGGTGCTTCAATGGTCCACTTTGTTACACAAACAAAGTATTTATTTTGTTTTTATTTATTTGTCATTTTATACTTTGTTTCCAAAACGCCATCATTTGAATCAAAAACTCTAACGTTTGACCGGTTTTGAACCTGTTGTGTTTCGTGCAAAATGTGGTACAGGTATATATATATAAATATATATAAATATAAATATATTATTTTTTGGTTAGGGGCGTGGGATGGGGCGGGGGAGATGTTAAGCTATGACATTTTATTATGTTTACTTTTATTTTTTATTTTCTAGTTCAAGACTCGCTGCAGCAATAAGTGAGTGAGATTTGAGTACCAAACGCCCCTTTGCCTGATTCTGTCTCTATTCGAAGTGTTTTCAGTGTATATGTTGCTTTTTCCATGTCTCTCACACTTACTGTACATTTTGTACAAAGATTCAAATTACAGCAGTAAAGAAGAGTGTAACACTGTCTGACTGACACACAAACACATGCGCACACACTCTTTTCACAAGGCTAACGCTTGTGTTTGGCCAAATCACACTATAAAGGAAAATGTAGTTGCTCTTTATGATGATGGTGATTCTTAAAAGTCTCATACAGTTTACTACTTATCTTAAACAAAAGTTATAATTTGCTGATCTATTAGATTTTTTGAAAACTTTGTATTATTTTATTGATTCTAGAATTAGTATTCTCATATCTTGAGTAATGTATACTTCAAATTTATTTGACAACACTTAACTTGTGCTTCAACAAGTAACCTGATATTGATATAGAATACATGGTGTAAAAACAAATAATGATCTTAAAATTGCAAGAGAACCATTGTGGAAAAAAAGAAAGTATAAACTGTTACAGTTAGCAGTGGGTTAACAATTGCTTTGTGATCTCGTGGGCATTCTATACAATAATGTGCATTATCAGATTTGCATGCTCTTTATGATATAAGGTTTAGAAAATAAGATGGATTTGATGGCCTTAAACCACATCTAAAATGTGAACTGTAGAAAAAAGTTAAGTGTTTTATGTTTAAAAATTATTACAATTTATTATTAGTTGTCATGATGAAACACACAAAACTGAGTAGTATTTTAGTATTAAAATACTTAAATGTTAAACAGGGAATTGCACATGCAACCAATCCAATCAAAATTAACAAAGGCCTAAAAATCTGTCCCAATGTTATTTTATGTTATGTAAAATAAGTGATTTATTTTAATACATTAATTCAGCAGAGCACTAGTACATAACTCAAAGAAGTTGGTGTTTTTATTAGATATATTTAAATAATTCTCTACTCCACCAGTGATGTCATAATGACATATATATTTAGAGAAATAATTCAAGCGTTACATAAACATTAACGTATTGATTTCAGATAAGGGATTGATTAAAATCTAATGTATTTTGGCTTCATCTACTGTTTAAATCAGCTGCACTTGTAGCTTCAGCGACACCTGCTGGGCTGGATGTATTGACAATGTGCTGATGTTTAGCGCCACCTGCTGGACAAATCTACATCTGCTACGAGAAGAACTAACACAACTGCTGTTACACTTTTCTCAAACAGTAAGTAACAATGGCCATATGCAATTTCACCCAAACATAAATCCCATAATTATCAAGATCTGTATTTAACATATATTGTTCTGAACATAGATATGGATACTTGGATTATATTTGTTAATCTCATTTCTCCCAAAAAATGGAACATTTGTATGAAGTAACATGAACAAAGTATGGATTATTTTACAAACAGCTGTCACATTTTTATGTTTTCAATGCTGTTTTTTTTATTTATTTTTTAAAATTATTTTATTTTACATATCCCATTTAGTGAGGTATTTAAATATATGCAAAGTTGGGGTATAACATTGTATTGCGAATATTAGATATCAATACTTAACTTCAAATTGGCCTTAATATTAATGCTATTGTATATTTACTCCAAGTTGATTCACCATCATTCACAACAATATATCCAAACTTCAGAATCAGTACATTTCTTTAAAAGCTATTGTTTCAGTGTCAATGAACATATGAGTTTAATACCTACAAGTTTAGAAACAGCTTTTTAGTATGCCAAAGTCATGGGTTCCATCCCAGGGATCACACGTACACTGTTTAAAATGTTGTATGTGGATTTGTAAGTAACACAAAAACTTATTTAGGGGTATCACAGGCAGTTTCTGTCAATCTTATGTACATTTTCAGTGTACTTATACTGTAGAGTGGCATTGTTTAATTATCCCCCCAAAAAAGTATTTGGTTTACTCACATTTACAGAAGACAGATAAACCGAGCAGGTTGTGTTTTGCACTCTCAACCAATCTTCTCTAATTTGTACATGGTTAGGATTTTATGGGAGAACGTCCAATAAATAACTCGTAATCTAATAATGGTGGTGAATATTTGGTGAAATACAGGTTGAATATTAAAAATTACCTTCTTAAAGCATTTGGCTATACGGGAAAGTGTTTTGAGCACAGAAAAACTGTCATTCATCTAACTTTATAATAAACACTTTGAACATGACAACTCAATATTTTTAAAAGTCTTAAGCACTTGCAATGCATGAATAAGTGTGATACCCCTCCTTTAAAACATAACATATATTTCAATGTAAAATAGATTTTTTTTTATTTACAAATATTTTTAAGTTTATGTTAAAAAGTATTCATTTAACAAATATGTTTGTAATATATACAAATATATGAATTCTCATAGAAATATTTGAGTTAATCATATTTACTTTTGTACTTACATATACACAAAATTAGAACAGTATATGTACTTAATTTTAGAGCTTTTAAAAAAGAAAGGGATAAAAGTGTATGCAAAAGTGAATGTTTGTTAATGTGAGTAAACACCCCAGTGGGTGTTTGCACACTGAAAAACTCTTGTGCACAAACTTTACTTTTGGAAAATGCTTTTCTTGAAAAAGATTTTATACATATACAGGTGGGATTTCTGTTGCCTTAAAATATATCATTTACGATACGAAGAGGGTATTTAGATAACTATAACATTAAAACCATGCCAGTACCATGACAAATCTGTGAGCACTGATACAATTACATTTACATTTATTCATTTGGCAGTCAATTTTATCCAATCATCAGTAGTCGATCATCACTGCAGAGTAAACGGGTAAGATGTCTTTCTCAAGAACACTTCAGTTATTGTCTGCTGACACTGGGATTCAAACCAACAACCTTCTGCGTACAAGTCCAACTTTCCAACCAGTGTGGGTCAGTCCTGGTTTGCTGGGTAGAGAGTTGGAATTGTAAGCAGATGGATGCGGGTTCGAACCCCGGTCTGAAGTATTCTTGACCAAGGCACCTTGTGTTAATTTTGAGTGTACTTATAGTGTAGAACGGCTTTTTGCATTTGTCCTCCAAAAAAGTTTTTCCTGGCAATGGGATTCAAACCCACAACCTTCTGCGTATAAGTCCAACTTTCCAACCAGTTTTGGTCAGTTGTGGTTTGCTGGGTAGAGAGTTGGAATTGTAAGCAGATGGATGTGGGTTCGAACCCCAGTGTCAAGACAATGACTGAAGTGTTCTTGACCAAGACATCTTATGTTAATTTTGAGTGTACTTATAGTGTAGAACGGCTTTTTGCATTTGTCCTCCAAAAAAGTTTTTTCTGGCAATGGGATTTAAACCCACAACCTTCTGCGTACAAGTCCAACTCTAACCAGTTTTGGTCAGACCTGGTTTTGTGGGTAGAGAGTTGGAATTGTAAGCAGATGGATACGGGTTCAAACCCCAGTCTGAAGTATTCTTAACCAAGACATCTTATGTTAATTTTGAGTGTACTTATAGTGTAGAACAGCATTTTTCATTTATCCTCCAAAAAAGTTTTTCCTGGCAATGAGATTCAAACCAACAACATTCTGCTTACAACTCCAACTCTCTAAACAGTGTTGGTCAATCCTGGTTTGATGGGTAGAGAGTTGGATTTGTAAGCAGATGGATGTGGGTTCGAACCCCAGTGGCAAGACAGTGACTAAAGTGTTCTTGACCAAGACATCTTATGTTAATTTTGAGTGTACTTATAGTGTAGAACAGCATTTTTCATTTATCCTCCAAAAAAGTATTTCCTGGCAATGAGATTTAAACCCACAGCCTTCTGCTTACAAGTCCAACTCTAACCATCAGACCAGGACTGACCAAAACTGGGTAGAGAATTGGACTTGTACGCAGAATGATGTGGGTTTGAATCCCATTGCCAGGAAAACATTTTTGGAGGATAAATGAAAAATGCCGTTCTACACTATAAGTACACTCAAAATGAACATAAGATGTCTTGGTCAAGAACACTTCAGACTGGGGTTCGAACCCACAACCTTCTGCTTACAAGTCCAACTCTCTTACCAGTGTGGGTCAGTCCTGGTTTGATAGTTTAGTAAGTTGGATTTGTAAGCAGAAGGTTGTGGGTTCGAACCCCAGTGTCAATGTCTGAAGTGTTCTTGACCAAGACATCTTACTCCTGTCTGTTCTGCAGTTATGATTGACAGCTGCATTATACTGTAAGTCACTTTGGATTAAAGCGTCTGCTAAATGAATAAATGTAAATGTAACCAATCACGGTTTATGTCCCCAATATTAGATAAAGGTAAATGGCATTAAAATGCATTATTATGGGATGCAAACACTAATTACATCCGGTTCTGGGAGCAGATGGGGAAGTACCTGCTCTTGCTCTTCCCTTTCACGTCCTGTAAGATGACCTTTGACGAAGGTCTTGATGACGTCATGCATCTGTGTAAAGTAACGGTTACATGTAAAGTACTTACATACTAATTTAATTTACATTAAAAAAACAATGACAAAATTAAATGGGAATTAACGACAATTTTGTTTTACAAGTCGTTTTATTTATTTTCAATACGAAAAACATTAATATCTGAAATAAAATGAGTACCTAAAGCGAGTTTACACAGACTATGATGGTTTTCATTGTCTAGTTGTAAGTTTATTAATTTAAACATTTTAATTGTAATTTACCGTTATTAATATGAATATAATGACGTATATAATGAAATTCCGCTGGCTTTATATTACCTCACACATTGGCGCCAAAAGTTAAGCCCGCCCCCTTGCATGTGATTGGTCAGCTCAAACACTTCTGAGGCAGCGCAAATTAGCATAATTAATATCACGACTTTAATTAAAAACGCTCCGAAATATAGCAGAGATAATCTTAAAAGTCACATTTATACGTCCCACTTATTTTTTATTTCCAATAAAGTATCTTCAGTGAAGTGTGCTGATGACGCCAATCCAGCAGGTGACGCACTATTGCTGTGCACGATCTGATGACGTATTACACATGCGACGTAAAGTCAGTATTTTGCTCTTACATTAACTGTAAACACTTGTTTGTGTAAATCATAAAGTTATAATCTAATTCTCGCTATGGACGAAGAATATTACAGTCACGCGGACTGGGAAGGACATGATGGTGGCACGGTAGATTCTTTAATAACTTACACATCATAAAAAAAGATCATATCTTTTCACGTTTATATCTGTTGTGTGTGTGTGTGTGTGTGTGTGTGTGTGTGTGTGTGTGTGTGTGTGTGTGTGTGTGTGTGTGTGTGTGTGTGTGTGTGTGTGTGTGTGTGTGTGTGTGTGTGTGTGTGTGTGTGTGTGTGTGTGTGTGTCTGTGTGTGTGTGTGTGTGTGTGTGTGTCTGTGTGTGTGTGTGTGTGTGTGTGTGTTTGTGTATTGTGCGTGCGTGCGTGCGTGCGTGCGTGTGTGTGTTGTTTCTGTTGTTTGTGTGTGTGTGTGTGTGTGTGTGTGTGTGTGTGTGTGTGTGTGTGTGTGTGTGTGTGTGTGTGTGTGTGTGTGTGTGTGTGTGTGTGTGTGTGTGTGTGTGTGTGTGTGTGTGTGTGTGTGTGTGTGTGTGTGTGTGTTGTTTCTGTTTGTGTGTGTGTGTGTGTGTGTGTGTGTGTGTGTGTGTGTGTGTGTGTGTGTGTGTGTGTGTGTGTGTGTGTGTGTGTGTGTGTGTGTGTGTTGTTTGTGGGGTGTGTGTGTGTGTGTGTTGTTTGTGGGGTGTGTGTTTGTGTGTGTATTGTTTGTGTTGTGTGTGTGTGTGTGTATTTATATAAATTTGTGATGTTGCAGGAGGATGGAGATGGTGAAGCCGATGATTCAATTCAACAGGATTGTCTACAGAAGTTCTCCAGTAGAGATTACATCATGGAGCCCACGGTGTTCAACACCTTAAAAACGTAAGTATGGGTTTGAGAGAAAAGTACGAATATGGTTAACATAAGAATTTAGGAATGTTGAAGTGTCTCAAAAATGATCTCCGTTGATCACTGTTTCAACAGATATTTCCAGGCTGGTGGTTCACCTGAGCATGTCATCCAGCTTCTGTCGGAAAACTACTCTGCTGTCGCACAGACGGTGAATCTGCTTGCAGAATGGCTCATTCAGATGGGTAAGACACACAATGGGCAGTATGCAGCTTTCAAGTTGTTTTCGGCATGAGTTACAGTACCATTTCTAGATCAAGCTGAAAATTGTGCTAACAGATATTTATGTGTAATGTAGGAGTGGAGCCTGCACAGGTACAGGAGCGTGTGGAGAACCATTTGAAGAGTCTGTTGATCAAACACTTCGACCCTCAGAAAGCAGATTCAATCTTCACTGTTGAAGGAGAGGTGAGATATCAGTGTTTGGATCAATTCTCTGCAAGAAATACAAATACCGGATTTCAAATATGTAATTTAATTATCTCTGGTCCTAAAATGTTGTTTTAGTGGACTTTATAAGACTATATTTGACATGTATGTAATAAAATTGTCTGTTAGACACCAGCATGGCTGGAACAGATGATAGCACACACAACATGGAGAGATCTGTTCTATAAACTGGCTGAAGCACATCCAGACTGCCTGATGCTTAACTTCACAGTCAAGGTAAAACACCACGCTATCGAGAAAACTACAAACTTTTTTTACAAACCTGAAGAGACTGGCATTAAATGTTTTCTTGTTTGTTGTATGTAGTTAATTTCAGATGCAGGGTATCAAGGGGAGATCACAAGCGTGTCTACGGCCTGTCAACAGTTAGAGGTTTTCTCCAGAGTCCTTCGTACGTCTCTCGCCACGCTGCTGGATGGTGGAGAGCAGAACCTGGAAAAGAATCTGCCTGAATTTGCTGTAAGTGTATTTTGTTCTTCTATGGTAGCAATTGTTTGCCTTTTTACTTTTGTGAAGGAAAAGTAGAATATTTTGAATTCCAGTTGTTCACTGTAATTATTTCTTTTCGAGCAGAAGATGGTGTGTCATGGTGAGCACACATACTTGTTCGCTCAGTCCATGATGTCTATCCTCGCTCAGGAAGAGCAGGGTGGCTCTGCTATGCGCCGCATTGGACAAGAAGTACAGAGATTCGCCCATGAGAGGTAGTTACTGTAATGTTATTGTTATTTACATATATTATTTTATGTGTTAAATATATAACCACATCATCATATTGGATATCTTTGTTTAGGGGCCATGATGCCAGTCAGATCACATTAGCCCTGGGTACAGCTGCTGCTTACCCACGTGCCTGCCAGGCTCTCGGTGCCATGTTGTCTAAGGGGGCCTTAAACCCTGCAGACATCACCGTTCTGTTTAAGATGTTCAGTAGCATGGATCCACCCCCAGTAGAGCTGGTCAGTGCTTTAGAACTTACTTTTTTAACAGATTCTGCGTTGCTTATCATTTAAACCTATTAAGACTTCTTAATCTTCTTTTCTTTTTAGATAAGAGTTCCCGCTTTCTTGGATTTGTTCATGCAGTCACTATTTAAACCTGGTTCTAAAATCAACCAGGAACACAAACACAAATACATCCATATTTTAGCATATGCAGCCAGCGTGGTGGAAACATGGAAAAAGGTATGTATTAGCAGGCACAATTACACAGTAGGATTATATTTTAATTTGAACATTTAGGTTGGTTATTTAGCTGCCATGGATGTGCCTTAATGGTTTACTTTTTTCTCTCTTATATTCAGTTTAATGTTTCAATATTTATACATTTACATACAGGTTGAAATAAATCATCTGGTGTATAAGTTGTATTACTTAACATGTAATGCTTTAAATTGAATTATTAACACGGTAAAGCATCTCTTATTTCTAGAATAAACGTGTTAATATAAATAAGGATGAGCTGAAGTCGACCTCCAAGGCCATAGAGACGGTTCATAATCTCTGCTGCAATGAAAATAAGGGCGCTACTGAGCTAGTGGCAGAACTCAGCACATTATACCAGTGCATACGGTACCTGACAAGCAGTTACCATAACATTATATATATATTTTATGTGTAACAAAGTCTAAAGCATTATGTTCATGATATTTGTTTACCAGGTTTCCAGTGGTAGCAATGGGAGTGTTAAAGTGGGTTGACTGGACTGTGTCCGAGCCGCGATACTTTCAGCTGCAGACTGATCACACACCTGTACATTTGGCCCTGTTGGATGAGGTGATCACACCGTTTTATACGACTTCAAAACCATCCAAACTATCCACAAGTTGATTTTCGGCCTCTAACAAAACAGAATTAACATGTCTGCATTTATGTCTCAGATCAGCACGTGCCACCAGCTTCTTCATCCTCAGGTGTTACAGCTACTGATTAAACTGTTTGAGACGGAACACTCACAACTCGATGTCATGGAACAGGTTTGTTACATCAAAAGTACCAAATATGTATAATTTCTACAGATTGATGGCCTGACTTATCCCTTGTTTTGTTTCAGCTGGAGCTGAAAAAGACATTACTGGACCGCATGGTTCACCTGCTGAGTCGAGGTTATGTTCTTCCAGTGGTTGGCTACATTCGCAAATGTCTTGAGAAACTCAACACGGATATTTCACTCATCAGATACTTTGTTACAGAGGTGAGATACACAACTTTAACAAGCATTTTAAATTGGCATATTCTTAAAGCATGGTTGTCTGATGATTCCATCTTTAATAAGTTCTCTTAAGCCCGTGTTTGTTTTTTTGACAGGTTCTGGATGTGATCACACCTCCATACACTTCCGACTTTGTCCAGCTGTTCTTGCCCATTTTAGAAAATGACAGTATAGCTGGAACAATCCGCACTGAAGGAGAACACGACCCTGTGGCCGAGTTCATTGGTAAGCTTTTCAAATCATTTCAAGGTCTCTTGTTAAAATAAAAGTCTACTTGCAGTTCTTCTATGATAATTTTTGCAATTACCTTTTACAGCTCACTGCAAGTCTAACTTCATCATGATGAACTGAGACTGCGTGATCAACTGCATTGGTGGTATTTTTAACTGGCAATTTGCCAGCAATAAAAATGTCAATGTATATAGTTTCTTATCTTTTGAGTGTCGAGCTTCATAAAATTATGTTCTTTTTGTATAAAATTTCTTTTATTAAACATGGTTGTACTAAATCTGTCATGTTATCTGTTTAGAACCCAACAAGTGTATGAGTGTCATCTGCTTTGTATGGTATAATCATTTGCAGGGGTTCTTTTCTTGCGTTTTGTGCAATGACAACACATTTATTTAGGGGTAACCAATGCTTTAGTACCAAGATGCCTCAGAAATCATATTGCGATCTGTTGTAATGTTATGGTTACATTACTGGTAGATTTGGGGGGTTAAGGTTAGAATGTTATCACACCCAATAAACTTAAAAAAAAATACAATTGGAAAGTCTATTTAAAAAGTTAACACAAAAATAAACCTTAAGACTTTTATTGAAAATTTGTTTTTCAAAGCTGTAAAGCAGACCGATTTGTTTACATCTGGCAGTGGCTAAGATTGGCTTACATTGTGGTTTAATATCTTAGCAGACCCTAAAACCTTTCTAAAAGCATCAGTCCGCTAAACTTTGTTTTAGTATAAAAAGAGCGGTTCCCTTCATCAAGAAGTGCGTACAATCATTAAAATATTTGTCTGCAGTCACACAAATGAAAAATTGAAAGTATTTGCATGTTCAAAATATTCCTGAGATTTCCAGTGAAACCTATTGTTACCCAGTGCCATAAAAAAAATTGCCCTTGACATGCATCATTTGTAAAATTTTGCAAATTTGTATTTTTGCTCTAAAATTGTGTAATCTCTGAGTAGAGCTCATCCCAATAACCTACAAGTAGTTCTTTGGTAGGATTGGGTCTCCATACATGCAGTCCTCTTCAACAGCAAGGTTGTACTGGCTCCCACTGCCTCCCTTGTATGCGCTGGTGACGATTCGGAGCCATCCTTTCTCTCCCTGTACACCAAAAACATTGAACATTCAGATCTAGGCACACAGGGGCGCATGAATATTTTAGGACTTTCTTACCCATGGTTCTCCCCAAGAATTACGGACGACCCAGTATTCCACTCCATTCTCATCAACACCCCAACCGGCCACTGATATGATGTGGTTTATGAAAGGTTCTTGCACATACTCTGAATACACACCACCGGTGTAGGCATCAAGCTTGTCTGTTGCCATTATCCCACAACTGCAAAGATACAAAAATCAAGATCTCTTTTACACAAAGTATGCCAATATAAAATTGTGGTAACCAGGGAAACTGCATATACCTGATAGGACCTCCAGAATAAATCTCAGCTTTCATCTTATCCAGCCCACTGACCGAGCCGTAGTCTCCAACTTTCCACTGAGTGAAATTTTTTACAATGTTACACACCCCGAAAGTTGTGCAGGTTCCACATTGATTGAATGGGTCGCATTCTAAAAAAAATGTTTTTTTGTTTTTTTATTAATCTCCTCTGCAAACATGCAAAGTTTAGTGGCAGAGATTTGTGTCTGAACAAGAGTGCACATGTTTGTTACCCTGATTTTTGGCCTGATAATTGTTGCATGTTTCATCCGGGATCCCTTTAGTGTGAGCATAGTCCCATACGCCGGAATGATCTCCTCCACCGCAGGAACCCGCGTTTCCGCAGTCAATGACGTTCTGAACAGAGAGATAGGCGGATGGCCATGCTCCTTTTCGCTTGATGTTAATACGATCTTAAATAATAAAAAAGAATCAACATTATTCTCTAACAAACCTTCTTGCTTTTACCGTGTACTCTTATGTCATTTAAAAAACCTGAATCCAAAAAGGCTGTCATGGTGTTTTTATCCACAAAATAACAATAACGTCTTACAAAAAGGTTGCAAACTGAGGAATCTGCCGTTCTTAAAGAATGTGTCTCATTCAGATGGAGGGAACTTTCTTGTTTAACAATACGCAAGCCAGGTTAAGTACACACAAAAGACCAACACAACACTTACAAACTAAACAGAACCTTTAGAATTTATCACCACATGAAAATGTATTTATAGATGTGGCTGTCGAGGAGAAGGAAGCATTCTGCTGACACAGATACATCTGAAAACTAGTTGAACAGGAAAATACAGTTATAATGTAACTCGCGGTTTAGACAGTCATATGACAGTCAGGAGATCCAGACATTCAAAGAAACATGTCATAACACAGTAATAAACAATCACAAAACCATTACACTGCATTTTAATGGTTAAACCATCTTGTCAGTTCCTTTTTATTACATTTCAAGTTTTGCATTAACATAATGTTTAACCTGTTTATTATAAAAATCTGTTTCTCACCTGCAAGGGCACTTGTGCTACCGTGTGCCCAGCAAGACCCGCAGTATTGGGGTATATGTTGGTTGCGCGTTGTGCTGACATAGTTGATGCCTTTGATGTTCCTCCAGTCCCATTCTTTCGGCAGATCCTTCAGATTCATATTTTCATAAGGACGTGGGCCGGTTCTGAAGAAGAAGATCATGTGATCTATGAGTACCATGACAGGAAATTGACGGGCTTTACATTGTTGCTGAAAGGCATTCACAGCAAGCCAAAATGAGAATCCGTAGAAAACCCATGCGCAGGCCATCTGTTCATCGGTTAAGTGGTTAATAATAAAAAGAGTAACTGCATTCCGAGAGCATGACATGTGCATTTATACATGAGCAGGTGTCTCATGTTGTGCTACCTTTTCACCACACTGGTGTGTTTTTCTCTTGATAATTTCAAGCGCCGAATTGCCATGACATGAGACGCCTGCAGTGCACTGGAAATGGAGTTAAACATGTTTAAACAAATGATAATACTTCTGTGACAATGGGACACAGAAGAATAACTGGTTTAAAAAATCCCAACCCAGATAGCACGGGTAGTCTGTAAGATGTGTGCTGAAGATCTGAAAAACATCTTGTAAACATCTCAAGCTGTTGTTCATCTATTCTATATCAAAAAGATCTCAGAGACATCTTCTAGAGGCCTGTAAGAGAGCAGACATCTCACAGACATCTCCTATAGGGGTCTATAAGACATCAGACGTCTCAGAGACATCTCCTATAGGGGTCTATAAGACAGCAGACGTCTCAGAGACATCTCAGAGACATCTCCTTTAGGGGTCTATAAGACAGAAGACATCTCAGAGACATCTCAGAGACATCTCCTATAGAGGTCTATAAGACAGAAGACATCTCAGAGACATCTCCTATAGGGGTCTATAAAGCAGGAGACGTCTCACAGACATCTCCTATAGGGGATCTATAATACAGCATACGTCTCAGAGACATCTCCTATAGAGGTCTATAAGACAGAAGACGTCTCAGAGACATCTCCTATAGAGGTCTATAAGACAGAAGACGTCGCAGAGACATCTCCTATAGAGGTCTATAAGACAGAAGACGTCGCAGAGACATCTCCTATAGAGGTCTATAAGACAGAAGACGTCTCAGAGACATCTCCTATAGAGGTCTATAAGACAGAAGACATCTCAGAGACATCTCCTATAGAGGTCTATAAGACAGAAGACATCTCAGAGACATCTCCTATAGGGGTCTATAAGAGAGCAGACGTCTCAGAGACATCTCCTATAAAGGTCTATAAGACAGAAGACATCTCACAGACATCTCCTATAGGGGTCTATAAGACAGAAGACATCTCACAGACATCTCCTATAGGGGTCTATAAGACAGAAGACATCTCAGAGACATCTCCTATAGAGGTCTATAAGACAGAAGACATCTCAGAGACATCTCCTATAGAGGTCTATAAGACAGAAGACATCTCAGAGACATCTCCTATAGGGGTCTATAAGACAGAAGACATCTCAAAGACATCTCCTATAGGGATCTATAAGACAGAAGACATCTCACAGACATCTCCTATAGAGGTCTATAAGACAGAAGACGTCTCAGACACATCTTCTATAGAGGTCTATAAGACAGAAGACATCTCAGAGACATCTCCTATAGGGATCTATAAGACAGAAGACATCTCACAGACATCTCCTATAGGGATCTATAAGACAGAAGACATCTCAAAGACATCTCCTCTAGGGGTCTATAAGACAGAAGACATCTCACAGACATCTCCTATAGGGATCTATAAGACAGAAGACATCTCAGAGACATCTCCTATAGAGGTCTATAAGACAGAAGACATCTAAGAGACATCTCCTATAGAGGTCTATAAGACAGAAGACATCTCACAGACATCTCCTATAGGGGTCTATAATACAAAAGACATCTCACAGACATCTCCTATAGAGGTCTATAAGACAGAAGACATCTCAGAGACATCTCTTATAGAGGTCTATAAGACAGAAGACATCTCACAGACATCTCCTATAGGGGTCTATAAGACAGCAGACATCTCACAGACATCTCCTATAGAGGTCTATAAGACAGAAGACATCTCAGAGACATCTCCTATAAGGGTCTATAAGACAGAAGACATCTCAGAGACATCTCCTATAGGGGTCTATAAGACAGAAGACATCTCACAGACATCTCCTATAGGGGTCTATAAGACAGAAGACATCTCACAGACATCTCCTATAGGGGTCTATAAGACAGAAGACATCTCACAGACATCTCCTATAGAGGTCTATAAGACAGAAGACATCTCACAGACATCTCCTATAGAGGTCTATAAGACAGAAGACATCTCAGAGACATCTCCTATAGGGGTCTATAATACAGAAGACATCTCACAGACATCTCCTATAGAGGTCTATAAGACAGAAGACATCTCAGAGACATCTCCTATAGAGGTCTATAAGACAGAAGACATCTCAGAGACATCTCCTATAGGGGTCTATAAGACAGAAGACATCTCACAGACATCTCCTATAGGGGTCTATAATACAGAAGACATCTCACAGACATCTCCTATAGAGGTCTATAAGACAGAAGACATCTCACAGACATCTCCTATAGGGGTCTATAAGACAGAAGACATCTCAGAGACATCTCCTATAGGGGTCTATAAGACAGAAGACATCTCAGAGACATCTCCTATAGAGGTCTATAAGACAGAAGACATCTCACAGACATCTCCTATAGAGGTCTATAAGACAGAAGACATCTCACAGACATCTCCTATAGGGGTCTATAAGACAGAAGACATCTCACAGACATCTCCTATAGGGGTCTATAAGACAGCAGACATCTCACAGACATCTCCTATAGGGGTCTATAAGACAGCAGACATCTCACAGACATCTCCTATAGAGGTCTATAAGACAGAAGACATCATAATACATAATATCTACAAGCGTATTTATTTGTCGTTATTTATACTTATTCTCCCTTTAAGCAACATTGAAAACTGCTCACTAGGTAAGTTAGACAGCGCACTAGATGTTGAGACACATCCTCGTGTCCTAGAAAGTGACCCAATAGACAAAAGAACAATGTGGACAGACATACTTAACTCCCTGCAGATTCCTCCTCGGGTGTTTCTTGTAGCAGGGCTCATTTTCGTTATAATAGCGCCCGGCGAGCACTCCGGACAGCGTGAACAGACACAAGAGCAGCGCACGAGACATGTTGAGCGGTCATATGATCATCACACGACTGCACAGCGCTTATATACGTGCGCCGGAGGTGACAGCTGTGACAGCGAAGCATCGCGAGATCTGGGATTTACTCGTGTTCTCGCGATACTTTAATGGGATCGGTCCGCTGGAAGTCGAAATCGAAACTAACTTTTCACAACATGTATGTATATTAAAGTTTGAATGCCTAGCGCACAAAAACTTTTAAAAAAGTTCTAATCTTTATTTAATGACTCTAATGTTTTGGTTTTAAAAAGTTCACACGTGAGGGAAAAACGTGTTTACTTGATATGCAAATGCAGTAACAGTCCTGGATTGGTGTAACGTTATACAACATTAAACTACATAAAATAAGTGAACCCAATTTAATCTTTAATAAGAATGACAAAAATACTACTTTTGACCAAAAACATTGTTTATTTTATCAGTATAAAATAATAAATATTTAAATTAATTTTATTTTCTTCCATGCATTAGTGCATACTTAAATAATATGTACAGTTACACATGGATCAAAGTCCATTGTTGATCATCATGAAGTTGTTTTGTACCGTTACATATGTGAATATAGGTGTGTGTACTAATACAAGTGTTTTATTTTGCCAACAGCCATGGCAGAACAAAGCCCAGCCAAAAAACTGAAGACGGTCCGGGGCCAAATCTATAATGTGAGCCCATTAAAAGACCCGCACAAGCCATACTTTGAAGCTATAATTCAACATGAGCACCAACGTTCCAAAGTTCTGGCTTTTAGGCCGCAGGATCACACGCATTTCCAAAATGCCGCGAAGGCCGGGTAAGTCTACGGACCATCCTCAAGGCGTCTTATGCAGACACGGATCTTTTGTACCTAACTACATTAGAGATGTTTATCGTGACTCGAAATGTCATTATTATATCTTATCTTTATTTGTGCGCGTTTGTTCTGATGTATTGTAAATGCTTACTTATTCTAAAGGAGTCAAGTGACGCTTCAGGACGTAGTCATATCACCTTCCAAATCCAGCGAGACTTCACATGTGTTTTACACGCATAAATCTAACATGTCCTGTGTTCGAGACCTGAAACATGCGTTCACAAATACAAGGCCGGCACATGACGTAACATTGGCTGAACTCATAAAACCGGATCCGAGGCCTGGATTTAAAAGAAGTGTAAGTGAATCTAAATTATAAGGAGTTAAACAGTTTTCTACTATGTTGGTTAGATACTACACGGTTACAGTGACCAAACAAACTATGTAATATATATTATCACACTATTCGAGTTGAATGTTGAATGAAAGTTTTTTCCTAACACCAAATATGAAACTGAACATCTTCAGTAAGTTTGGTTACTGAAACACTGTTGAAACTATTCAACGTGGTTGATTTGACACATCGATGGTGAGGAGGAATGGAATGCATTGCATTGTACAGATTTTGTTTTCTGCGTATTGCACAGGTCAACATTAATGTAAAAATCATCTTGGAGGAATTCAAAGGAAATAATGTTGTGCGGGATGGACAGTACCTTCCAAAAACTGTTTATACTGTAGCAGATTCCACAGGCCACATCAGTCTAACCGTGTGGCGTGAGGAAAGCATCACTGTTGGAGAATGGTACAAATTCACAAATGTCTCAGTCTCACAGTTCAAAGGCAAAACTAATCTATCAACTACGAGACGGACGACGATTCTCAACATCCCATCTCAAGGATCAGTGGCTGCAGTTGAAGTGCCTATGAAAACTACGAAGTGTGAAATTATTGGGGTGAACGTAAAGCAACTATTTATTTGTCTTCAAAATCATACACTTAAGGATTTTATGCCATCAAGCCCAAGTGTGTATTGCCGCTCCTGTAAAACACATTACAAAACCACAGCCGTCATAAGGAAGATCAGTGGACGCTTGAATCTTAAATCAGAGATGGGTGACATCATAAAGGTGGGAGTTGAGGATGAGGTCATAAGATCTGCGGTCGTTGTAAAGCCAGATGCATCTGAAAATGAGATCATCCAAGCTTTGATGTCCCTACCACCCATGCAAATGACGATTTGCAAAGATGTCATTGTGAAGATGGAAAAGCCAACATCTCAAAATACTCACGGGAGTGAGTCTCAAACATCACATGGTGTGATGGAACCGATAGAAGATTCCATTGGCCTCAATTTTCCCCCCGATCCCGGGTTCTTCTGTTCTCAACCCATAAAACGAAAACATACAGATTGATTCTGAAGACCATTAACACGTCCTAAGAGAAATATCGAAAAAATACACACAGAAACTAATTGCTATAAGAAATAACAAAGAAGCTATTTTGATTAATGTCTCAATAATATGATGTGAAATGGTTTAAACTGTTGTTTGGTTACCAACATTCTTCAGAGTGTCTTCTTAAGTTTACTACAAAAATAATATCCCTTCAACGCATAATATTAATCAATAAAACCTTTAAATTATTCTACCTTGAGAAACAAACTACTTGGAGTATTTTCATTAAGAAAATATTCTCAGTAACACTTTTACAGTTATAGGAATAAACATGCCCAAAATGTTCTTTTTTTTTTACTATTTATTGTGAAAAGTTTGAAGATTTTGTCATTCACATTTCATTAACCACACTTACAAAATTGGCATCAAAACAGGTGATTGTATCACATTAACATTTAAATTCAGATTTAGATTCTGATTGGTGGCAAAACATGTATACATGTGTAAAGTGATGACAGCTATTAAACTAATTTCATTCAAGTATAAGTTTGATGAAGAACAGAGTGAATGTAGTTTAGATAAGTCTCCTCCTCTTGCAGTCTCTCTCCGGCTGCTCTTCCCCAGCAGGTTTGGCGGTAGAGATGCCCAATGGGGACACAGAGTTAAGTAAGGAATCTTCAGATGCTTGGCCGAACAAAGCCAAGAGAAGAGCCACACCAAACCCAGTGGCTCTCTCCCCCTGTCAAAAACATATCTTGATGATTAATGTTTTTTGGGGATCAATGGATACTTGCATTGAGTTAATGCTTGGTGTACTCACAGAATGGACAGGGGAAGCTATATCCACATGTACCCAAATGCCTGGCCAATCAAAACCGAGATGAGAGCCAATGAAAAGGCCAGCACAGGAGCTCTGAGCGTTTTCACGGTCCTGCGGAAACAGAAAACATGTCAATGGTTTTCTGGAGTGTTCTCCCAAAGATGAATATTCAAAAGGATTGAAAAAGACTTCCCAGTTTCTCTCAATTTTTATGGACTTTCTATTTATATAGTAAACTTCTTTTTCAACATTTCATCAGCAAGAAGCTTTTTTGAAAACGCTCTGTAAGGTGGATTATTTTAAAGTGATGGACTGTCAAAACGAAGGCCTCATGAAGTCATGTGGTACTTCATGGGGTAATGTATTTCATGTGAACCCTTCCACCCAAAGCCATATTGTTTGAAACACTGTCTTGCAGTTGTAATGCCATATTTGTTTTGACATTATTTCCACAACAATTCGACATTGGTATGACAAAAAGTGTTAGAAGAACGTCAAATGAACAATTCTGTCACCATTTACTCACCTTTCTTTCTTTCACAGAACACAAAAGATATTAAGAAATTAGATGGTAATAAACAGCAGTGGGCTGAACACCAAACCATAGCAAGTGAATAGGTTGCGATTACCAACATTCTTCAAAATATCTTCTTTTGTAGAAGAAAGTCATACAGGTTAAAAATGATAAATGATGACAAGTTTCAGAATAATTGCTTTTGCAGTTTGAGTTTCAAGGTATTCATTTTTAGATCTTTCAATGTTATGGAAAATGTACAGATGTTTTTATCTGTGTAAGTGTAGATGTTACTAATGTCAGATCATAAGAGGGACTTTGCTGTCACAATTCTCCTATTTTTCAAATGTTCCTCACCGCCACTGAGTTCTTCATGTCGGCCACAGCGGAGGTGAATTCACTGAAGTGAAGTTCAGGGCAGTAGACCAGGGGATGTGTCAGATCTCCACTGCTGCGTCCAGCCCTCACACACGCTGCCTCCCAATGCTCACTGTTGGTCATCACAGCCGCGTGATACTTCCCTGTGGAGATTCCCTACAGGACAGCAAAAATAAGAGGACAGACTGCTACTGTTATCTGAAATTTTTTGTTTTGGTCAGCTGGGATTGACAAACACTAATGTGACTGATATGACATTTTTACAACCAAATCTGACCTTCTATTACGTGAGAGTGAACAAATAACAAAAGCAAATGATAACCAAATGTAACCAGTTTCTGCCAACATATAAAGCCATTATAGGACCTTTTCCTATAAGGACCTTATAGGATAAAAATCATCTGGCCAAGCATTAAATCCGCGACATCTATCCTAACACATGATATCAGCATGTAATATTTTTTGTCTCAGTTTAAACCTCTAGGCTTACTCAGAGGTCTCCTAAAACATGAAGTGTAGTGTGCAGTGTAATTTTATATGGAATTAACATATCTTTGCATTCAGGCTTTTAACAGCATGTCTAAAGTTAACAAGCCCAACTCATAGAGTATCTAGAATTTAAAAACTTTTAAGATTTCTCAAATTTTAGACATAAATTAAAATGTTTGCAGATTAACACCTGAGCTCCGGTCAGTGTGGCCATGTCCAGAATAATATCTGCAGAGAGATCTTTGCTTGCAAACACAACACCATCAGACAGCACCAGCCTTCCTTCTGCATCTGTGTTGTTTATCTCCACAGTCCTGAGGAGAAAAGTTCCTTAAGTAAGCTGAAGCTTATTGCATAGGTTTTATTTAAGGACGCTTCCCTTTTATTGAAAAAAAAATCAGGACTGTAAAGTAGATGTATGTAACATATATTGTGTGCAATAATATCACGAGTGTTGTTTGGATGATTTGCATAATCACCTTATCAAGAATGTCACTCACTTTCAATTACAAATGTTATTTATGGGCACTGTATATAAACTTGTGTTAGCGAGTTCCTAACGTGATTTCTGTTATGCACAAAAAGTATTAATCAGCGAATTTTGCTTTGGGAGTACAAAAGATTGTATGCCATTCTGTCATTATTAAAAAATAATGTTGTATTAATCCAAGTTCTGCCCAATCGTTGCATATTTGCAGTGTTAATTCTTAATTTGCCACAATTTTTTGTTGTCAAAAGCATTTATTTAAAATTGTAACATTAACTTATTGTTTAAAACAATAAACAAATTCAATCTTTTGGTTAACTGATCGTCTATAAATGTTGTAAGAGTATCCTTGAATGTAGAAAACTAAGAAATTCAAAAGGATTCAAAATATCTTCTTTTAAACATTATTGGCTAAAAACAAGAAAATATCAAGAAAATCATATTTTGCCTCTATGGAACACCCCTTCAATACAGTTTAAGGGATTTTCCAAAAAATTTCTATCAGACAAACAGATTGCAGGTTTTGGACTGGATAACAGGTCTGTATAGCATTTATCAAAAGATCATTACCTTATGAGGGTATCTAGAGATAATGGTCAGGACTGCTGATCCAGAAACAATTATTATCTGGCAAAAATAAAAATGACTACAATATTGTTTTATAGTGTAAAACTTACTTTCCAGAGTACAGAGTGTGTATATCATCTGGCCGTGTGGCTAAGGGCCCAACTGAATTCTCTGCCAAGCAGAAGACAGCGTGAAGGTTGTCCTTGAAGCCCTGAGACACAGCAAATATCACACATCGTTAAAAGCTTGACCTCAGTACATCCAACAGATCTGTCCAATCCAAAATGGGTTGAAAGATTTCTTCAATACAAAAACTCTGTCATCATTTCTTCTCCATATTGTCATTTCAAACATGTGACTTACTTTTTTCTGCAGAACACAAAAGTAGATATTTGGAAGAATCAAGGTGAGCAACAACCGCTGGTTTACATTAACTTCTAGTGTACTGACACAGAACCAATGCCAGGGGTGACCCATTTTGAAAAACATCTTCTTTGAGGTTCTGCAGAATATAGAAGCTCATACGTGTTCAAAATGACAACAGGGTGTGTAAATGATCTCATCACTTTTTATTTTAGTATACACTATCTATAAAAAACAGTGTACGGGGAAACTTTCTGCTTGTGGACAAACATAGGAATACTTTCTCTTTAAAGTACCTGTTTAATGGTTGCTTTAAACGCTCCTAGAATAGCAGCGGCTCCTCCACAGTCTCTTTTCATTCCTGGCATTCCTGTCTGTAACGTGGAATTAATAAAGGTCTCTTAAACCTTCCTCACCAAGATGCTTTTCTTTTGTCCTCTATTATAACAGTCAGATACTCACTTTGCCCTTGATGCTGAGACCACCAGTGTCATAGACGATGCCCTTGCCCACCCAAGCTATAGTTTGTGTGGCACCTGCAGGGGTGTGGCTAAGCACCACCAAGGCAGGGGGGTGAATGGCAGCTTTCCCAACTCCATAGATACCTAAATGTGAAGTGATTTACAATAAGCAAAGCACATTTTGAAAGACTGGCAGGCGAATCTACTAAAAATGCCACAAATATGCAATCCAGACGAAGGAGACAAAGTCAGCTGTTGTATAAAAATCATCTGTTTGCTTTGAATGCAAGCTCATCTCTTTTGGAAAGGGTCAGAAAAATTGCACATTTGGCGAATTACCTCCAAACCCTTTTTGTTTCAGTTCTTCCCCTCGGATGATAGTTGGAGTGATGCCTAATTCATTCCCAACCATTTTGATTTCCTAAGGATGATGGAAGAACACATAAGAGAAATGCAGAAATGGCCATTCTCAAGAAACACCATCGAGTATCTCGGGTAAATCTCACAAGAAATGAGACGTAATTCGCATTAAGGCCCAAAAGCAAATGCTTACTTGTTTTTGGTGAGATTCATACTGAGATCAAGAAAATAACAACACTTGCCTCCAGAAAGTCATCAGTATTCATCTCGCTGCAGGGTGCGTCCACGATACGAGCGGCCAGACGAACCCCGTCTGCTGCATTAGTAACACACTGAAGCAGAACGCAGAGAATTTAAAGAGAATTAAAGTATTAACACCACATTGGGTAAACAAATGTTTTAGTATGTTATCTTTGCATGAAGCAGTTAAGTTTCTTACCTCAAGCGTGGAGACCTCCAAAGGGCCGTTGTCCTGTCCCACGGTGATGAACTCGACAGTGACGTGTTTTTTCCCCTTCCGCCGAGAGGAGGACGAGCGACGGGTGAAGAGGGGAAAAGCTCGTGCGATGGCACATGCCGAGGCGAACACATCGGAGCGCTCGCACACCATCTGTGCAAAATGAACCGCAATGCCACATACGACAATTTCATCTGCAATTGTCTCACAACATTTTACTGCACAGAAATAACTTCACTAAGATTTCATTGGTAAAAGTGACTTTACGGTAAATGTGACTTTTTGCCAAACTGATTATTGTAAACGGAAAGTTATTTAGTAAAAATTGAAATTGAATTGAATTTGAAGTGAACACAGAACATTTAATTTAACAAAGCTGCCGCTTATAAAACAATATAATACAATTATACAACACAATCGCATGGTTTGACGATTATGATCTACAGATCTGTCGATAAAAGAATTGTAACAACATGACAAAGGTCACCGTGTTGATAGCTTTGGTTAGGATATTTTTTTAAGCAAGGATTTCCAAAGTACATTTCTTTTTATTTATAAGTGAGAAGAGGAAACAGATGTATGCGTCACGTGGAAATCACAAGCCACAGAAAAGGGAAATGAAGAATAAACGAGGTTGCATGACACATCGCTCTCTCTCATCCCACGATTAAATGTGCTGCTGTCATCAAATCCAGCACCAGACACGAGTCACGTGTGTTAAAATTAGATAAGTGGTGATTTACCCTTCGTCAAGCCAATGATTTATCAGGTTGTGTTCGTATCTGATGGGAAATAAGACTAACCACAATGCATCGGTTGTTGCCAGCGGGAAGGCATGTTCGGACCAGGCGGGTGAGGAAGCTGGCAGCAGCCGGGCTGTTGTGCCGGCTGAGACGTGAAGGTAAAGCCGCGACGGCTGCGTGACTCAAATACAGCGGGCAATTATCCGTAGGGTTCGGGTTGAGAGAGCCTAAAGCTGCCTGCCATGTCTAAAAGAAAACAGATCACAACAATAACGTTAGGACGCTCAAATACAGATGACATTCACAAACTGGGCAATACACTTTACTTTTAAGATATTTCGTACAATGACCGTAAAATAATGTCGCCAAAGTAGGAAAATTAATAAAGGTTGACAAAATGCTTCCAGAATTTGTTTGGTCCCACTTTCTTCAAAATATCTGTTTTTGTGTTCCTGCTTTTGAAGAACTAGTTGGTCACAAGCATTCTTCCAAATATCTTTCTCGGTGTTCATCAGAACAAAGACATATAGATTTAAAATAAAACAAATGTAAGTAAACTTTATTTTGTATGAACTAAGGGAGGAGATATTTAGAGGAATGATCCAGGTTTGACTTCATATATTACATAAATTACTAAAGTAATCCATTACTTTTCTTTATAAAGTAACTTAAAGTAATCCATTACTTTTCTTTATAAAGCAACTTAAAGTAATCCATTACTTTTCTTTATAAAGTAACTTAAAGTAATCAATTACTTTTCTTTATAAAGTAACTTAAAGTAATCCATTACTTTTCTTTATAAAGTAACTTAAAGTAATCCTTTACTTTTCTTTATAAAGTAACTTAAAGTAATCCATTACTTTTCTTTATAAAGTAACTTAAAGTAATCCATTACTTTTCTTTATAAAGTAACTTAAAGTAATCCATTACTTTTCTTTATAAAAGTAACTTAAAAGTAATCCTTTACTTTTCTTTATAAAAGTAACTTAAAGTAATCCTTTACTTTTCTTTATAAAGTAACTTAAAGTAATCCTTTACTTTTCTTTATAAAGTAACTTAAAGTAATCCTTTACTTTTCTTTATAAAGTAACTTAAAGTAATCCTTTACTTTTCTTTATAAAGTAACTTAAAGTAATCCATTACTTTTCTTTATAAAAGTAACTTAAAGTAATCCTTTACTTTTCTTTATAAAGTAACTTAAAGTAATCCTTTACTTTTCTTTATAAAGTAACTTAAATTAATCCTTTACTTTTCTTTATAAAGTAACTTAAAGTAATCCATTACTTTTCTTTATAAAGTAACTTAAAGTAATCCATTACTTTTCTTTATAAAGTAACTTAAAGTAATCCATTACTTTTCTTCATAAAGTAACTTAAAGTAATCCATTACTTTTCTTTATAAAGTAACTTAAAGCAATCCATTACTTTTCTTTATAAAGTAACTTAAAGTAATCCATTACTTTTCTTTATAAAGTAACTTAAAGCAATCCATTACTTTTCTTTATAAAGTAACTTAAAGTAATCCTTTACTTTTCTTTATAAAGTAACTTAAAGTAATCCATTACTTTTCTTTATAAAGTAACTTAAAGTAATCCATTACTTTTCTTTATAAAAGTAACTTAAAAGTAATCCTTTACTTTTCTTTATAAAAGTAACTTAAAGTAATCCTTTACTTTTCTTTATAAAGTAACTTAAAGTAATCCTTTACTTTTCTTTATAAAGTAACTTAAAGTAATCCTTTACTTTTCTTTATAAAGTAACTTAAAGTAATCCTTTACTTTTCTTTATAAAGTAACTTAAAGTAATCCATTACTTTTCTTTATAAAAGTAACTTAAAGTAATCCTTTACTTTTCTTTATAAAGTAACTTAAAGTAATCCTTTACTTTTCTTTATAAAGTAACTTAAATTAATCCTTTACTTTTCTTTATAAAGTAACTTAAAGTAATCCATTACTTTTCTTTATAAAGTAACTTAAAGTAATCCATTACTTTTCTTTATAAAGTAACTTAAAGTAATCCATTACTTTTCTTCATAAAGTAACTTAAAGTAATCCATTACTTTTCTTTATAAAGTAACTTAAAGCAATCCATTACTTTTCTTTATAAAGTAACTTAAAGTAATCCATTACTTTTCTTTATAAAGTAACTTAAAGCAATCCATTACTTTTCTTTATAAAGTAACTTAAAGTAATCCTTTACTTTTCTTTATAAAGTAACTTAAAGTAATCCATTACACTAAACACTGAAGGATTTTCACTGTAAAAAAAATCATGACATGCATTAAAATATTAATATTATTATATTCCGTCATCACTTTACCACCAAAATTATTTTATTTATAAAAGTGAAAATAAAATGACTAAAATATATAAAACTATGAACATTACAATAAAACACAAAACAATTGTGATTTAATAATGCAGTTATAAGTGTGTTTCACATGTTATGTAGCACAATATAAATCTGTAGCTGCAGTCAGTCAGGGGGTTAGCAGGTGAGCTAACGTCAATGTTCACGCAGTCCGTGACGTCATTTTACCTCTTTGCTGACCACCGGCTGCAGTTTCCCCTTCACCTGGGTCCAGTTGAGCAGCTGCAGGTTAGCGAGCTGACCCGCGATCAGCACGGGACGGGTTTGAGGCTCAGAGTCCCCGGCTGATGCCTTGAACTCGAGCACGACGTTCGCCATCTTTCGCCCGACAGTGTCCGCAGCTGCGCAGACTCATCAACGGGTGACGTCAACGTATCGCGAGAACCGAGAAGTCTTAAAGCATTAAAATGATGTTATGTATTCTGTCAAGATGCATATTTTATTGATTATTATAAAATGTAAAAACCGTTTTGTGCAGTTTAGAAAAAATATATGTAATTGTATTCATGTAATATTCCTTTCTATATATTTAATTTATATAAAATCTATTCAGATTTATGGGGTTATTTATAGCCTTAATGTATTGGAAATAGGTAGAAATTATATTTTTGTTATTAATAAAATAAAATGTTAATTTTATTAATTTTTCAATATAATAATTTTATTTAAAAGAATTTTCTAAGAATAAACATATTTTAAATCAATACAAAAGCTTTGTTTAATATTTAATAACTTTAAATATTAAAGTTTTAACATTTAATATAAAATACAATATAAAAACATTTAGATTTGATTAAACTTTATCTTCATTACCCATGTACAGAACAAGGAAACAAAATGCAGAAATAATCAATAATTTATACACATTTATTAATAAAATGTAATTAAGTGTGGACTACTTGACTACTATTCTTGCATGGTTGTAAAGTCCACAATATGTGCTGTGGTGGTAATAATGATACGTTAATCATATACTTTTATTAGTGTTGAATATACTTTAGGTAACCATAATATTAGCATGTTCATTTTGATGGGAAGAATTTTCATATTTATAAAAATATCACACCGGATCTTTATTTGTTTTTATTTCAATAAAAACCCTCATCAGCCTTTACAGAAGGTCAAGGGTCAGATAGCATACAGTAGTACCATGTAGGCAGAAATGATTGAATATTCACACTGGGCATATCATCGAGCTCCACAAGAACGCACAGAGGAAACCACATGAATGGGTTCAAGCCTTAAATGTTGCTATTTTTCCATCCAGAACTTTGAAAATGCTTCGGGTTCTAAAACACCGTCTTCAAAAATGTCGTCTGAATCCGTAAAATAACACGAGTGTGTCTTCTTTAATACAGTAGTGTTGCAATCTCCCCTCACAAAACAGAAAATTATTTAAAAGGACAAACAAAATCATCAGTACAATATACAAAAAAGAAAAAATTAATATTTCTACCCAAGGCTAAAACTCTGTACAGATATTTGCATCAAAAATAAATAATTTTATCTTGTACACGAGAGAGTTGTCAGGGACTGAAGTGCAGTCTAAGCAGGGATCATAGGGTGAAGTGAACATTTAAGATCAAACGTCAGACTGAAGGATTCACTAAGGAGAACATCAGTCCATAAAACATAAAGGAGCACAAAAACACAAAACTTAAGATTTTAGCACACAAATGTCCTATACACTTCAGGGCGAACAAGTATATAGCTGATATATCACTCCTGTCTATGACTGAAACGATACTGATAGTGTGACAATACTGTCATTCACATAATGGTGCATTCTGCTTATATTAGCAGAGATAACGGTCAGTTGTTTATAGACACAATGTAACATAATATTCAAGTCCCAGTGCTATATACGTCGTATTAAAAAATGTTCAAGACCATGATCAATTGCTTTAATAGCTGGAACTTTCTTCATGGTTGAACGGAGCATCAAAGCTCTTATGAATCAACAGAAAAAACACAAACTCAAGCCCACAAGGTGTAAATTGAAGCAGTTGGGGTGTAGCAAATATTGTCTGACACAAAAACACATCAAATCAAACCTAACAACTAGTTTGGTTCAGAGGCTGACTGCAACCTTAAAACAGTGTCACAGTAATGGCCATGTCTTGTATGATTTTTTTTCTTTTTGTTAATACTTTTAAATTGTAATTCGTTTGTATTTGTTTGAATCAGTCCTTGTACTGTTAATATAGGAAAAGTTAAACTTCTACCATTGCAAAAGTTGTGTAATATAACTATGACGTATTTGAAAAGTTAATCAAATACTAACAAGGCATAAAAACGGCATTACAGTAATAATAATTTATTCTTGGGGGCTCTTACTTTACTGTGGTTTGATTGTAAAGAAAATGTCACAACGCAAAGAATCTGAATGCCTATTTAACCAGATTTTTTTCATTTAAATTTGAAATATGACCTCAAATTCTACTGGACAAGTTATGTGAGATTCCATATACAGACACGACTCCTTATCTTTCTCATTTGCTTTTTGAACTAGACAACCAGGACGGCCTGTTGCACTTACATTGTTATCTAAGTGCTGTTTCTTGTGCTGGAAAAAAAAAACCCTCTGAAGACAACTAAAGACCTAATAGGCCACTGTCTCTCGCTACCACTAATAACCCTTTAGGAGACACAAACTTATTCCAAGTAACCCATAGTTCATCCTTCAGAGGACGATACCTATCAGTTTCATTAAATTGTGTAGAATTGGATGAAATAAGCAGCTTTGCTGGACAACTATTCCCCTCTCAAACAATGGTCCAAAGTCAACATGCAGACACACACACATTCACACATACATACACACACATAAACAAACACATAGAAATACATCTGTTTACTTTCATAAATTCATGTAGATCCCTCCTAGAGGCCATGGAATGATTCAACTAAACTTTGTCCCGAACAGAACAAGTATTAGAATGACAACTATAACGAAGAGAATTAAAATGACCAGCATCTTTCGGTTTTTCTTCTGGTACTGTTCAGCCTAACAAGAGAGAAAGAAAAGTTTTTAAAACTAATCAAGTGAAGCACAGCAATTGATAAGATGGAGAGGACCTAACCTTTTGCAACTGCTTTAGTCCCTCCTCTGTTTTAACACAAGATTGCTCCACATTAAAGTCAATTCTGTCGAGAACCGTGCCCTGAAATGATCATTCAATAATTTCGGTTATCAAAAGGTTTAGGGTGGAACCTGTTAAGATGCTCTGACAACAGGACATCATGGTTTTGGCAATGTCCACAAACCTGTTCGACCACCATTCCAGCAAGATCTCTAAATATCTCATTAAGATCTGAGATGGATTGAACGATCTGTCGAATTTCTCTCTCTCGCTCTTCTACCATCACAGTGTTCTGCTCTACCAGGACGAGCTGATCGTCTGTAAACCCCTGAGAGAGAGAAAAACATTTGTCAGATGCCAGTATTCTGTACATTAAATTAAAACAAAGAAACATTATAAAACACCTAATTTAAATTGTATGAAATTTGTATGTTTATGAATATTAAAAGAAAACACTAGAGCCCCTCCTAAATCAGGCATGGGATCAGTCAAAGCCAAAAAAGACACTCACCCAAATTATTTTACATTTGTTATTTAGCCGTTTATTTTTGATTTAACAGTTTATAATCAAATAGTTTAAAACTTTGAGAAAGGTTTATCTTCTGCTGACATTAAATATAATTTAAAAATATCCATTCTTTATATGCTTTGCATTAGCAATAATTTATTTAAAAAGTATAAGCCGCTAGATAGCCCCTCTGTATAAAGCAATGCTCTTGGCATTTATTTAAAAGTAACAGTGCATACGGACACAGCATTTGTTGATTCGGTAAATTTAAGTTGACTTTAATGCACTTTTCCATAGTAGCAGTTGTCCTGAATGAATGCAGAACACTGTTGGATAACTATGATGCATGAGATCCCAATGAACGGGAGAACTTTCAACACTATGCATTTCTTTAATTTTGTACTATTGTTTAAAATTCTCACTCTGTCATATAGTGCAATATCTTCATCGTCTTCCACAAGGGGTCCAGAGTCAAAAAAGTGCTTGGATCTCTCCTCCCGGTTTTTCATACCTGTAATAAAATTTGTTTGCATTCAATGCAACTCAAAATGATGTTATTACGTTTTAATACATGTGCCTTAAAGAACCTTGACCTCTTTCATACAAAGTTACATGTCCAGTAACTGAAAGTGACCTGTGTATCCACTTACGTTTCAAGTAGCTTGACTGTGTGTGTCTGAAGTTGGTTGAAAGATCTTGAAGGCTTTGGGCCAACGAGGAGACCACATTGGTCAACAATCTCCTCTCTTGCTCTGTACAGTGATGGCTCTGAGTCTGCAGTCCTGTAACAGCTCGCTGGCACCTGTGAAACATCTAAACACACACAGACATCTTTACAACATGTTTAGAATTTTACAGTTAGAGAATATGTTTGTGAGTATGTTTGTTGTGATACCTGTGTAATTTCCTGTGTGGTGATCTCTATAGCATGTTCCTCGTCACTGCTGTCGTCCAGCGTGGGACGGTTCATGTGTTTGTCATGCAGACTGGCCAGTTCCTTCATCTTGTGACGGATACGTGTGATTTCATACTGAATCTGGAGGAACAAGAGATTTTCTGTTCGCTGTGTTTCACAACCAGATGGAAACGATTCGGACTTAACTTAGCACCAAGTTCCAAACTTTCAACCATTGGAATGACAAGAACATGCGAAATAATGAGCTTAAACATTTTGGTTCTTATTTCATACTTCTATGGAGCAGACCACATTTTCAGAACTATCTATACCATATTTATTTTGATTGCACTAGTTAAAATGATGATTTAACTTTACCTCATCCACTCCCTCCACCCATTTGGGAGAAAGTCTTTTAGTGACACCGATAGCAGCTTCTGGGTCCAAACTAATGCCAGACACCAAGGCCATACGATCATCAGCGAGCTACAAAAAATACAACATACAATTTATTTAACATTTTGTGTCTGATCACAATAATCTTACTTGTCCTCCTATTAAGAAATAGTACAAAGCCAAACTTTCTTATTCACATACCATGAATACACCAAAACACACATTTGGCAAAATAAAGGTTTATATTTATACACAATTGTAGCTAAGGTGATGAAATTAAATAAAAAATTTTTTAACCTAACCTCTACCTGGATGATTTCTCTTCTTCCACAGAACACAAAAGATAATATTTAAAGAATGTTTGTAACTGGCAACCATTCAGTTGCATTAATTTTGTGTCCACACAACAAAGTGAATGGATCCCACTGCTTTTCGTTTAACAACTTTCTTAAACATATCTTCTTCTGAGTTCTGTGAAGGTAAGAAACAAGTTTGGAAAGACAAGAGGGTAAAATTTAAATTTCGGGGTGAACTATTACTTAACACCGTGAAAGTGTCCACAAATCTGTGGACATTCTGTGTATGTCTATTCCATGAGCCTTGGTCAAAACATTCGGACAATACCTCATCAAACTCCTAATGTGATTGGAAGAGCCCATCGAAAGTCCCATCGAGTGAGAGGAGAGACGGAAGAGAAGAAACAGGACATGAGGAGTGAGAACAGATAAGCCAAGACAAATAGCAGTGATCAGCATCAAAATAACAGACAGAAGATCTTAAGCTGGAATGGACATCTGGGATTTCAATGGAATAACATTCAATAATGTCAGGAATGTGTCAACTTGAAAATAATCTAAAAATATTTTTATTCGGACACATTTAACACCATGGTCATGAGTGCGATCCCAGGGATTGCATACTCAGAAATTAATCCACAGTATGCAATGTAAGTTGCTTTGAACAAAAGTGTCAAAAATGTAATGTAAATATCATCACTTTTTAATAATTTGTATTTGTAAATATGTCATTTGTCCACTCCAGCTCAAAATAAACCCATCTTACTTCATGATTGTGTTACTTGTTACACGAGTCAATGCATATTTAAAAAAACAGCACATTCTGATGTTTCTACATCTATATGGTCCTTAAACCAAAATTAATTTTTAATGTGAAACCCATCAAAGACAGATGTGGATGAGAGCAGAAGAAACCTATCAGGGTTTTGCAAGGCAGTGCTAAATCAGAATTCAAGCAAATCAAAAACATACATGCAAAACAATAACATTTTAATTAATAAGCATGCATAACAAACCAACATGTTATGTTATTTGTGGTGGATATTTTAAACATAACATAGATTTTAGGGATGCACCGCTATGAACATTTTGGTAGATAACTCTTTTATATATTTACATTTACATTTAGTCATTTAGCAGACGCTTTTATCCAAAGCGACTTACAATAGTCGAGGAGACAATGAAGCGGTAAATAGCCGATACAACAATAGGTCAACAAGTGCTACAACAATGTTACCAAGTTACACAGAGAGCTAAGTTACACATTTTTATTTTATTTTTTTTAGATAGAGTGAGTAGGTCAGAAAAGAAGGTACTCCTAGTGAGTTAGGTGTAGCCGGAACAGTTGAGTTTTTAGGTGTTTTTTGAACACTTATTATATATGGAGGCCGATAGCCGATATATAGGCCGATTAATATGATTTCTAAGCATGAAACAAAAGGTAAACACACACAGTGAAGAACTGAGTTTATTTTAAAACGTATAGTTACTATACATTTCTATGGCCAACTTTTTTTTGCATAAAATCTATTACTTGACATAAAATAAAACATAAAAAAATCACGTGATAAATCCCTGGAGGCCAATAGAACGCATGAGAAGTGTTTCAACCGGCAGAAATAATATCTGAATTATCGGCCTAAAGATATCGATCTAATTTTATTATTGGGCCGATAACGACAATACTAATAACAGCACTTATTGACCGATAAATTGCCGATATATCGCCCATCGCTACAAGATTAAATCTTGCATTGAAAGACAAAAATCGCAGTATAAAATCTGAACCATCGAAGCCATGCTGACCAGCAAAACATCCAGGAGAGACTCAAGATCTGGGATAACATCTCAGAAAAAGATCTCGAAGAAGATCAAAGTATTCCCAAAGTATACACAGTAATGTTTAAAATGCCCTCAGTACATCCCATCATGTGTTGATCTCTAACTGGACAGACAGTGCTCCCATAACCACCACAAGACATGCAATGCAGTTCAAGTGGTGACGTGACGTCATCACGAGAGGATGTAAACAAACAAGCCGGAAGTCGTGCACTAGCCAGCTAACAGAACACGGTTCAGGCTTGTTGTTTGCCGGTTCACGTCGACAAACATCCCTAGCTAGGGTGCACACTAGCTAGTACAAAACCACACAAACGCGACACGATTCAGACGATTAACGTGAGACTCACCGCAGCATTGCTACGTGTGTTCAGAGCACGACGGGGGTCGTTTGTACTCACTTGCTCGGCCAAAATCTGCCGGTTTTGGATCGCATTGTTCCGCATTAATAAGAAGGCATCGGTCAGTCGCCGAGTTGCCATGGTTACGCGATACGACAGCGGACAGAACCGAGATAACGACGAGCCGCCTCGATGGCCGTCCGGAGATCAGTTACTTAGCGTTAGCTCGTCGCCCTGGTTACCGTTCCGGCGGGCTAGCCTGCTGACGGCGGGCGGGTTTGCCCACGAACGATGTCGGGTGTCGTGAAGATGTGTTCAGAGTCAGCTCGCGGAACCCGTGCGACGATACAACACCGACGACCCGTTTCATGACAGGCACTTCCGGGACGTGGGTGACGTCACAGCGGACTTCCGCTGCGTGTTGTGGGTGACTCGAGAAATATGAACTTAACAAATATAAATATAAATAATTATGCAATTACATATATAGTTAAAATATATTTATTTTAACATATTTTTGTTATTATGCAATTATATATATTTTAACAAATATAAATATAAATTATTATGTAATTATATATATATGTTTTAACAAATATAAATATAAATTATTATGCAATAATATATTTTAACATATTTTTCTATTATGCAATTATATATATATATATATATATATATATATATATATATATATATTTTTTTTTTTACATATATATTTTAGTTTGCAATCATACATATATTTAACAAATATAAAAATAAAATTATAAATAATAATTATAAATAATAATTATAAATTATATATATATAGTTAAAACATATTTATTTTAACATATTTTTGTTACTATGCAATTATATATATATGTTTTAAACACACAATCATACAGTGAATTAGTAGAGACACAAACAATAAAAAAGTGAGAAAAAAAACATAAAGTACATGAATAAATGCCAGGAAAAGTTTCTTTGTGCTTAATGTATTTACAGCTATTATTATTATTATGTTCTATTTTTATTTTATTATGTTTTGTTATTCAAAGTGTTACCATATTGTTTAATAAAATGTTCTCACTTTGGCTGTACATTAATATGATATTTTCCAAATATAATAATCCGTTCTGTAAGAAAATATGATGTTGTACTTGTAGAATCAATTTTATCTTACACAAAAAATTCATATGATATATTTGTATTTGTAAAACTGTCTGACAATCTAAAAATGTCTAAATAACAATCCTAGAAATTAAATTATATAAATATATCCCAAATAAAGTGTTAATATGCAGACTGAAAGAAAAGATGAGTAACAACACCACACAATTCACAAAAGATAATTCAAATTAATCCAATAGTTCTTTAAAATAATAAATTATGTGTGATAATTTAAAAAAATTGTAAAAAAAATCAAACATTATTTGTATTTGTTTATACTGAGAGTAAACTGATGATGTCATCGACTTCCGGTACGTGAGTTACGTAGGCATTGCGTCACACCGAATCGTCCGCTTGTGTATTTGTCATCTCAAACAATATCAATAACAACAGATTTTTTCGCAAGATTATTTTTAATGGCGTTTCTTTTTGATTGTTGTGCTCAATCCTGATAGAAAAAGTATTTTCAATGCAGTCATTTTGTTAAAAAATAAAAAAAATTACAAATTAGTTATGACGTCTTTTTGTAATACAAGAAAAATATAATAAAGATTTGACGGATTGTTTTCACAATATATATATGGTAAAATTAATGTATATTTTCTTGAGCGTTATTGCAGTCTTTGCCACACGGTGGCGGTGTTTCATACATTTAAATATTGCAATAACAAACATCCAACAAGTTTTCTAAACAGTTCATCTCAGATTAAAAACAACAAGAGTCTAAAGGATACAAAGATAAACATAGATACATTGTTGTTCTATTTGCAATTATATAATTATTATTACCTTTAGTAAGCGATCATGAATTGCATATAATCATAAACTAATGCATTTTATAATTGTAATGTAAGTCACTTTGGATAAAAGTGCTTTTCAAATGCATGTTATGTGAATCCAACGGAAAACTGTAATATACATTTTAAAACTTTAAATGCATTCTCTTTAAATGTTTGAATGCTGCCAAATATCAATTCTGCACATACATACCATAAAATAACTTGGATCTCCTTTAATAGTGATGAAAAGCAGCATGCAGAGAATCTAAAATAACTCATCGTTTTGATTTATTGAACCTTTTAGGTCACTACATAAGTCCCATACTTCCGCGTGTGTTTGATGGCTTTACTATTACTTTAAAATAAGCCGCTCTTGAGGCCCTACTCTCGCTGACCTACCCTCTGTAATGTAGATATGTTCACTGTAGGGTCACTGTACAAAGATATTTATTGCAACTGAATTTAGTGCAGCATATCAGCAATTTATAACACAAGTTTTAAACTGCCCTCGGCTCATGCTACATAAAGAGCCATGAATTACTGCCAAAGAATTACAGTCAACCCCTCAGGAACATCATTCGAAACCTTTTGTGATGTGGATGTGAACAGTTGGGAGTTCCATCTTGAATCATGGATACAAGGTTACAGAACATTTTGAAATAATAACCACGGGTCAGTTGTGGTCTGGTGGTTAGAGAGTTGGACATTTAAGAATAAGGTTGTAGGTTCGATCCCAGTGCCGGCAGACATTGACTGCAGTGTCCGTAAGACACCTTACACATGTTTGTCCTGCAGTGACATTGGGCAACTGTACAATACATGTAAGTAACTTTGGATAAAAGCGTCTGCCAAATGAATGTAAATTTTAAATGTAAAAAACATATTTTGTAATATTTAGTTATGCATTAACTCATAAACAGTCTGAATCACAGAATGGAGGGTTTCCATGATAAATACATAAGCAAATAACTAAAGGACATGGATCATATATAAAAAGGGCCATAAAGCAGAAAAAATTCTCTCTTCTTGACCACATCTGGGCAGTAACAAAAAAGAGAGGTTGTGACCAAGAGTAACAAGCAGGGATTTCACAAAAAGAGCAGCTGTGTAACCCAAATCCCCTTTTGTAAACCAAGACACCGTATTTCCTTAATCTGGAGTTTAAATCAGACATTCTCCATATATGATCGCTTTCAGTGGGTCGAGAGGACAAGCAGAGTTTTGCAAGACTTAGTCACCTTTACATTGACCTCTAGTTCAAAAGATGAACTCAAATTTAGCTTTCAAGAATAAAAAGTCTGTACTTTTAGACAACCTCTATTAGATTTGAATCTAAATAAGCCTTTTTCATTTTATTGCGGTTTGTCTCCTGGAAAATGTTTTATTCTGCCAAGACACCTGTGTGAACTGAAACAGACTTTATGCATCCACTTGCAATGACCTTGGGACTAGTTAGATGTGTGCAGGGTTGCCAGGTCCACAGTTTTACGGCAGATTTCAGCTGCTTTATTATTGTAAAATGTGCATTTTAGATTAAGAGATGAGATTTTAGAATTTAAGCTTTGGGATCAATGGGATAATATTGTTGCGCAGATCTCGCAACTCATGTGTCTTAATATTTTGAGACTAATGTAAACTAAAGAATTTTTCAGAAGGATATTCAGTAATTTGCTTTATTTTTAATATTTAAAATGCTGTTTGTTTTTTAATTTCATAATATTCTATCATCAATTTATAGATTAGCACCACTTTATTTCATTTTCTTTTCAATTGTCTCTCTTTTTCTCTCTTATTTTATCACACTAATAAGTATAAAATAGTGCATTGTGAAATTCTTTACTCTGCTTTATCTTCACCTCTTTTAACCAAAATCTCAGTGGCCGTCCTCTCTCAAACACACACCCAGACCCCGGCAGCCACATTCATCATGTTGCTCTGGCCCATTTATCACGGCCCCCTGAGCCCCCACGGTTCTCCAAGACACAGGCATGGGGTTAGCAAACATCTCCTGGAATTTAGGGCTGTGGTTGGCTTTTTAATGTTTTACAGTGAGCCTCTCGCAGTTCACAATTCCCCACAGCGGACGGATGTGTACTTATCAAGAATGATGTGTGCTCAGGCTTCAAGTGCAGAAAGTCTAACAGACTGTTTACAGTTTCATACTACGTTCCACGGAGTGATGACATTCATTTACCCTTGAGTGAAGAGGAATCCCTTTGATTGGGATTGACCTGAGGGCCCGGAAAGAGTGACAGCACCTAGTGCGGCCCCATACGAACCCGTTCGCCCTGTCGCTAAACATGTCACTAAAGGATAGTTCAACTATTAGCAAAAGCCGCAGAAACAGAAAGAGATACGATCCATGTGTGTCAGTGTGAATAATGTATGTTTGTCTTAAAAATGTCCTCCTGAATGAATTTAATTTACACCACAGTTTAAGGAATAACCTAGTAGGACATAAGAAAAGATTAGCAGTTTGGTAACCTTGATACAAAAATGATTCAGCACAGACAAAACTGTGTTTCATGAATGCGTTTCCAGAATGTTTTGAAATTTCAACAATTTACATCAAACTTTCTACACCGACTTTTTTGTAATGTTTAAACAACATCATCACTGATGTATAATAATGTTGTTATAATGCTTTTAAACATTGCCAAAAGAATAACTTTTGAAAACATATAAAGAATAACTTTTTTTCAACTCTTGAAAACATTTAAGACAACATTACCCAAAGTTCTAAGAACGTTCTCTGTTCGCTCTGGTTCCTGCAGTTTCAATATTTTAGCAACCTATGCAAAAGTATGCTTTTTCTCAACAATGTAAATAACTATAACATTCGCTTCTATTTATTGACACATCAGCGCATCTGAGATTTGTTTATATGCCCAAAAAAGCGTTCCAATCATTCTGCCACTAACGTAAGGCTGTGCTCAGCCACCCGCCGTGGCCACCTGTCATCCAGCTCCTGCGAGTGGAGCGCGGAGGACCATAGACATGTGTTCCTCAAACATTCCTTCCACATCCCTCATAAATCACCATTACCCCACCACTCAGCTCCACCAGCTGGATCTCCCCCTCGGACACGGGGGTGGATGGGCTATACACTTAGATTGGAAGCAAGAAAAGTCAACGATGAAGTTATTTACAGTGGATTTCAATGGATCTTTGCTGCGCTAATGTCTTTTCAAAAAATAAATGGGACATGTGTATTTCTTCTCAAATGTTTTGGCATTGGCTATTTAGACAGATTGACATGCTAAAGGTTAAAGGTGATTGATGATGGGCTTCAAGACGAATCACGTTTCAAAAAGCGGCGAAACTCGACACCTGTCACGATTCATGAATCATCTTTAAATGATCAGTCTGACACGACAGAAGATATTTTGAAGAAAGCTATGAATTAAACTTGGGATACCCATTCACTTGCATCGGCTTTGTCTCCGTACAATAACAGTTCTTCAGTTACTTACATTCTTCAAAACATTTTTTATATTCTACTAAAAAAGTCACACACAAAAAAGTTTAAAAAAAAAGAATACAAGACTTTTCATGTTTGGGTATTCTGTTCCTTTAAAGTGATGTTCTTTCATAAAAGTTTCATCAATCTGGCATCATATCTGAATTTACAGCATTGATCTTTTCAATCTTAAATTAAAACATGCTGTTTCAATCTCTTAAATAAGCCCCAAATATTAAAATAAATTGTTTCCTTACAAACACATAACTCGCCTACGGAGGACTGAAGTAATTTCGATATTTTTGCCTTTTTGGATCTCATATTAATGTTTTTCTTATAAAATAATTTTGTATGTTTAATTGCAGCAAGAATATATTTGCATTTATATGTTTCTATATCCTGTAGACACTGTAACGCTTCATTTACAGGAAACTTTTAAACATATGATCAGCTGTGTCTAATTTAATATTTACTTATTTTTTAAATTCGGATGTTTGTTAAGACTCTATACTAATATTTGCTAGTATCTATCAAGTGGTTTAACACTAGCTCTGCACTTCTCTAAATGTCCTCTGTTTATCCAGCGATGCTCTCTTTAGTATTCTTTAATCACCCCAGCAATAGCATTCTCAGAACCTTTGGTTTTCTTGGCTTGTCATAGGCTATTAGTTTGGATAAAACATCAATTACTCTTTAATAAGGTACTCTAGATATTTCAGCAGGAGCCCCTGACATGCACTGCGTCCCGTAAACTCTCACTATGCTATGAGGGTCGGTGAGATCAAATATCAATGTGAAATTCCTCATCGCTGAGCTACCTGGCCTGTCTATTATTGGTTCACATGCCACAGAGAGAGGCAAGAGTGGCATGATTATCTAGGTGTTACCGACTGGATGGAATCTGAAGGCCAGAAGTTCAGTGTACAAAGAATTTGTGGTGTTTATGTGTGTCTGCAGTGATGCTTACCTTATTTTACTTAAATCACAGGTGAGATCTGTTTAATATCTCTCATGTGTTTTTCATTGAGGATAGCAAATGAAAAGCTTGAATCTTTTATGTCTCAGATCTTAATCTTGAGAAAAGAGCCCTCTAAAAATGCTTCCTATGGTGTCTACATGATAACGTCTCGAATCGAGCTCGGTTTTTTAAATCTACAATTAAAAACTAATGTTTTTGAAAATCTCATTATGAACAACAATTCTCATCCAATTAATCAGAATCCAGATAATTTTGCCTCTACAAATATACGTTTATCTTTTAAAAACATTGGCAGCTAATGTTTGAACAAAACACAATTGAGACTCCTGAGCTATGAAATGCATCTTTCCACATCAGTTAATCTTACATAATCTTATTAAACTCACATTTTAAATTTTATTACCGTCCATGAAATAACAAAATAACCATTGAAAATGACAGATTGAATACAAACACCCAGACTAAACATTGTACGCCACTGTAAGCATACATCACATGTGAATCTGTTTAAAAGAAGTCTGGATCATATTTTGTCTTAGCTTGCACAGTTTTCTTCACGGTTTCTGCGAATAACTGCATGTTCATCTAATCTCTCCATGTTGGTATCTACAAGAGCAGGCAGGTCATTTTTAGGATAGGATCCTTGATGTTGATGTGTTTCGTAGAGAAATAAAATAAACTTTTTATCATATCATCAATCAACGCTGAAGAAAAAAGGATGAAAACAACACACATGCCCATACTTCATTAAGCACACACATGGCGCTCTTAAGAAAGACAAGTCAAGCAGAAAGTGCAACTCTGTGATCATCTATCTGATAAACCTTCATCTCCTCTTACCGCCATACATGAATGTTGCATTGAAAGGGTACATAATGTGCGCATGCATGCATGTCTGAATTCCTCTTTAAGAAGAGAGAACTCAAAATAAGTCATTTGGGTTTCTTGCCAAACTCAACAGATGTTTGTGAGGTGTGCAGCGGTTTGTGTGAAACGTTTGGGATTATCACAATTTACAGTGCTGCTTGTTTTCATGGTCCACTGGAAATTGTGTCTCATCACTAGATTTGCAGAAACATCAACCCACAATAATGATCCAAGCTATAAGAGTTTAGCAAAATATTATGTTCAGAGAGAACGTTAACCAAACAAATAGGATGTCTTTGAAAAAAGCAGAAATTGTTTTGAAAAGCCAAGTGATGTTAAATTAGATGAATGCATCACTGTTTTTCCACAAAAGGATCTTATATGATTTATAAACCATGATAAAACACAATGCTGTGAACTGAAGCTGAAAGAAAAAGTGTGAGGCTTTGTGCATTAAAAAATGTAAATAATAAAACCAACATGACTGAGATAAATAATGGGATCAACTAGAGGTCAATAGTTTGATTGGTTTTGCCGATTAATCTATACCGATATTTAATTACCGGATCTATCAGTTATCGGCAAATATCCCGGCAGATCGTTTTTGCAGGTTGCGATTTTAACAGATGCATCAGAGAAAACAGTGAGGAAGTTTTCCTTCACCAAGTAGTAACGCAGGGTGCAAATTAGAAACACCCATAAACAAGTCAAGATATCTGCTTTTACACGCTACAAGACAATCGATCGAAACAAACACATCACCCGTGGATGTAAAACTGAGTGAAAATGTATGCATTGCAGCATTCTTCAATCAACGTTGTCATGTTAAATTAAATTCTAGTAAGAATATTTGGATTGGATGCTACATTGGTAGAGAACAGATGAGGTGTGTTTCCAACAAGGCTAAAGTGATTCTAAAATTAATACCTTAAGCTCAGGTGAAACATAAATATTCATAAACACCAGAAGTGTTGAGCCTTCATGTATTGATTTTCGCTGTTTCGCCTCAGTTTAATATATATAACCAATCATGTCCGTCAATTTCATAACATATAACTTATGTTTCATATATACCTTGAGTGGTTGCATAAATCAAAAGACGATAGAGCTGATGAGAGTACAGAGAAAGTAAATATATATGTGCATAAATAACTAAATGAATTAGAATAGGAAAAAGCATTCCCCATTCTTCATCTTCAAGTCTTGTCTTATTTCTATGACACTTTGGTTGAGTTGTTTGATGGTTTTCATCAGCAGCACTTCTCTTTGATTAAGAACTCTCTGAAGAAAAGCGTGTGTGCAAACATCTGCCGGAGAGATGGATTTCTGTGGTATAGTAATTAAAACACTTTTCTGAGTGTTTCGGGAAGGGAAATGTCAGGCACATGTGCTCTCACGCACATATTCAAATACAAATAAACTTCAGTAATTACATAAAAATCACTCCTCGTTCTGAACATTTTGCACCTTTGATTGATTTGTGAGCATTAAATATATTTTTATTGTAATGTGGATCTTAAAAACACAGTTGTGGTTCTACTCTATTTAACTCTATAAGGAAGACACCATTAGCTAAGGTCTCTCTCACCGCTCCACTGGCCCCGGAAACTTCTGAATTTTATGGCTGAGTTCAACCGTAGAATTCAGTGCTCTTGAACTAAGCTTGGCTCCGGGGTCACAGCTTCTAAAGTTTGCTCTCTTCAGGTTACTCACAGACTCAAGATCCCTTTATAAACAGTCAAGCATGCAGACAAACCTGGGAAGTGGAGAACTAGAAAGTTATGAGCATGTGGATCAGACACCTGTGGGTCGGGCTTCCCTCCCCGCATATTCTCCTGACCTGCACAGAGCCTGTCAGATCCGTGTCCAGTTCCAAGAGTTATTAGAAGAGCTGTACCGCTCTTTTGAGGATGAACAGAGACTGACAGCATGATTATTAACAAAAATGAAAAGGATGACAAGGGTTGTCGCTAGCAAAACATCTTTGAATGAGACACTAACCAGAGCGACAGGAGGAGAGGCAGGTGGATATATAAAGAGAGAGATTGAGAAAGAGACAGAAAGACATACAGATAGATGGAGAGATGGATAGATAGAGATATACACCACCTGTCAAAAGCTTTGGGACAATTTGTTTGAAATGTTTCATATTATATTAAAAAACGTTTGATCTGAAGGTGTTTGCCTAAATGTCTTAAATTGATTTAAAATACAAAAATATAAATTATCAAACATACACGTCTTTTTGATGAAAAAATTTTAATTTTATTGATTATTTTTAGTTGTAGTTAACATCATTCGCACAATTTATTTTATTTCATAATTTCGATGAATTTATTTTTATTCTAAAATGTGAAAAAAAAGGATAAGCAAGTAAGGTCACAAAACCTTTGAAGGTAGTGGAGACGGAAAGTTAGACATATACACAGAATGACAACAAGGCAGAATGACAGACGGATAGAGATACAGAGAGAGATGCATACAGAAAGTCAGACAGATAAATAGGCAGACAGACATATAGATTAGACAGAAACTGACAGAAACAAAAATAAGGTAGACAGACAAGAGATTGAGATACAGAGCGAGACAGTGACACATTGTCAAACAGATGAGGTTACTGTCAATCACACTGGTTAGGTCCCACCGACTCTCCACCTCCTCCTTCCTCTATCTGAAGGTATTCTGTGGCTACATGCATGACCCAACATGAGTGACTCTCATTTCACTTCTTCCTGCAATGCTGTTTTTATGATTCTTCCTTCAACCATTTCCAAGAGGGGAACTCCACACACAAGAGGTAAACCAATCCAACAAGGGAAACCTTTCTTTGAAAGGATTCCTAAATCTAAAACGTAATTAAATTCCCACAAACTCTCCGTCCCATGTCATTGCAGATCGTCCTCGTGGATTGTAAATAAAAAACGATTCACTTGTTGCTATGCCCAGTTATTTCAATACAGCGCTGAGAATCGTAAACCGACCGTTGTTGTAAATTTACTGAGGAGAGAGCTAAAAATGTTACAGATGGAACTGTGACTGTTAAATAAATAAACATTTAAAAGAAAAATAAATGTCCTAAACAACATGTATGGTTGAATCTGAGAAACATATTATTTTTGAATGAACCATTTTATATTTTTGTTTGAAATTTGTATGGAAAAATGTTCGTGCCTTCCTTAAAAAATATAATAAATGTACAGGGTGTCAACATTTCTCTTCTAAATGCTTCATTCTTAATAGCACATAATAACATGCTTCTTTGAAAAAAGGATGCTTTAAAGTATGGGCAGAGGGGTGTGGCAACAGTCACCACCTTCATATTTTGCCAAGCACCTGTTGGCAGGTATGAGATGAGAGTGGCTTTATACCTGTTCCTGCAGGATTCCAAAACACACTGTCTAACTACCGTGACCACCCAACCTCTTCATCTACCTCCTACTTGGAGTCTATCAAACAACAAATTAAAGTTATCAAATTATCTCAAAAAGCATGCATGCTGGTGCGTGTACTATCAAAGCGATAGTTCAACCAAAAATGGGAAACAAACATGTTGTTCAAAAGCGGCATTCATTATTCTTTCTGTTGAACCCAAAAGAAGATATTTTGAGAAATGTCTTAGTGGATTTCTTTTTATACAGTGGGTTCCTGTTTGACAACCTTCCTAAAATCTTCTTTGTTTTCTCCAGAGAAAGGCTTTTGAAAAGCATTATTCATTCTACAACAGTGTTGAACTCTTCTGAAATGCCTGTCAGCTTTGAAGCAGCTGTCAGTATCTGAGATTGAATGCATGAATGCAGTCTATTTACAGTCTGATTATCTTGTCACAGACCTCACACTGGTCGTGTAAAACTGTTGGTGTGCCCCAGCCGCTCATACACATGTACAGTGATCTCTATGGCATCAGTATCTTCCAAGCTCATGTTACAGGTCATAAAGAACTTCTGCCTTATCCATTTTCTCTGAACAAGTGCTCGACAGGGATCCAGCTTTGTCAACAATGTACTTCCTTAACTTACAGCACATACACTTCACAATTACACAAAACCCTGCATCAAAGGTTCCTTACTTTACAATTTGAACAGTGTGTAAAAATGAACATGTTCAACAAAGTAGCAAGGGTACCTACAATTCTTTGCAAAACAAAAAAAAATATACTGTGACTGTGCAAATTAAATTAAAACAAGTGCCTACTGCATAATAGTTAAATCAGTTAGCTCTATAGTATATAGGTGCAGTATGCAACAATTTGTTATGAATGTTTGCTTCTGAATTCTCAAACTCATAGGGGTACAAAAGTGTCAATCGAAGCAATTAACCTTTCTACAGTAACGGGGGAAATTTTTAAACATACTCACTTACGCATTTATGTTTTCCTACATTTTATAATAATAAAAATAAACTCTTCAAAATTACAAAATAAGTAAATAACTATGGTAATTATTTTAAATAAAAAATAAAACATACTATATTTGATCATCTTCAGTGTAGTCATTTTGAATATATTTTGAAAAAAAACTTTCTTGTCATTTTGTCAAGCAAATCCTTAAGATTTCAATTAAATTTTTTTTGCACTCCTATTGGCTGTTCTTTCTTCAATTGTTAGCCAAAGTCCTCATTTCAATACGTTTTTTTATTAAATAAAATGTTTGTCAAGGAGTCAAATTAGGCACATGTATGGATTACTTTTGTTTTTCTAAGGCATAGGGTGGGAATTTCCATAAAAGCAACATGAAAGAATAAAATTATATTTTTTTACAAATTTAAAATTATTTAGCCAAAAATAAACCTTATTTCCTGACTTTCTGATTCCGACAGTAACAATACCAAATCCCTACAAACAAGTTGATTTGCAGCTGCTGGCAACAATTGAGAGAAGTTGGATGCTATTTGTGTATGTCTATCTTCTAAAAGCCATTTAAAATCCAGATTAGTGAGACAGCAGATAAAACACAAATTCTTTCATCAAAGTTCTGGTTGGCACTTACTCTTGTAGCATAAGATAAGATATTTTTTGTAGCTAGTATTAATCCTTTAGAAATGACTTTCAAATCTCATATTGTTTTTCACGGAATGTAAAGATGACAAAACGATGTTTGTCCTCAGAAGCTCGTAACCAGTTTAGATAACGTGTCTGGAAAAAGTTAATTGGTCAAATGCTGACATGTTAATCTTTTTATCTCAAACCCAGAATACTATGTTTGGAGACACCTTCCTTCAGAGATATGAGGCCTGTTTTGAGGAATTTTTAACACCACACACCAAGTTAAGGTTGGGTGAGCTGGTTACAGATCAGTGCATGGTAAAGTGTTGAAAGCGAGATGCTTGTGGATATCGAGCCACACACACACGTCACGATTCGCTACCAGATGAGAGAGATGCAAACTTTACAGGCGTCTAATCTCCTTAACCTCCTGGCAACAAGCCTTATCTCTAAAAGCGACCAGCAAATGTTGAAGGACGAGAGAAAAAGGCAAAGGAAGGAGGAGAGGTCGCAGCAAACATGCCAACGGGTTTCTATTTTCCAACAGCAGTCTGCTCACATATCTAAAGAGATTAATGATAAAGTCGAGGATCTGCTCTTTGTGTTCTAACATGGGGAATGTCTCTGAGCCAAAGCGAAGGACCTCCAACCAAACAAAAATGTGTGGTGAATCTTGTGTTGAGACATTTCACAAAGATTTCCACACATCCACATTATTACACAAAACTTAGGTGTGCCAAAAACCTGTACATGATTTCTTATTTTGCGAGATAATCTTTTTCGTGATTCTTGTATAAAATATTGCAGACAAAATCTATACTGTGACTAATAAGTGACACATTGCTGTCAAATCAATTATCAAGACAAATTATTCTCTTATAACATAAATAATGTTCTTATTTTTTTTACTTAAGACCATCATCAGGGAAAACAAAGCTTTAGCAACATGATAAACAACCCTTTTTTAGTAATTCTATTCATAGTCTACAAAATAGCAAAGCCTACAGTTCGTAAGTATTCAAAATTTGCACAGTAAGTACAAAATTAAGTTGTGAAGAGAGCAATATTATTAATAATAATAATAGAGTATATTTAAGTGAGGTATATAGCACTTTGATTTAATGTCCAGATTTGAAAAAACTATTCCCAACATCATCATTTGTTTTATTTGTGTTGTTGGATCTGCAGCTGTTGTCTGTCTAACCTCTGGAACAACAACTGGAACTCTGCTCCAATGACCCGCATACATGTGTTTGCATCTAATTCCTGTAACTCTGCATGCTTGTGCATACAAATGTTTATTTTTGGGCCTTGCTCACGCACAGACACAGAGAAACACACAGGGGGTAAAAGGTCAATTGGCTAATGTATCTTCCATGTGGCATCGGAATGGGAATTGAAATATTCCAGGCTATGTCTACGTGGAATTCTGGATGAAGAGGGGGCAACAATGCCTCAACGCCTCCCAAGTTGTTCTGCTCTGACTTGTTTGGGCATCTGTTGCACTCTGATTATGCAAAAAAAGACACGCAGATAAACATCAGTACAGATAGAGTATCAGAAGTGCAAAGGCGAAATCTCCTGCATCCAGGACCTCCACGGGAGGAATCCGTACAGGAGGTCTGCAGACCCACAGGGCAACTTCTCTAGAAATAGTTGCTATTAACTAAATAGACAGAGCACCAAACTGTTGATGCAGGAGTTTGAGTTCACAACCAAAGAGCAAACAATCTGAACTTAACCACAATGACGGCAGTGTTGGGCAGCACCAGACTATTATTAAACTGCACTTCTAATTCATTTTTTTTTAACAGCAGCAAACCCTCTTTGACCTGTGTCAAATGAAGTCACATTTGCTTTGAGTACAATAATTAAAAAATTATTATATTAAAAAAGAATCTGTCCATCAGTTTTAGCATTGTTTGACTTTTACTCTGTAATAACATTTTCAAAAGAATAAATTTTTTCGATGGATTCAAGTCTTTAGTTCAAAATAAACAAAAAATGTTAATCAGCACGCATTTAAAATGTGTTTAAACCTTTTATAACAATTAACAGTGTGTGTGATAGTGCAGCAAAAGTTATGAATTGTGTTTTTATTTACAGGGATCATCTCTGTATAAATTAAATAAATTATTCACCCTCGAGTTGTTTCAAACTTGCACCACTTTTGGAATAAAATCATCTTAATGATACAAGATATTTTGAAGAACTACATACCATTTTCATTTTTTAATGTTATTTAATAATGTATCAGAAAAGTATCTTCTAACATTCTTCAAAATATCTTTCTTTGTGTTCAACAGAAAAAATCTATACATCTCTGACTACTGAAAGGTCCAATGCAGTGTCTGTTTACAGCTCATTGAAAGCAGCACTATATATATAGTCTAAATGTCTTGTGTGTGTTTTATTGTGAGTAGGTGTGTGTTTACGTTTCCAGTATGCATGTATGCATTTGCAACCACACAGCTGTGAGATAGCACGCAAGGATGCGAATGTGTGATGATTAGAGACTGGACCTTATCTTAAGCGCAGGGGCATGACTGCTTTTGTTTCGTGCCAGACACCCGCCCCAGCTGACCTGGCACCCGCTTGGGCCGGACCATCCAGGAGCTTGGGCGACTGCCACGTGTTAATGTTTACTGTTGGAAACCGTTGGGGCATCCCTGAGGAAGCATGGGCTGGAACGACACTCTTTCATATCTCACAGAGTAACACAACTAACTAAATCTCCAAACAATTACACATTGAGTTAAAAGATCTCGAGAGAAAGAGAGAGAACAACAGAGAAGATCCTTAACATGCTTTGCACCTTGATGTCATCAAATCTTTGTGTATTAGTGTTTGACAGAGAAGAAAACCAAGAGAGAAAAGTTTTGATTAGAGAGCTGTTTGTGGTTTTAAGTTCATGAGGATGTTAGATCAGAGACCACCGTGCTTATACAGATATACAGTGAGAGGGAGAAATTAAAGGGGAAGTTAAACAAAAAACAATTTACTTACCCTCATGACATTCCAGATGCACATGACTTCCCTTTTACAGCTCACAATATTTTATTATTTAAAATATTATTCTGTTTCCATATACAAGTTCAAACATGTTGAAGCTCTAAAGAACTTCAACATTCATCATTAAAGGAATAGTTTCCTTTAAATTACTATACTGTCAATATTACTCTCTAGCTGTCCCTAACATGTATAAATATCTGGTATTTGGAAGATATGTGTAAGAATGTTAGAATCTGACAAATTTGAGTCAGAAAGGACTTAAATTGTAGAATAAAAAAACATTATTGAACACAAAAGAATTTATATTGAAGTATAGAGAACAACATAACAGTTTTGCATCTTTGAGTCCCAATTAAAACATTTCTTCTGGTAGTCAATGTTGTTCAACCAAACAAAGTTGATAATTTAGGTCTGAAACCTATATATGGTGAGTTTTGGTTGGACTTATTTTAACTTCCTTAAAAGTAACCAAAAGACTGCAGTGGGTTAAACAAATTTTCTGGAAAACATGTTTTTTTGAGTAAACAATATTTCAACGTTACTTATGAAACTTACATTGCTCAATTCAAGTATGCAAAACCATAGATGGATAAAAAATCTCTTGTGAATATATATAGTACAAATATTTTGGAGCTTTATTGTTTTGGGACATTATAAGAGAATTTTCATATTTGGGGAAATTCCTTCAGCAGAATGGGGGATATGTCCGTATACATGTGTAGAAACTGAACAGGACCTGTGAGGGGCACTATAACCACATTTTGGGATTCAGATACAATGTCAGTCTTTAGAACTACTATTAGTTTATTCTTGCTTAGATGTAATACACATTTACAATCAGGAATTATTTGTCAGATAGAATTTAATAGAAAATAGAAAATTGGCCAGATTGCTGATTGCTAAAAAATATAACAAAGTTTTCAATCCCTGAATGAAAGATTTTTGCCCTGGCACAACACCCATTCCCTCCCTGTAAAACATGACCTGTGCTGACCGTTACCTTTAGCTGTGCGCTTCAGCGATTAATTTCCTCTTAAAAGCTCTGGAAATGTGTGCGGCTGAGCCGTGCAGCTGCACACGTTACTGGATACTGGATTTTCTCATCAAATCAAACCACAGGCGGTGAAACTCGGCAACACGGTCTGGCGCTCTTCAGGGTTACATCCGCCGTCCAATTCTGTTCTCACTCATCACGTCTGACTGCAACAAATGCATAACTCAATTGGCCACAATCGCAACATCACTGAATGACACGACAGAACATGAGCGGCCATATATGACCAACTGATCACTTGTGCAGGTATCATAACCTGTCTCATAAAAACTCACATTCTCGCCACATCTCGGCTGCTTTTGTCGACGGAGTTCTATGAAATTGAGTAAACAAAGACTTATTAAAACACAATCCAAACCACACATCATAAATAGTTTGACACATTGGCTGCAGCTTTAAAAACAATCTACTGGTTTCAAGATGCTTTGGCCAAAACTTTAATGGTTTTAGATTAACTTTTTTTTATATCACATGCCATTTGGAATTTCACATCTAGAAACCACGGAAGACCACCCTCATCCCATGTTTTTCTAAACCTTATTCACTGTTGTGTAGCGGATGTAACACAACACTTTGTATCAGAGGTTTTAAAGCTATTTAAAACAAAATGCCACATTTACTTTTTTTACACTTTTATCTCATGGACTGTATTGTTCTTCCAAATCTACAGAGTCTCATGTTAGGTTTCCAGTATGCCTACCTCAAATGGCAAATAAATAAATCTTTATTCTCACATGGCGCAAAGCCAAGGCTTTTCAACGCCCGCCCTGTCCATAATATATGTGTGGGGAAGAGAAAGAAAAACTGTAAGCAGAAAACTTTCTGCTTGCTTTGCATCTGTAAAATGGTGTGTATGTGTGTGCGCGAGTAAAATTATCGCATTGATGTTTAATTTAATGCTGTGGCTTTGATGGTGCCCTCCTGCACCTTACTATGAGTGTTCCCCAGAGGGTTAATGTTGGGAGCTTACAAGTTCCCTCCTCCTCTTCCTCCTACTCTCTCGCTCTCTCTCTGTTGCTTTACTCCTCCCTCGCTCGACCATACTCTGACTTCGCAGATCCACAGATAGACAGACTACAAACGAGCCCTGCACAGTCTTAACAGTGCCAGAGACAGAACACTAGCCTTTAAGTTTAGGTTTAAGTCTAATGTCAAAATAACACTAAATTTCTGCAAACTGATGTCATGGAATCCTATCATGAATGGAAAACTTCACGCTAAAAGATTGCACTTGAGATGAAACTCTTTGAAAGTGGATTACATTCTTATGCATAACGGGTCATTGTGACCGACCGGCTCAGGATATTTTTTTTTTACTTGATATTTATATTGAGGTATTTAGGATTGGGTATAAGTCAGATCATGGCTGGAGAAAGACTCGTTCACCTGCTGAAGAGATTTTGGATGGTGTGTCTGATGCAAGGTTAGTTAATGAGATCTTTCTAATCACCTTCATTTCTTTTTTTTTGTCTGTGTCTTTTTACTGTTTTTAAGGGTTTTAAAAGTTTCAGGACCAATCATTGCTTTTGTAAATCTTTTTACTTTTTGTAAAATCATGACATTTTTTGATTGAATATCAAAATGTAAAAGATTTTACCGCTTGATATAATAGAGACACCTTTTTATTTTCAACATGTAACATCTATTTACTGGTGCCTTGTAAAAAACTTGTATACTTGTCTGGAACAATTAATGTTCAGAGCCCATTTGACTACTAAACAAGAGCAGCAAATATTATGAATGTGCATGTCTTTTGAGCACAGAAAAGACTTCAATATAAAAGTAATGTTTATTGTGTGAATGAAAGACTGTGATTTTGAGAGCAACCAAGCAAAACACATTCACAATAGATACCAACAAGTCTGAGCATTTCCTTACTGCATTTGATCCAAGGATATTTTACAGCATTTTTACTCTTGGCGCTGATGTACTGAAAATTATGAGGATGAACGGGTGCCAAGATAATTTGGGATAGTTAAAAAATTAAAATAAACATTTAATTAAGTTTACATTTAAACTTCACAACCAATAAAAAAGGATAGAGCATAAAATGAATCGAAATTGCAAAATTAAAGATCTGTTTTTCTAAAGAACCACACATTTAACAGAAGTTTATCAGGGTAGAAATTAATTAATGCTGTTACAAATTTTAAACTATTAGAAAGTATGTTAAAACATTATAACCTCTTTTAATTTCATTTAGATAAACTTTTCTAGATTTTAAACAATTGCAAATTGATTTCTGATTAAGCAAACGGATTTCTGATTTCACACATTCTTTTCAAAACACCTAAACTCCTAACCATTTTAAATGTTCCCTTCATGTGGTTTACTAAAGCTCCCTAGAGTTTTCAAGATGTCCTCTTATAAATGCTTTACCATAGAGACAGACATGTCGGCTTGACTCTCTGATTTAATTCTCACCTTTTCCTGTGTACTGATCTTTTCACCTGTCAGTCTACTCCACGGGCCCAGACCCTATTTTTTGTTAAGGACCTTTTTAAAGCTAGCAGGGGTGTAGAGAAGCCCATTGTTTCCCTTGAAAGCAAATCGCAGCCCTGGAACTAATGCCACCATTAAAATAATGATCAGAGTAACAGCCCAATAGCATTAATGACCCTCTCTGTTCCTATGCCATTTACTGACTGTTTTTCTTCTACTGCCCTGGTTTTTATCCTTCCTTTCAGTCAAGGATGATTTGGGTGATGAAGAAAGCAATAGGCTTCTGTTCTCACTATCAGGACGCCCAAAAAGAACGGGAAAAAACTGGCGCAATTATCCATGACCCCGTGGGTTAGCGTGTGCGCATTTATGCAAACATGCCTGTAGTCTTTTTTCTTTAAAATTACTTTTTTCAACCTTCTCTTCTAACTGAAAATATATGTTCCCATATGCTTTAATAATCTGACTAAACAGATGCTGATGCTTGTTGGCCATACGCTTTGACAATTTAGAAGTAAAATGTCATTTTATAAGAAAAAGTGCTTCCAAATAGACTAAAAGCACGAATACACTCCAGTATTAACATGTATTCTCCACCATAACTCTTCCTACGCCATTGTTTACAGCACCAAGCAACCGCTCAACTACGTCTGGTCCTCTTC